>CM034146.1:265433333-265790833 GCA_019776745.2 Taxus chinensis | reverse complement strand
GGAATGACAAGTTTCTTACACACACACAAAAAAACCCACACCCCCTTAAGGACAAAATTAATTACTTGAAATAAAGTGCAATAAACATTTCACCTTTTTATCTTCCCAAAACACCTTATGGGGTCTAATTTTGACCCCCTCAACCCATAGGTAGGGTTGGTATGGCAATTTAAGAGGTGTGGAACAAGTTTAACTTGTCCCATAAGCCTTCAAAATTTTCCCTTAACGCCAAATTCGAGTTTCCCATGAAGGGTGGAGTGTACAACACTCAAGATCTCAAACATTCAACACATAACACAAAATCTAAGAGTAAATCAAGTCTAATAAATGAACTTCTTTTGGTCACATCTCTAATTATTTTAGGACAAGGTTTATTAACTTTAATAAAACACTTAGACCCACTAAGATAATAGGGAAAACATACATTAAAATCTAAATAATTAAACAAGTAAATTAAATCACTTAAAAAAAACACATACTAACATAAATAAAAGGGAAACTAAAACCAAATACAACACATGTCCCCTTGGTCACACTTTTCCCCTAGCCAAATAATTCAAACACACACACAATTACATGTTGCCATGGTGACACTTGTTGAACTCATCTAGAATTCCAATGTGGTTGGTCTCCAATCCCCTCGATGTTTGTTGTGAATAAATTTACCTGCTAAACACAAAATACCTCCTTCGGCCTCGTGGCTACATTAAAACATCTACGCAAAAATATGCAATATAAATCTAAGATCATATATATATATATATATATGAATTAATATCATCTACTGAAATACGATATCATTTACAAATTTCTAGCAACATTTCTATCTAACGTTTCATCCATGTCAAAGTGATCAAAAAATTAATTCAATTATCAAAGCCTACGCATTGTGGCGATAGATGTCACATGTCAGAAATATATATATATATATATATATATATATATATATATATATATATATAACCATGTCAATAGTATATCAAAATCAATATAACATGTCTCTAATAATCCACATGCATCATATATGAATCTAATCAACAACAATCTAGTATATCTAACATCTAATCATCATGCTAAATCAAAAGTTACAATAATATTCATAAGTATAGTTGACAGTATCATAATCAATAACAAAAAGGTGTCGAAGGGAAGTGGGCACTACATCCCCCTCCCCTTAGACTCGACTTCCTCCTGGAAGTCACTGGAACAAGTGTGGAAACTAAACTCGTAGCAATGTAGCATCTTACCATGTAGCCATAGTCTCGTCATACATATCCCACTACACTCAAACCTGGTCAATATCTCTGCCTCGAAGGCCTAGGGTCATGCGCTCTAAAATGTAGACGGGCTCCACCATCACCCTTCCTTGATCCTACACCTACAATGAATTCCAATCCAACACATGAGAAAGATCTGCAATATATCTCCTAAGCACTTAAACATGAAACACATTATGGACGTGGGACAAGCTAGGTGACAACGCTAGATGGTAGGCCAAAAGGCTGATATGCTCTAAGATCTCAAAGGGACCCCCAAATCTAGGAGCTAATTTAGAACCTTTTCCATAATGGATAGGGCTCTTATGTGGCCTGACGATGAATGAAGAACACCTTTGCTTTATTATGCCTCACAATCTCAAAACAACTCATTCGATCTACTCCATATAGACTATTATCATGTGAAGTTTGATGATGTGGTATTACATTATTTATTCTGCCTATGAATTTGACTCGAATTATGGATCACTCATATGACAGAATCTGCTTCAGAAGCGTAAATATTCATATCACAAATCTCTCGTGAAAATTCTTACTGCTCTGTCCGTAGAATGATCAATGGGTAGGAAGGGAGGATGATACGCTTCAACCCAAGAGAAACCAGTTAAAGTCATGTCAGCCAATGTGATCCAACTAAAGAATCGTATACAGTGTCAACTCTAATATTAACCAAGTATACTTCATTTGAAAAGGTCAAAGCCATGCCACTAATTTAGAGAAGTTGTAACCTTGATTAGTGTTAAAGTTAGAGTACGTGCACACGACAAAATATACAAGCGTATGCATATCCTAGCCCAATACGTCTTGATTAGTTGAGGTCCGTCAAATGGCAACTTAACGATTCTAAGCATCTGTCACTACGAGAATCAATAGATTCAGCGGTACACAAAGAATCTATAATTCTTGGTTCACTTTAAGTCCATTTGTTGATGAAGTGCGGTGAATAATTGCCCTCTTATCTTTCTGTTATACTAATAAATATATGTAATCTTTGTGCAACCAGTAAAGCGGATTTCTTATGAGTGTTTCAGGTGCAGCTTATTTTAAGCCTAGGTGAAAGATGCCTCCTAATAAAAAAGATGATATGATTACAACAAATATGTTGCTAATGGTGTTTAATCTTGATGGGGAGACATTCCCGCGTGTAAACTTTTTATGGTGATCTGAATCTAAGGGATGATACCTTTGATCATTACCTGATGGCACCTTGCACGTGTGAGATAGTGGTGAGGGATGGATCGTTCATCCATTCTAGAAAGAAAATTTGGTAGAGCCAATGGCTTTTAGCAAAATTACTAATTGCGCACCTGTTATAGTATCATTAGATGGAATCGTGGATTAGATATCTTGAATGTTGACGTCAGGTGCATGTTATGCACAAGCGCCAACTCATCTAAAGGTCCATTAGTGAAAAATGGTGTGTTCATCACCTTGCTCCGAGCTTGCTGGAAGAGTAGGTTGAATGAACATTCGTGAGGACAGATTGGAGACGGATAGGTTGGTGATGATACATGTTTCGAACCTCTACACGCTTTTGACAACTTCTATAAGAAAAACATAAGATATCTCAACCAATGGGATGGCTTTTCCATTGTCCCTTTTGCACAAAAAGGTCCACCTGCTCACAGAAGATAGAACGTTAAATTGATTTTACAATTCTACCTATCATTACGAATTTCGCTTTTCTGGCATCTCTCAACCTGATCTTGCTACTACGACTTTCTCACCGCTAGGACATGGTCTGACATGTAGGGTGCAACATAATGAAGCCTCTGATCCGAGAGTTTTCTTATCGTCAAGCCCTTCCATCATCTAGGGTACAGTATCAATACATAAAACAGCGAATGCAAATCTTGTAGATCGAGGAGCTAAAGGCGCGAGGTACAATCCTATCCTTAGGTATGAAAGAGATATTCATACATTTTGACTTCTTCTGAATGAGGGTCCATTTTGTGAAACTTATTATTTCCGGTGACAAATAACAAGAGAGTGAGATTTTCGAGAAAGAATGCGCCAACTAAATGATAATGAGGAAGCTACTGACGAAAAATTATTTAGAGCTCCTGCTACCTACTCAGGATAATATCCTATGGTGGGCCATAGCTCTCAAAGTGGTGCTCCTCTCAAGAGCGATCACTCATCCTCTCAGTTAATATTATAAGCCACTTCCTAACTATGAGACCGACTCATACTCAACCTATACACCGCTTAGGTCACGTTTATTGTAATGCTCAATGTATCTCATCATTGGATTCATTTTTTTATCAGCTATATAGAAACTCACATATCAGATACTCGCTGCACCGCATTTTGGTAGATTAGTCGTGAGTAGGGATAGAAATCCAAATTCTAGTTAAAGTGCCTTAGATATGACAATGGTCGTAAATACTGTTAGCAAGCTTTCAATGTAGTGCTTAAACTCATTGTTGCACAGTCAGAATGGGAAATGTGATGAGTTAGTGATAGAAATCTTACGGCGAAGAAAACTGGGTTCTCTCTTAATAGTAAACACCACAGGGGAGTAATGTGTATATGCTCAAAAGAACATTGACAGCAACTACAGTGTGACAATATCCTGAAATGTATTGGATAATTGAGATCTCCAGTAAATCTCTCGCGAGCTCTCTTACTAGGTTAATGTGTGGATAGACATCCACGTTCGTATAGTCTCTATAGTGTCTAGAATTGAAACCATTAGGCCATTCAAGAGTTAACTTATTACGAATGCAATAGCACAGAAGATACTATCGACAGAAAAAGATGGTGATCCAAGAATTGCACTCAAATTATACCACCATTTCTCAATGTCAATCTTTTTGTTTCAAAAGCTTTTATGCATTGTTGATAAGGAAAATAGAAAACGTGGATGCAAAATCCTTAGATATGCACTTTAATTGTATAGCCTTAATTGAGGCAGTGTGCTGAAGGTTCGGCTTTCTCATATCCATAGGAGAGCAGATACGGTGTATACGTGAATTTCTAAAATTATTAAGAGTCGTGAGCTCTGAATGATGACTCCAGGATCAAATTTTACCAAGAATGAACCGGTTGCAAGTTGTGAGTGAAAATTAACTCTCAGAATTTTAAAAATTCAATTACCTACAAGGTTACCCCTAGTCTAACTAGATGGATAAATAAAAGTCTCGCATCAGTTATCTATCGGTTACTAGACGATCTCGATTAAATACCAATAATTACTCTACATATGGTAAAGACAGAGAGTCCTTACATCTCTCGGTGCACGTCTTGCTGACTATCTGTTCGACGTATCGAACTGAATAATCCATTATGACTTAGAAGAGAATTAAGTGTGTATGAGATTGTACACAAGCGGTGCTTGCGCTCTCACGCCCTCTACTCTCTCATCAAATATGGATTACTCCCCAAATTCACTTGTGAATGAGGCGAGGCACAAAGGTGTTGAGTCTATGAATACTCACTCTACTCTATTCGTTCAGCATTTTACACGTTCTCTATTACATTCAATTAAATCATATACCGCAGTGAAATAATACTAAGTGCTTACTCGTGTACGACTATATCAACTGAGAGCTCAGGCACTCGCAGAAGATGAAAGAATCACCCTGTCTAGTGTGGCAATGGCAAGTACTGAGTACACTGTACTTCTCCCTGTGAGAGAAGTGAGACCTACGATCTGAGGCTATTTTGCTGTAAAGTTGCATGAGCCTACGATAGAGAATAGGTAATCCGATATACGAGATAAGCACAGATGGGATTTACAAGTGTTATTTTCACAGGAAAGAAAGGTGGACATTAAAAGATACAAGCAAGGCGTCTTTAGTTCGGGAAACCCCAATAAACAATTATCTCGATATATATCTGCTGTAGAGTGAGTCTGTCTACCTTCTGTTGTTATAGATGATGTTCCGAGTTTGCGTAACATCATATCTAGGCTTAGTAGTTATCTACGTCGCTAAAAGTATATGTGACAATCAATAAGAAACTCTCTCAAGAAGCATAACGTAGATGTGAAGAACTGGAACTTTATTCATATGCGGGTTAGCATGTGATTATGCCGACTGCTAAAACCATATCTTATCATGCAAACATGCCCCACTCAGATTGTGTTCTGAAAGCTAACAAGTGAGAGAAACAGCTAGTCAGATTAAGACAAATATCATGCAGTGATTATAATACGCCGGCATCTCACCCACAAGCCCGCTAATGATCCAGCATGCATAAGTGAAGAGATGGGTATAGCAAACATCGAGTAAACATATTGTGTCTTTCCTTATTCTCCGGCGTGATCGAGAGAACATCAGAGGCCTTCTATGGAACATATCGTTTACATAAATAGTAAGTCAACGAGTCATGAGTATCTTGAGATGTGAATCGGTAAACACATAGGTTGCCACTCTTTGCTTCTATGTGTGACAGATATTCGAGAAACAATGGGAGCTATAGTCTCATTGTCTGCGATAATATGCATGTCTAATATTGGAAAATATCCACAATATAGGACATCATGTGATCGTGATAGACGCAAGTATGGATATAGGTATGCAGACGTGCGCCTATGAAGCTTCCAACAGAGTACAAAGCGCACTCCTTACTCAACGAACAATTCTACATATGAAATTATATGTCCAGGGAAGTCACAAAATTCGAAAAACGTCCTCAATGGCAATGCGAACCCTGAATACATAGAGATAGCGAAATTACCTAATACATACCACCATTGTATTTGTCTCACAAGCGCTGATTATATCTCACAGGTCTACATAAAGAGGTTGGTGTCGAGATGCAAAGCTCAAAATGCAAATCCCGTGTTAGCCACACCTATGGCTAGACACTTATGAACAACAGAATGCGAAAGCCAAAAAATATCTAGTGTCGCAAGTTCAACCAAATTTTGAGAAGTAAAAATAGCATGACCATGAGGCTAATAACTATATCCTCTTTTTGCAGTATGGTGGATAGTCTCAGTGAACTATATTTGGTGTACAATTGGTTTATATCCAGATGAACACCTCAGGGAGCAGGTGTTGACGTTTATTGACGCTCGAACTACATATAGTATGTGGCTTATTGCTATAGACTTTTGAACAGATTGTACCATTAGAAAGCGGTACCTGATATGGGGTAAGTGCCGTTCAGTTAAAATTCTCTGAGAGAGGGACATGCCAGCATGTATTATTGTATGGAAGGTCAAGATATTTCATTATGTGGCCTATGTTGATTCAGATATGGTAGAGATCTAAGATGTAGAAGAAGCACTACTGATATATTTTCCAGTAAGTGGAATGACAATTAGCTAGATTTCAAGATTGTAGAAGGTTGTGGCTTTGTCTAGTACTGGAAGAGTTGTTGTAGCATACAGAGGCTAGTAGGAGATGATTATGGATGAGTAGGTTCATGGAAGAGTTGGAAAAGTAGCAAGTAATTATAAATTTTTCAGTGACAGTCAGAGTGTCAATTTATTTGGAAAGAACTCAGCGTTTCATTGAGAATGAAACCACATTCAGTTGAGTGTCACTTCATACGACAAGTATTGGAGGATGGATAGTGATCTGGAAAGATTCATATTGATCAAGAACCTTGCAGATATGCTAATAAGCCATATAGTAAAGGAGAAGTTGAGCTAATTCCACTTATGTTGGTCTTCGAGTTTGAACTCTGAGAGGAAGAAAACAAATCTAAGCGAAGGATCCAAGAATTATGTTGTACAGGTTATGTTGTATTTATTAATCTCCAAGTGGAGATTGTTGAGTTGTGGAGCTAATACTTCATTTTAGCATGCAATGGAAATTTGCTGAAAATTACAGTAACTGTCATCGGTTTAGGGGGTACAGCATCGGTCACCCAGGACTGAATTGCGTCAGGAAAACTGACATTCATTCAGGCAAGGGAGGAACGGCCAGTGGTTAGGGATAATCGGTGTCAGTTCACTTGTGTGAGGATGTTTTTAATTAACTGTTCAGGAATTAGATCTATTTTTGCATTAAGTGTAATCTATTGATTGTAATTGCATGCCACCCCAAAACAGGGTTAAGTACCCTAAGTCTATAAACAATTATATAAGCATAATCTTAGGCGTTAGAAGTAAGAGATTAAAAAGAATGAGAAATAACTTGTAAACAATTTGTAGAGAGAGAATTCTTGGTGATGAAGCAAAGCTTGTGAAGAAAGTATTTGAACATCTGAGAGCTTGTGGGGGGGGGGGGGGGGGTGGAGTTATGGTCTGGAAGATTGTAAATTCTTCCATTGTATACTTTCAAAGCTTTTGGCATAAAGATTGGCTTGTTTCTTGGTGGGACGTAATTCCCACCACTGGGTGAACACGTTAAATATGTGTTGAGTTATGTTCTCTTGTTTTGCTATATTTCTTCTAGTAGAATATTCACTTTTATTTGCATGTTGCTTAGATATGATATATTGATCTGTACAACCGGTGTGCTTACCCAACAAAACTCTAAATTAGACCCAAGTGTTATAGGGAGAAGGCACCTAAAATAAGTATCGTAGTGCCATGGAGTGTCCCAATTAATATCCTAGGCACTCTAGACCAAGACTATAGATGACCAATGATCCAAATAATGACACCAAGACTCCAGAGAGATGACCAATTTTTTTAAAAAAAAAATACTATTTTGGAAAATGATGACGAAAACCAACTCACTAATTATTGGAACTAGGGAATAGATCATTACTGAATACTTTTCTTATGCAAGATCCATCTATAAAACAACATACTTGCGTGATATAAGGTATAATAATAAGTGTGTGATTTTGTGGACTAAGATATATAGTCGGTTTATTCCCTCTCAGGTTCTTTAATTTTAATCCCTAACTCTTTAGTATATAGGTCTTAGGAATATTAGGAAATACTCCAACTTCACCCTTTCACCATCTATTTGGGTTTCTATAACAATTTACTTGATTTCCCCTCCTCTTACCCTTATTACTAGAGTTCTATGGGCACTCCCTCCAATGATGTCCAGAAACACCACAAACATAATAGCTTCCCAGTCCTCTCCAATGAGATGCAGCTCCATCTGACACTCTAGAGGTCTGTGCTATGGATCCTGATGATCCGACTATGGACTACTGAGGTCTCTGATTGTTATGAGTGTATACCCTTATTCTCCTTTGGTTAATGCTAACTTTGTGTTTTATGCTATCTTTGGTAGTCCCTGACATCTATTATTGATTATGATGATGGGTATTGTTTAGGAGAGAGTAGGCCACCTAATTGTGGATCAGGTGAGGCTAATTTCCCCTCCTAATTGTCACGTTTCCCCAAACTCGGATTTGGAAAAAATGTGCCATTTAGGAAGGGTAAATGGAAAGTAAAGAGATTTATTTGCATTGGAAAAGGACCCTAGCCCCCATCCTTATGAGGAGGTGGACTCTTTTCAATGAAAATGATGCGTATTGGCCCATTTTCCACTTCCACACACTCCAAAATTATGGAGATTTGATTTTTGGGAAATCTTATTGAAATTTAAACCTTCTCATAATTGCTTGGAGTCAAATTTGTTTTCTCTAATTTTGATTTCTAGGGTAATTTTGTTACATTTTGTTTGGATGTGGTTTAGGTGGAGGGGGAAATTTGTCACCCTCCCATGGATTGACTTATGGGGCATTTTCCTTATTAACCCTTCATGTCCTTAGTGAAGGCGTTCTTCTTTTTTGAATTTTTTTGGAGTTGAATTAGCTTGGAGCTTTGGAACAAGCATTTGGATTTCTTGGTGATCTCTTAGGTTGGATTGTGCTTGAGTGCAAGGTATGATATTGCACTTATTTTATTTATTATTTGAAATGGTCTTTGAAATTGTGTTATAAGTTGAATTATGCATATGAATGAGAAAGGGATGTTTGTTTATTCTATCTTTTTTTTTGTTGCTCCACCCACCCTTGAGGGGTGTGGGTTTTGGAGATGGATGGGAAGAAGGAGGAATTTCCTCATTTACACTTATATATGCTTGTTTAGCAAGCTTGAAATAATTTCATTCTTTTAATTTTTACTCCTACATTTGGCTTGTATGTAGGAATGCATTTCCATTTGGCTTGGAAATCCATTCTATCCTTAATGAAGGAAACCATAGGTTTGAAAAGCCTTTTGGGGGAGATAATAGAGAGATAAGGGGAGAAATTTTAGAGTGATAAGGGGTGTTGAATCTATAGAGAGATAAGATGGTTTAATTTTGTTGTTTGCATAGGGATTTTGAAAATAAAAAAAACATGAAATTGTAATCCCCGTCTTCCCTATATTTGAAGCATGGTGATTCTTGGCTATTTTATTGGGTGTTTATGTGTATGATGTGATCAACCAAGTGATTGAATGTTGATTTTTGGATCTAAATTCTTATTATGTGCTGGTTGGATGTGTTGCCCCTTCCCAATGGATTTGGTGGGGGGGGGGGGGGGGGGCGCTAGCATGCCATCTTGATTTTCTTGGTGGCATGTAATGATGCCAAGTGGTTGGGTGGTAAACTAGACTCATTCTCTTGTGATTTTGGAGGTTCTGGATTATTATTTGAGAGAAGATTAATGTGGCCTTCATGTTGAAGTGTTGCAGACTTTGAAGTCAACATTATTGAGTTTTAAGCCAAAAAATTTGGCATGTTGTTTCCTCTTGAGAGTAAGGATTTTGTACTTAAATTTTACTTTGTTTATTCATTGTGAATTGAGTATACAAAACTGTTATAGAAGAATTAGCTATGTTATTTCAAATATTGGAATCATGCCTTAAAAATACTATAATTGTAATTGTAAAAATTACTCAATTTTTTTGTTATAAAATACTTCTTTATAGTTTCCAATTTGTGTATTTTTTTCCTTAGAATGAAGGACTTAACTTAGAAAAGAAAGAATTGTTTAAATTTATGGAAAATATTTTATATGTTGCATTTTTGTTGGTACTGCCTTTGCACTTGAATATATATATATATATATATATATATATATATATATATATACAGTTGTTGGAATGTTTAATTAACCTTCCAAGTTTAAGAAAATGTCCTCTTGCTCTAAATTTTAATTCATGTACTTATATTGCAAATTTGATTTTAAATGCTGCAATTTTATTTTAAATTAATAAAATCTTCTGTTTCAGATTTCTGTACACAAACACACACATATGACTGATTTAGTATAATGTTATGTACTGTGTAAAATAGAAAAAACTTAGTATGAAATTCAGCATCCCAAAATAAATTTAGAAATTTACTATGGCTGAAATGAACACAAAAAAAACCTATATTTATTATCTTTATAATATATCCCAAAAAGGAAAAAAATATTTAAATTACTTTCTAAGCAATGAACCCAAAAAATTATTATCTCTATGCTCAAAGGTTGACATTACATATATATATATATATATATATATATATATATATATATATATATATATATATATAAAGGATTTATTATAAAAAAATATTTATGTTTACATATTTATTTTATATATGTAAAAAGGTGAGATTTGAAAATAATAAAATATAAAAAAAACTGTGAACTTTTTCCACCAACGTATCCTCTATTTAGAAGTAGTTTAACACTAATAAATAAAAAGAGTATGCATAAAGTTAAAATGAGGGATTTGGTGGAGTAAGACCGTAAAACAAAATTAAAAAAAAGGGTTTAAATTCTATTTTTTTATTAAAGAAATATATATTTATATGTTTGGCCACCTCCATTTGCAGGCCTTACGGCCATGAAATATTTACAACTGTTCTTGAATGCTTCACTCCACAGTGTAAGCATCTATATTTTTTTTCATGAATATATATCTGGTATTGAAAAAAAAAGCTCCAACCCTCTGTATGGTGGCAAAAGACTTCTCATGATCTTGTCCTGGGTCTGATCTTTAAAAAAAAGTTAAAACAATAAACATAACTGTAGCTCTGCAAATAAACAAGTGTAGATCTTGGTGTTCTAGCATAGATGAATGGAGGAAAACTAATCCTCAAACACTTGAGAAACCTGAAACTTTATTGTTGCAAAAACACAAAACACAGAGAAGAAAATGATAGAACCTGAATAAAATGTGGAGAAGAAATAAAAATAAAAATTAGGTTTTGAAAAATATATCTTCATCTTTTAGGATTTTAGGGCATTCTAATCCTATGCTAGAGATTAAACCAGATCAAGGGTTGTGAGTGAGTGTGCATAACTTGGGGGTTATGGAAACTTATTTTATTTTTATAAGGTTTTATAAGTTTTATTACTTAAATGAATTTTGTTATTTTGTAATGGGTTAATTAAATTTAAATGGGTTAATTAAATTTAATTAACCTAATCCATGTTGTGAAATTCCATAGGAAGGATAATTAACATAATTAAATTAAATTTAGTTATTTTCAGGTAAGTTAGTGTAATGGTTTGTTAAAATTAAATGGTTAAAATTATATAATTAACTTAACCCATTACAAAATAATAAAAAATTATTTTAACCCATGTTTTTGTCCTCGAGGGATTGGGTCCATTCCAAAGGCAAAGTGGGACTCATGACTGCCATGGTGATTATTTGACTTCCCACAAACATTTGATCTCACCTCACCATCCATTCCCGTGTGATATGTTAATATTGCAAGTGGAGTATTTCCGTACCTTCGTTATGATAGAAATTGTTGACGTATTTAAAAATAATCATAATCCGTGCAATTGGCGAAAGCGGCGTTAGACCAACTTCATGTCCCTCATGTCGTTATCACAACGTTGTTGTAATGATGCGTTATTTGTTAAAAATACTCGAAGTCGTATGAGAAGGCGGGTTGGTTCCATGTCATCACATTTTGCAACTTAGTCAAGTTTCCTTCGTAACGAGTATTTGTTTGATTGTTGTATAACTAATAAAAAAATTCACCACTTTATTACCTTTCCAATCTTTGATCAGAATATTTTGTTTTCTCTTATCATTTTTTAGGACTCGCGTCGGGTGAGGCGTGATATCTGGTATCATAACTTGGTTTCAACACTCGACGCTCTGGGGATTAGTTAAGTAACTTTTGGGTAGTTAAATCTAAATAAAATAAATTTGTTTTAATCATTTCTGTAAGAGTCTGATGTACCATTTTGCCCTCATGCAGGATGATGGGGTGCTCTACCAGAAGAGGTGCAACAATAAATCGGGGTCATGGGGGTAACAACCACAGGCATGTAGTACTGATTTTGGACCAAAAATCTTAGATGCACTGCATCAGATGATGGGGGTCCTTCAGGATTGACTTCTTACACACTCATAACTAGTGGCAAAGGATATTCCGCTTGATAGGGAGGTACACTTAGATGAGGATTCACACTCCACCACTCAAATAGTGGTCTCTTCACAATGATAGAGGTCATGAATCCACTCATTTGAGCTTACAACTTGGCAAGAGAGGTCTCACATCCCTTCAATGCATATTTAGAGAGTGGTTGAGACATGCCCTCATGGGCAGGCAACATGCAGTGTCATTCGTGATCTCCTTCGACTGCACCCACCTACGTATGGAGGAATGATAGATGGATTTAAGGACAAGTCATGGATCCTAATCTTAGATAGTTTCTTTGGCTTACATCCTTATGAGAGCAATGCCAAAGCTCGCCTTGTCATACACCTCCTTCGCAACACAACATGCATCTGGTGAAGGAATGATGAGTAGAAGATCAATTTGACTCGTGAGACAATAACTTATGAGATATTTGAGGAGAATTTTAGGGCTTGATACATGTCAGAGCACTTTATTTAGAAGAGGATTGATGAGTTTCATGATCTTCGATAGGATTTTGGTTTAATGGCTCAGTACAAGTGCAAATCTTTGGACCTTTTTCAGTATTTTGATTATGTCTAGAATGAGAAGTTATTGGTGAACAGATTTATCAGGGGCCTGAATGCTGACTTGGCAAGATTAGTGAGGATTTTTTCTTCCCCGACCTTGGAGAAGGTGGTGGAGAAAGCCTATCTCGTAGAGGAGAACATGACCACGACACAGGAGTCTTGGGATAGGAACCAGGGAAAGTTACAGGATCAAGTTCACTCATTTCATGATCAGAGGTCACGTGGTTCTGCCCCACCCCTGAGAGGAGGGTTTAGACTATTTCAGTCAGCTTCTCGACCACCTCCACACTCACATAAGCCCTCTCACTAACAGGCTCCTTAACAACAGAGGACTAGAAAAGGACAAGATAGTCAGAGAGGTAGGGGCCATAATGACCACATTTTGGGTAGAGACATGAGGTCAAAGAGACAACCTAATAAGGCTTGTTATCAACATTTGGCCAAAGTGGGATCTACAGGGTTAATACATTAGAGCAAAGGAGGGTCTTAGTCACACAGGGATGAACCAGGGTGTTTCATTTGTGGGGCTCTCGATCATTATGCTTGATGTTATCCTCAGAGACTAACTTTTGCCAAGGGGCAAAATGAAACAAATTTAGAATAGATATTTAGCGATGTAGGACACTCTCATTGTGTCTATAGCGTGGTGGATAACTGTAAGGCCAAACATTAGGCCACGGTCTTTGAGATAACATGTATGATTAGGGGTACAACTATTACTGAACTATTTTATTCAAGAGATTCTAACTCCTTTATATCACACTCTTTAGTGGATAGGTGTGGATTGACGGCTTCTAGGAAGACAGATATGTGACAGGTAGAGTTGGCCACATGGGCCAACCTCGTCATAGAATCTTATGTGGAGAGTTTCATTCTGGACTAAGGTGTATTTTTCACTACTTTAGACCTCCGAGTTTTACCATTGAAATCTTATGAGGTCGTTCTTGGCATGGATTGTCTTGATGCTCATTAGGCCAAAGTAAACTGTAAACACAAGTTTATTAATTGTGTGGATGACATGGGTAGTTTTTTTGTTATATCTGGGTTTCAAAGACCTGTTTCCCAACGTATGATTTCCATTATGCAGCTCAAGTGGAGCATGTGCAAGGGGTGTCAGATCTTTGATATCACGATCAATGATAGATCAAAGGAGATTCTAGTGAGTTCTCGTTTAGATGAGTACCCTATTTTGAGATAGTTTTTAGATGTTTTCCCTAGTGAGCTCCCAAGTATGTCCCCATGGTGAGAGGTGGACTTTTTTATTGATCTTGTTCTAGGTTCTACACCTATGTCACATGCTCCATACAAGATGACCACAAATGAGCTTCATGAGCTCAAGATTCAGTTTGAGAAGATTTTAGAGAAGGGTCTCGTCCGATCTAGTGTGAATTCTTTGGGTGCACCAATGGTTTTTGTTAAGAAGGACGAGTCCCTTTGTTTGTGTGTCAACTTCCGACAACTGAACAAGGCAATGGTGAAGAACCGTTATCCCTTTCCTCATAAATATGATTTGTTTGATTAGATGAGGGGAGCTAGAGTGTTCTCCAAGATAGATCTAAAGTCAGGATACCATCAGTTACACATCACCGAGGCACAAATCCACAAGACAGCCTTCTAGACTTGGTATGGGCATTACAAGTTCACACTGGTTCCTTTTGGTCTAACCAATACACCTGTAGTTTTCATGAGCCTCATGAATGGGGTTTTAGGACCTTTTTGGATAGATTTGTCATTTTTTTTCTAGAAGAAATCTTGATATATTATTGCTTGATTGAGGAGCACCAGGAGCACTTGCAACATGTATTACAGGTTTTGAGAGAGCATCAGTTATATGGGAATTCAGACAAGTGTTCCTTCTTTTAGTTTGAGATTTAGTACTTGGGGCACATTATCATAGGTGAGGGTATTGTTACCCATTTTCCCCCTTAGGTGAAATTGGACGAACATGACCTTGCATGGAGAAATAGAAGGATCGACTCGGCCATGGAAGCTCACATTTCGGGCTTGAGCTGAGAAAGTCACTGAAATAGGCCGAGCGCATTGCAGAGAAGTTCGAGAAATGAAGAAGCTCTGAAGTCCAAAATTTAGACTTCAGAGGTGGGGTCGTTTGGAGGTAGGCTAAGGTGAAATTCGGGGACTCGACGGAAAGAAGTGGGGAAAAAGGAGTATGAAGTCTGAAACCTAAACTTTTAAATTTAGATTTTGGGGTTTTGGATTTTCAGAGGTTTCACGAGATTAGAGTGATGAAAAGTGCCACGCAGGGAGGGAAAAATCCCAAAACTTGAAGTTCAAAATTTAGATTTCGGGGTTTTAGAGTTTTGGAGAAATGTGAAGACTAGATGGATAAAAAACCCCAAAACCTGACCTCTTGAACCCCCAACCCACACTCTCAAAACCCTTGAAACCCAAACTCCTAAAATACTAAAACCCAAACCCCCTAAACCCCTAAGACCTAAAACCTGAAACCTAAAACCCCAAAAATACATAGGTCTGAAACTTGAAGTCTGAATTTCAGAATTTGGGGTTTCGGCAATTCAAAGGTTTCACGAACTCAGGAAGATGAATAGTGACAACAATCTCTGAAGCCTAAAGTTCTGAATTACCGAAGTCCAGAATTTTGGATTTTGGAGGGTACGATGTAGGGTCAGAGTCTAAAAAGGTAGATCAACTACTCATATTTTTTGTGGTATGTCACGCTCATCTTTAGATGGCCATAAATTTTGAATGGGAGCTCAGATTTGCACAAAATACAAATTTTTGGAAAGCTCTCTATCTGCAATTTTAAAATGAGGAAATATAGTTTGCCATTTTAGAGGAATGTTTCCAGATTTCTCACCTACCAAATGATGAAGGTATGGGCTTCCTTTCTTCCCCACCAAGGAAAATTACATGGAGGTATGGGTTTTGCAATGGCACCCATCATTGTTGTAGAAGATTTTAATGCATTTTTGGGTGATTGAAGCAAGATTTTGAATTCCTTCTCTCTCCCTTCTCTCATTCTTCCTATATATTATAAGGAGGGGATCATTTCAAAAGGTTGAAAAACTTGTATATGCCCCTCCCTTCTTTCTTGTATGTAAGATATTTGTGGAGCTCAAAACCTCCCTATTAGACATTGTAATGCAAAATTTATGACTTTGGCTTAAATGTGATGTATTGTATCAAATTTGAGAGCAATAAAATCAGATATGTGGATGTTTCAAACCCTCTTTTGTGTTCTATTGCATCTTTATGATCTTTTATTACATGCAATGTTATTGTGTATTGTTGTTATTTTCATTTCAAGGTCCTGGTAGTGTTGTGATTATTGTGCAGGTTGTTTGATATCCTTCTTAGTGCATCACCTTCCCTTAGAGTAGGTTTTAATTTTTATGCATTTTCTCTAACTATGTCTCCTTGGGAAAATATTAGGTTAGGGTTAGATGTACAACTCTATGCACTTTGGAGTAGTTGGCATTAGGATAGGATAGGAAGCCATCCTTCTCTGAGGGGTTATCCCAATTACAGAGTCCTACACGTTGAAATAAATCTATGTTTGATGAATCATGCTGACCGGCTTAACCATTCACTTACAAGAAATCATGGGTGTTGTGATTTCACCATAAACATTTTGGCATGCCCGGTGGGACCAAGAAGTCATACCATGAGTTTTGAAGTAATTTTCAAGAAATTCAGACTTAGAAAACTATAGATTTCCAATTTCAGATCTTTCACCTTAGAGGTAGAGTTTCAAAATAAATTTTTAGAGGTTTTTTTTTGTCAAAACAAGTCCAAATTTCACTAGTAGATAGATTAGACACTAATATTCAAAAGGATAATTTTATATTTTTGAAATTTCAGAGATTTTTAAATTTTAGGTTTTGAGATTTAGAGATTTCAAACATCTCAGGATTTCAGAATTTCAGGTTTCAGGATTTTGGGATTTCAAAAATTCAGAAGTCTTGAATTTTCAAGTTTTCAAGAATTTCATTTGAAAAAAAAATCAACCTCCAAAATATCGAATATATTGAGGTCCTTCAAAGTTTTCATTCTAGTTTTGTCAAGTTTGGTGTGTGACTTTGAGAAATATAATTGTTGAGTCTCTAATTTTGCCCCTCAAGAAAACATGGAAAAACCTAACCTTTCACTGAGGGTAAATAGAGTGATTGATTCACACATTGAGATCTAAAATTTGAGGATTGAGAAGAGCGATTTGAAGTGGTGATACATTGAGAGTCGACGGGATGCATGTTTGAAGAGACAATGAAGAGTACATGAATTAAGATTTCACGACATGGAAGCATTTTGGCCTGACGAATCAAAATTAAAAAACTGGAGAGCTTCAAAATTCAAAAAGACATCAAAGTCCAAGTTCTATAGAGTTCAGACTTCAAACATTTGTGAGTTCAGAGTTGGTAGCATGGTCAACTAAGTGAACAGATCCATTCGGAAAGAACCTGAAAAGGTCTTGAAACCCCGAAGTCACGAAATTTGGACTTCCGAATTTTAGGATTTTAAAGGTTTCATGCACTCCAGATGGATGAAAAGTACATGAAATCCTAAAACCCTTAAACTCCCCAAAATCTCGAAACCCACAAAAACCTGAATCCATCAGTAAAAACTCAAAGACCTGAAACCCCGAAACCCCTAAAAACACAAAAGGTCTGAAACCTGAAGCCTGAATTTCAAACTTTGGGGGTTTCAGAATCTCGAAACATTTTACGCACTCAGGCAGATGAATAGTGACATAGTGATCTGCGAAGCCTAATATGATTTTGAAATCCAAACTCCAAATTCCAAATTTAAGACTTCGGAGGTTCTTCGATTCAAAACTCTCAAACCTAACCCATTAGATGAATCAGTATAATGACCCCCAAAGTGGAAAATACTGAAGTATGGCAAATCTTGTTCGTTTGAAATTTCCATAATTTTGAATGGTACAATGCAAGCTTCGGAGTTGCACAAAATAGGACTTTTTGAGACAAGCTCTCAATTTGCCATTTATTGCAGTATGAGCACCCTACATCTTCAGATGGCCATAAATTTTAGAGGGATGTTTCCAAATTTTTCACCTACCACTAAAATGGATGAATTTACGAGCTTCCTTTCTTCCCCACCCAAATAACGCAAGTACATGGAGGTATGGGTTTTGCACTAACGCCCATCATTTTTGTCAGGTGATTTTAATGCATTTTTGGGCGGTTGAAGAAATATTTTGAATTCCTTCTCTCTCCCTTTCTCTCATTCTTCCTATATATTATAAGGAAGGGCTCATTTTAAAACGTTAGATAAACTTGTATATGCCCCTCCCTTATTCCTTACTGTCTATAACATATTTTGTGGAGATCTCTAAACCCCCCTACTAGAACATTGTAATATAAAATATGTGCCTTTGAGCCTTGAGTGTGGTGTATTTTATCAAATTTCAAGAGCACTAGAATTAGATATCTGGATATTTCAAACCCTCTTCTATGTTATAGTACATATTTTTGATCTCTCATTACATACAAGGTTATTGTGTATTGTTTCTTGTTTTCATTGCAAGGTTCTAGTACTGCTATGTGATTATTGTGTATGTTCTTCAACATCCTTCTTGGTGCATCACCTTCCCTTAGAGTAGGTTTTAATTTTTATGCATTTTATCCTACTCTATCTCCTTGGGAAAATATTAGGTTAGGGTTAGATGTACAACTCTATGAACTTTGGAGTAGTTGGCACTAGGAAAGGATAGGAAGTTGTCCTTCTCCGGGGGTTATCTCGATTGTAAAGTCCTACACTTTAGGATAAATCAATATTTAACAAATCACACTGAATGCCTCAACCATTCACTTGTGAGAAATCAGGGGTGTTGTGATTTCACCATAACAGGTATCTTCGTAGATCTATTGAAGATCCATGATATTATTGATTGGCTAGCCCCCACAACAGTGATAGAAGTCAGGAGCTTTATGGGGTTAGTTGGTTACTACCGTCATTTTGTTCAGAACGTTTTTAGATTGCTAATCCTATTACTTCCCTTCAATGTAAAGGGAAGAAGTTTTGCTAGTTAGAGAAGTAAGAGAAAGCTTTTTACTTGCTCAATGAGCGTTTGAGTACTGCACCCATCCTCATAGTTCTAGATCCTTTGGTTGACTTCATTATTTGCACAAATGCATCTATTGAGGGACTTGGAGTGGTGCTCATGCAGGAGCATCACGTTAGTACTTTTGAGTCTCGCAAGATCAAGGAATACGAGATTAATTACCCCACCCATTATCTTGAGCTTACAGTAGTGGTTCATGCATTGGTTTGCTAGAGGCATTTCCTTCTAGGCAAGCCCTTTGTATTGAGAACAAATCATTTGAGTCTTCAACATATCTTTTCACAACCCAACCTCAATACCCAAAAATTAAGTTGGAAGGAGTTCCTTTGTGAGTATGAAATAGACATCTAGTACATCAAGGGGAAGGAGAATGTCATCGCTGATGCTTTGAGTAGGTGGTAACATGATATTTCTACCTTAACATTAGGATCATATCTCAGGGGCAAGATTATTCAACAACTTCTAGGTGATAGATTCTATGAGGGAGCCATGTAGATGGTTAAGTATCATGGGAATTTAGTGGGAAAGTACATAGGGTGCACCTTGGATTATGATGGTCTTCTTCAGTTTCAGAGGCACATCTATGTGCCTAGAGTAGGTGATTTGTACAAATTGGTTATTTCTGAGGCACATCGTGCATCTTACTCTACCCATCCAGGGGTGAAGAAGATGCAAGTAGAATTGAGGCAACTTTACATTTGGCCATGGTTACGCCGTGACATTACAGATTTTATTTCTCGTTATATTGAGTGCGAAAGGGTGAAGGCCTAGAATTCTCATCCTGTTTTTCTTTTATACCCTAACGATATTCTAGAGTGGAAGTGGGATGTGGTATCTATGGACTTTATTATTGGTCTTCCCACTTCATCATTCCATCATGATGCCATCATGGTGATGGTGGATAAGTTGACCAAGGTTTCATGATTTTCTCTGACGAAGTTATCATATAATGTGGTTGTTATTGCACACATATTTATGGATGACATAGTGATATTATATGATATACCTAGGATGATCATTTGTGATCATGGATCAATCTACACTTCTGAGTTTTGGACATCTTTTCAGGATACTTTGGGGACTTAGATTAACTTTAGCTCAACATATCACCATCATACAGATGGGCAGACAGAGAGGGTGAACTAGGTACTAGAGGACATGCTGCAGATGTATGTGATGGATCAGCAGATGAAGTGGGAACATTACCTTTATTTGGTAGAATTTTCCTATAACAATAGTTTTCACAGCTCCATTAAAAATGTCGTCTTATCAGGATTTGTATGGGAGACCTTGCAGGACCTTGTTGAGTAGGGATAGGTTAGATGAAAGGATTGTTCTTTGTCCAACATACCTTCAAGATATTGAGAAGTAGGTTGTTGTCATTTGAAAATGTTTAGAGTAGGTTTGTGCATACCAGAAGACGTATGCCGACACAAAGAGGGTAGAGCGTCACTTCCTTGTGGGTGACAAGGTGTTTCTCAGGGTGCATTCGCACAAGAGTCTGATCCATTATGGGAATGGCTCTAAGTTATCCCCTTGATTTGTTGGACCTTTCGATATCTTGGAGACTATTGGTCAAGTTACCTATTGCCTAGCTCTACCACCATGCCTATCCTGGGCACATAATGTGTTTCACATCTCAGTGTTGTGGAAGTATGTACCTGATACAACTCATGTTTAGGATTGGTCAACCTTGTAGTTGAGGCTGAAGGTCAGTGAAATTTGGAGCCTGTGCATATTCTCGAGCATAGGAGGATGACCCTTCAGGTTCGTGACCTAGAATAGGTTAGGGTTCAGTGGGATAGATATGATGAGATTACAACTACTTGGGAGGATGTGACACCATTGTGGGCCCAATATCCTTACCTCTTCCAGTGACTTCCAAGAGGAAGTTGGTTCTTAGGGGAGGGGGATGTAGTACCCACCCTTTTTCAGTGCTCTCATTTTGGTCATGTGTAACTCATTGTATCTATACTATTGTGATGACAGGGAAATTATTACTTGTTTTTTTATTTTGATGGGACCTTATCACATGACACTATTGCTTGAAAGGTTTTGTTTACTGCTTTGATACATTGTTATGATATGACATTATTTAGGACATCATATTGCTAGCATTAGGATGCTAACACTTGATCACATGTTGACTATGGGGCACATGATGATACTGCCCATTTAAAGATATTATGTTGTGATGATGATATCATATGTTAGTATTGACATGTTTTGGTATTGATATTTGATCAATATTTGATGTATGATGATGATTATTGTTTCATTCGGTAGATGATTCATGTTTTCGATATACTTCTAGTTTAATGTGGCTTATATGGATGTTGATTTCTATGTGTATTATTGTATCATAATGGGAAGATAAGGTTATCCTTGAGTGTGCAGGTGATAGGTATTCAAACATGGGAGAATGTGGGGTTCAGGCAATGCATCCCAATTAGCACAAAATGTCCATGAGGCCAAACCATTCCTTCTCTATCGATTTACGACACCTTCAATTTATGTTGTGCATTGTTCATTTACTATATGTCGTTTATTATGTAATTGTTGGATCACCTCCTACCTATTACCCTTGTGATGTAGGCTCATGTTGTATTTTTATAAGTGTATACCCTTATTCTCCTTTGGTTAATGCTAACTTTGTGTTTTATGATATATTTGGTATTCCTTGACATCTATTGTGGATTATGATTATGGGTCTTGGTTAGGAGGGAGTAGGCCACCTAATCGTGGATTAGGTGAGCCTAATTGCCCCTCCTAAATGTCACATTTTTCCCAAACTCGAATTTGGGAAAAATATGCCATTTAGGAAGGGTAAATGACAAGAAAAGAGCTTTATCTACATTGGAAATGAACCCTTGCCCAGATCCCTGTGAAGGGGTGGACTCTTTTCAATTAAAATGATGCCCATTGGCCCATTTTCCCCTTCCACACACTCCAAATTTATGGAGATTTGATTTTTGGGAATGCTTATTGAAATTTTAACCTTCTCATAATTGCTTGGAGTCAAATTTTTTTTCCCTAATTTTAATTTCTAGGGTAATTTTGTTACATTTTGTTTGGATCTGGGTTAGGTGGAGGGGGAAATTTGTCACCCTCCCATGGCTTGAATTATGGGGAATTTTCCTTATTAACCCCTCATGTCCTTAGTGAAGGCGTTCTTATTTTTTGAAAATTTTTGGAGGTGAAGTAGCTTGGAGATTTGGAACAAGCATTTGGATTTCTTGGTGATCTATTTGGTTGGATTGTGCTTGAGTGCAAGGTAGGATCTTGCACTTATTTTGTTTCTTATTTGAAATGGTCTTTGAAATTGTGTTATAAGTTGAATTATGCATATGAATTAGAACGGGATGTTTGTTTATTCTATCTTTTTTTTTTGCTCCACCCACCCTTGAGGGGTGTGGGTTTTGGAGATGGATGGGAAGAAGGAGGAATTTCCTCCTTTACACTTATATATGCTTGTTTAGCAAGCTTGAAATAATTTCATTCTTTTAATTTTTACTCCTACATTTGGCTTGTATGTAGGAATGCATTTCCATTTGGCTTGGAAATCCATCCTATCATCAATGAAGGAAACCATAGGTTTGAAAAGCCTTCTGGGGGAGATAATGAAGAGATAAGGGGAGGAGTTTTAGAGTGATATGGGGTGTTGAATCTATGGAGAGATAAGATGGTTTAATTTTCTTGTTTGCATATTGATTTTGAATACAAAAAAAACATGAAATTGTAATCCCCCTCTTCCCTATATTTGAATCATGGTGCTTCTTGGCTATTTTATTGGGTGATTATGTGAGTGATGTGATAAACCAAGTGTTTGAATGTTGATTGTTGCATATGAATTCTTCTTATGTGCTAGTTGGATGTGTTGCCTCTTCCTCATGGGCTTGGGGGGAGGCTAACATGTCATCTTGATCTTCTTAATGGCATGTAATGATGCCAAGTGGTTGGGTGGTTAATATGGCTCATTCTCTTGTGATTTTGGAGGTTCTACATTATTATTTGAGAGCAGATTGAAGTGGTCTTCATGTTGTAGTGTTGCAGACTTTGAAGTCAACATTATTGAGTTTTAAGTCAAAAAATTTGGCATGTTGTCACCTCTTGAGAATTGAAAATTTGGCTTTTATACTTAAATTTTACTTTGTTTATTCATTGTGAATTGAGTATACAAATCTATTATGGAAGAATTAGTTATGTTATTTACAAATAAATTTACAAATTTACTATGGCTGAAATGAACACAAGAAAAATGTATTTATTATCTTTGTAATATATCCCAAAAAGAAAAGAAAATATTTAAATTACTGTCTGAGTAATGAACCCAAAAATTTATTATCTCTACGCTCAAAGATTGACTTTACATCTCCCTATATATAAAAGTGAAAAAAGTTATATATATATATATATATATATATATATAATATTTATTATAAATAAAAATATATGTTTACACATTTATTTTTATATATATAAAAAGGTGATTTTTGAAAAAAAAAAAAAACTAATAACTTTTTCCACCACCGTATCCTCTATTTAGTAGTTTAATACTAATAAATAAAAAGAGTATGCATAAAGTTAAAATGAGGGATTTGGCGGAGTTTGGCGGAGTAAGGCTGTACGATCAAATTAAAAAAATTTTAAATTCTATTTTTTTATTAAAGTAATATATATTTATATTTTTGTCCACCGCCATTTGCTGGCCTTACAACCATGAAATATTCACAACTGCTCTTGAGGGCTTCACTGCACAGTGCAAGCATTTGCATTTTTTTTCATGAATATATACATTTGGTATTGGAAAAAAAGGCTCCAACCCTTTGTATGGTGGAAAAATACTTCTCATGATATTGTCTTGGGTATGATCTTTACAAATATGAAAACAATAAACAAAATTCCGGCCTTATAGATAAACAACTGTAGATCTTCGTCTTCTATCATAGATGAATGGAGGAAAACCAATCCTCAAACCCTTGAGAAACCTAATGCTTTCTTCCTATGAAAACAAAAAACATAGAAAATAAAATGAGAGAACCCGAATGAAATGTGGAGAAGAAATAAAAATAAAACTTAGGTTTTGAATAATATATCCTCATCTTATAGGATTTTAGAGCATTTTAATACTACGGTGGAGATTAAACCAGATCAAGGGTTGTGAGTGAGTGTGCATAACTTGGGGGTTATGGGAACTTATTTATTTTTACAAGGTGTTATAAGTTTTATTAATTAAATGTTTTTTTAAATTTTGTAATGGTTAATTAAATTTAAATGGTTTAAAATTATTTAATTAACCTAATCCATGTTGCGAAATTCCCTAGGTGGGATAATTAACATAATTAAATTAAATATAGTTATTTTTGGGTAACTTAGCGTAATGGGTTAATTAAATTTAAATGGTTAAAATTATATAATTAACTTAACCCAGGGTATGGGCTTCACTTGGCGGGAAAATTAAAATAATTAAAAATTATTTTACCCCGTTTTTCATCCTCGAAGGCATGGGTCCATTTCGAAGGCAAAGTGGGACCCATGAATTCCTTGGTGATTATTTGACTTCCCATAAACATTTGATCTCACCTCAACATACCTTCTCGTGTGATATGTTAATATTACTAGTGGAGTATTTCCGTACTGTCACTACGATAGTAATCGTCAACTTATTTAAAAATAGTCGTAATCCATGCAACTGGCTAAAGCGACATTAGGCCGATTTGGTGTCCCTCATGTTGTTATCACGACGCTATAGTAATGATGTGTTATTTGTTAAAAATCCTCCAAGTGGTACGCGAAGGCGGATTGGTTCCGCTTCATCACATTTTATGACTTAGTCAAGTTGCCTTCATAACGAGTATTTGTTTAATTGTTGTATAACTTTTAAAAATTATTTATCACCACTTTATTACCTTTCCAATCTTTGATCATAATATTTTATTTTCTCTTATTGTATTTTGGGACTCGCGTCGAGTGAGGTGTGACAACATGATGCTCTTTGAATTTATTATTTACTTCTTCTTTTTGTCTTTTATGCCCTTTTTCTTTGGGGTGTGGCCCCCTTTAGTAAAAAAATCAATAATATTTCTTTGTAAATATGGTTTTTGAACCTTCGTGCTATTATGGTATGGTCCATCCCAAAACACCATTTACCAATAATTTAAAAAAATGCTCCTCACCTTTAAAAATGTCATCTTGCCATTTAACATTGGTAGAAATATTTGTATTCCTCACATTGCATGGCAATAAATAGTACTATGGGAATTATAAACCCCTATTTCTTCCATAACCTCGACCTCTTTATGAAAAAAATAGAATTCATCATTAAAGGCTTCAATATAGAACAACTTTTTAACACATTTATTTCCTTTTTTGTATTTTCTATCATAATTAAACATAATCATTTTTGTCATTTCTATTCTTTTTTGTAAGAGCTAATCTATTATGATGAGGAAATGAGTGTACTGGGATGATAATCTCTTGGTTAGTAGTGAAATATCTCATTTAGACAAGATTTATGTCGTTTTACCAACAACAAAGTATTGTAGATTCTCATACATAGCTTGGATTAAACATGTGTACATCAAGTCAAATGTTATTGTCGAGGAGAACCAAGAATAGATATTTCATGTTGTTCATGGATATTTCATCCACATGCCAAGATAGGTTTTGGAATTATTAATTTTAATTCTTAATTGGCCATATTTTCCATAGCCTTGCTAACTGGGCAAAGTAGTTTTCTCTCACACTATTAGATTAGTTAATATCTAGCACATTTATGAACACCGACCATGTGATAATAGGACCCTTATTTTTATTTTAAGCATCAATCCATATTTACTAAATGAATTGATCTAGGTCGAGATAAACATATTCGATTACCACCTTCTATCTACATGGGATTTGATGTGCATAAATTTTTTTTTCCATTTGGTTGATCTAAGTTTACTCAATCCATCCCACAAAACTTAAAACCATTTCTCCTTGTAGGAACATGGTCTTCCCTAGATGTGTATTAGTATTAGGATTGGGTTGGCTAGTGGATGTTCCCTTTTTGGGTTGTGAAAAGGTCAAAATGAAGTTGGTTGAGGTTTTTGAAGAATCAAATTTGAATGAATGTTTTATCTAATATCATCCTTGTGATGATTGATAAGGTCTAATTTAGTGGTCATCTTAGATTGTAAGCTATGCATATCATACTTGACCTGATGCACCTTGTGATCCATTGAATAAAACCCTAGAAAATAGGATCATTCAATACCCATCGCTGAATCCATATCCTCTTTTTAAGGAGTGGTACCTAAGTTTCAAAATTCTTTCCCTTACACATTGCTTGTGGTCTTTTTATAACAAAGGCTTAACAATATAAAAGTTAATTTTCACTTTTCACTGATGTTAACCAATAAATGTTTTAGTGTATTTGACCTTCAATATTAAAATTTAAATAATGAGGTCTAAAATATGACCAAAAATATTTCTAAAAATGTAAATAAGTTGAATATTCTAAAATTTATGGCCTATATAGTGGATATGTCAATAAAGATAAAAGTACAATAACTCAATAAATTTCAATCATAAGAGGTTGAAAGATGGAAGGAATCTTTTGTATTACAAGTTTCAATATTATTAATTTCATTTTTGAAAATTTAAAGCTTGGTGTGAGATATAATGAGAAAATAATTGTTGCCAGAGTCCATGTTCCAATACTACTTGTAATGAAAGTACTTAATTATAAATGTGAATATCTTAGAATATATGATATACTACCAAAACCATTTTAGAGGGAAATCTCCCAAACCTTGTAATAAGACAATAATTCACAATCTACACAAATGGGGCACACACACACCTACACACACACACGAAGAGTCACACTCTTCATCATCATTAATTTACATTAAATAAAGAATTAATTAAATAATCTAAATATTATATTTATATAAGCTATAATTTGGCTTAAACGCAACCTTATAAATGGTATAAGTTAGGATCATAACAACACTTACATGAATTAAAGATACACACAATGCACCTTGATAAATTAGATTGATTACAAAAGGCACCTATGCCTGAGTGAATATATATATGTACACATTTCAATATCACTTTAACCTATCATCAATCCATAGAATTCCTTTTTTGATTTTACCACATAAGCTCACATATTGGTTGATGTGGATACCTCTGTAGAAGTTTCATCTACTATTGATCTTATAGTGGATGAATGATTCTGGACCCACACTCTAGATTACGAAGGTTTCCCTTTCAGATGTAGGGGTTGTTTCTCTTTAGGTCACTTAGCTATGAATTTTCAGATGGGAAAAAATAAAGTAAAAACAGATCTTCTTGGTGGAAGAATTCATATCCTATTCACCTGATTGTTAATAGCCAGTTGTATATTGATTCAGAGGAAGCTTCAAAGAAAGAAGATGATATTGATACATTTATTATGGAGCCAATTCCTTCCCCTCCTCATGTAGGTAAGGCTACTTCTACTTTTGTTTCTCTTGATTCCAATCCCTTTCCTCTTGTGACTCAGGTTGATGAGCACAAGGAGAATATTGAAATCATAATTCTGATTCACACTAAAGAAAATGTAAATCCAAATAATGATGTAGGTTGGATTACTGTGGGGAAAAATAAGAAAGGGAAAATAGAAAAATATCCCCTTAGAATGCATTTAAGATCATGGGGGAAGGAGCGTCAGGGATGAGTTGGTAAATTGTTGTTTTTTATGTTTTGTTCTTGCAGTGTTATTTATGCGATATCACTTTATTGGTTTCTCTTACCGCTGGTAGAGGAAGATTCTCTTGTTCCTCATTGAATTATCTTTATCTCCATCTGTAACTTCTCGTTACTATGTATTGTGGGTTTTTGGTACCCTTAAAAACCACTCTTTTACCTAATAAAGAAAAAACTTTAACCCATCATTTCCAATACTAGGTTTAAGGGGGCATTGTGTAAATATCCATTTGGTATGGTCCTTATTGTGACAATGTTTTTAACACATTTTTGTTTGCATATGCTCTATTAATTAGAATTAATGAGTTGTTGAATTTTTATCTCTTTTTGAATTTTCATGATTATCAATCATCTTACAAATAAACATACATTCTTTTGTTTTTTGAACATTTTTAAGGGAGTTGGGACCCCTTCTCTTTGAATTCATTTACTTTTATATCTATTGAGTCTAAGATGGGTTCTAAAATTTATTATGAATTTGGTCTTGAATATTTCCTAGAAAAAAAAATCATCCTTTATTAGGTTTTAATCTAAATTTTTAGCCCGTTGGATTTTATGTGTCTTATCTTGTTGATATATTAAAAATTTAAGTTTGTTTGTGTATTTAAGGACATTTTAATAATAAATGAGAGTAAAAAGATTCTTTAAAAATTTAAATACACGCAAGTCTTAAGGCAGGACATTGTGCATACCTTAATCTCAACACAAGTTCAAATTTAAATTCAAACATAATGAAACCTCAAAGTTGAGCATACTATCACACCTAATATTAGAATTAGCTTCAAACTTAAGATCATCTTAATGTCAAGGCCTATAATCACACTTGAAGTTGGATCCATTAATGAATAAATTTTTCCTAAATTTTGAACCTAATGTTACAATTTATGTTGAACTTAGTGTTATCCAAAATTCACCCCTCAAGGTAATTTTGATAACATGCATCAAATTCTTTAGTCCTAAGCAATTATATTGATTCAGGGCGAAAGGTCATGTTTCTAGGGTCCCCTCAGATTTTTTCTAACTCCCCCTGTCAAAGTAGAAGAGAGCAAGTTCTGAGGAAATGTGAAAAAATTGCAAAAAACAAGCTCGGGCCAAAAAAAAATCATGAAAAAATGGCTAAGTCCTAGTCCTCACAACAGTCGGGACAGTTGGGACAAAAGGGCGCGAACCGGCCGAAAGGCCGCAAGTTGGTCTGCGCAGCATTTGGGACAAAGAGACGCGTGGGATGCGGAAATCCGAACTGGCCAAAAAAATGGAAAAAATTGACTAATTGTTGAAACAGGCAGCCCGAAACAGTCTGGGACGCGCGGGACAAAAGTACGCGAACCGGCCGAACCGGGCGAAATGAGTCAAGGCAGCCCGAAACAGTCTGGGACGTGCGGGACAAAAGTACGCGAACCGGCTGAACCAGTTCATCTGAAATGGGAAATTTCAGCACTGTGCCAAGTGGGACAAAGGGACGCGCGGGACGCGAAAAGCCGAAGCGGCCGAAGGCAGAGAAGAAAAGTCAACGTTTGGCCCGTGAAACTTCAAACGGCCATAACTTTTGACTCCGAGCTCCGATTTTCATAAAATTGGACTTTCTGGAACGAGCACGACGTCCTCTACGCCACAAAAACTGGATTTCTTATTTTTTAATGAGGGTAGATATATTTAAATAAGAGAAATATATTCGGCTCCAGTCAATCAATGCTCAACGCCTGCCAGGTCCAAAGTAGCTGCCCGCACTCAGAAGGCCATAAATTTTGCATTTCTCAACGAAATCGCACAAAATTGGTACCGTTGGAATCGTGGGTTCCGAGCCCGATGCACAAAAATCAAGAAATTCCAGTTTTTATTAAAAATTGATTGATTTTTTTAAGAAAATGTGGCCGGGGTTCAGAACATTGTTTTATTTGGTAGCTGAGAGTGCAATTAAGAGGCATGGCCATCATTCTTTCTCTGCTGCAAGCACATGGGACAGTATGGGGAGCCTTTTGCAAGTAATTTATAATCATTCCACTTAATTTAATGCCTCTTATAGGTGGTTGAAGGACAGATTTCGGGATTTCCATTTTCCCTTCTCTTCTCGTTCTCATTTATTTTTAAAAATTGGAGTGTTGGGCTCATTGTAAAAGGAGAGTTTTTGGGTAACAAAGCTCTACCAAAATTTCTTTGTGAAGCCAGTGTGTTGCAGGCCCTTGTAGTGGACTCCTTGCATGGTGATCCAGGCCCTTATCTTGTAATAGACTGAACTGTGCATACCAGGAAGCAATAAAATACAAGTTTGTGGATGTATCTTCCCCCTGCTGTGTTTTCTTGCATTCTTCTTGCCCCTTTTATCTTTCTACAAGAATATTGTGTCTATTATTATGTTCTTGCAGGAATTCATTATCATTGTGTGTGCTTGGAATATTGTTGTGATTGCATTTTGCTAGATTATGGAGAACTGTCATCACCTCTTCTAGTGTGCACTTTGCCTCTGTATTTCACACATTTGGAGACTACTCTCACATCCTCCTTTTCTGGTGTATCACCGCTTTAGTGTAGGCTTTCATTTTATGCATTCTCTTTCCCTGGTCCCCTTGGAAATTTAGATTAGAACAGTTAGCTTATCCTGCATTAGAGTACGATTGTTGGTAGGTAGTTTAGGAGCAAGAACCAACTTTCTCTGGAGGTCTATCTCAAGTAGCAAGTCCCAAAACTTGGAGATAGTACCCATGTTATCCAATCACACTGTGAGTTCAAGTATATCTCCAGGGGTGCTGTGATTCGGTGATAACACTTAGTGTCACCTTAATGTTGGAAATAATATTGTCAGGTGCCCTTTGAGTCAACATTGGTTTGAAACATATTAGCTGAGAATTAAACTAAAATAAGGGAAGTATAATAATAGTTAATATAATATATGAGGACTAAAACATTGTAAAATACACTAAATAGTGTGGAATAATCTTAAAGAATTATGCTAAATGAAATAAAACACTAAGTATGAAAAGATGTACAAGAAAAGTAATTAGCTGATTTGTTGAAGACTGTTGTAAGGTGTCGCAGGTCTGACTGTGGATTCCAAAAGTAGGAATGATTGTACAAAGGTCCCATAAAGGCTGGATCAGGAGGATCTAAATGAACCAGAGCACCCCAAGAGGTTATTAGGGCACCCCGGGGTGCTTTGGTCTGCAGAAAAGGCATGCCGGGTCTCTGTAAAAGCTTCGAATCTGGTTCTTTCAGTGTCACAAGATATCTAAAAATATTATCTGTCTCTCACACTAGATCTTTCGAACTGCGATGGATGTATTAAATAATGTAGGATGAAGGAATTAACTGTAATAGACAAAGAATTATCAAAACCCTAAAAATTAAATATGCAAAATGAATGGGTCAGACTAACCTCATCTGCCACAACAATGGACTTACTAATTTGAGTGTTGCACTACATTTCAGATCTGGATGTAGTTCTGGTGTGTGTGTCCATGTCATGCCCTAGGTGCTCTTTTTTCAGCCGTACTTTGTGAAGTAACAAGTAATAATAACTATAGAAAATTTACTAGCATGTGTGGATGGAATAGAATATAATCCCTCCCCCTATGTTGTGTGTGTTGATGCATATCTCCTAGCCTTGATGCATAGAACTATGTGGATGCAAGTTATGTAATGGATGAAATATAGATGGAATAATAGTAGTAAGTGATGCTATGACCCTCATTATGGTCTCATAACTTTATATTTATGGGGTTCTCTTGTTCTAATTTCACAATTAATCCTGACATGGCTGACGAGGAAAAAGATAAGTATGAAAAATGGCTAGAAAGAGCCTGAAAAGAGGCGGGGAAGTGAAACAAGGATCAGGGCACCCTAGGTGGTACCAGGGCAGCCCAGTATAGGCCTAGGCACCCTGGTTTAGGCTAAAATGATGGGAAAGTGATGAAATAGTTGGTCATGTATATGAGACTACGTGTAAATGATGAAATAAAAGGCTAAATAATATGTCCAAAAGGTGGGATTAATTAGTACTTTCTTCACTTAAGAATATTCTAAACAGTAGTATGAGAATGAACTAAATAATGCCTAAAGTGCATGATTCTGTGATTAAATTTTTCCACCACTTTATGTTGGTGAGTGAAACGCTCGGTAACATAAAGTAGATAGAGATGCGTACTTGATATTCATGTAGAGTGTAGTACAGATGTGCTGATAGAATAGACTCAAGCGTGGAATGACAAAAATAAAAAGTGGAGGAGCGTGGATTCTAAAGATGAAAAATGCATATAAAAAGTGAGGAGAGTGAACCTAGGGAAAAACGCTTGTGTAGCTGTTGCGGTGTGTAATGTACCTGTAGTGCCCACTTCCCTTTGACACCTTTTTGATACTAATCATGATACTGCTGATTATATTATGAACATGATTATGGACTTTATTATAGTATGATGTTAAATGTTAGATCATGGATTATTGTTGACTTGATTCAGTTATGATGCATGATGATTATTAGAGACATTTTATATGTTGATGATGATATACTGTTGGACATGGTTATATGATGGATGTTGTTCAGACTTGTGATATTTGGATATTGTGAGTAGACCTAGAAATGGAAAATTATTGGATGATGATATAGTTGTTGATAAAACTATGAATGATATTGTTAGATTGCTTTGATGTTTTTGTGATTCATATATCTAGATAATTTTATAATTTTAATTATATTTATATTATTTTGGACGTTCTGATATGGCCATGAGGCCGAAGGAGGTATTTGTGTTTTGCAGGTTAAAATATCACAACAAACATCGGGGGATTGGAGACCAACCACATTGGAATTCTAAATGAATTCAATAAGGTCACCATGGCAACTATATTTGTTTGTGTGTGTTTATTTGTGTTAGGGATTCCCATGGGAGAGAAATCGCCTTTAAACGTGACGAAGGTATTTTATGTTTTTCTTTTATTTGGTCCCTTTTGTTTAATTTTTACATGTGTTTTATCATGTGTTTTATGTGGTGCACTTACCCTTTCATTATTTATTTAATGTGAGTAATCATATTGATTAGTTAATTAATTAAAATATGTCATAAGAATGTAATTAATAGATTTGTAGGCCATGTTTTAAAGTCTTGTAAGAATGTGTAAGTAATGAGTAAGTGACTTACCCTTTCATTATTTATTTAATGTGGTGTTAATATTGTGAGTAATCATATTGTTTATGTGTTAATTAATTAAAATATTGTCATAAGAATGTAATTAATTAATAGTTGTTGGCCATGTTTTAAAGTGTTGTAAGAATGTGTAAGTAATGTGTAAGTGACCTTGTAAGTGATGTGTAAGTTAACTCTTGAGTGTGAAACACTCCACCTTCTTAGAAATTCAAATTTGTCCTTGGAGGCTGTTTTTGGAGGCTTGTGGGACAAGTTAAACTTGTCCCATACCTCTTAAATTTATTTACCAACCATACCTATGGTTGGGGAGTTGAAATTTAGACTTTTATTATGCATTTTGGGAAGACTTATTGTAGGTTTTAATTGCACTTTTCTTACATGTTTTAATTTCAGTCCTTTGGGTGTGGGTTGGATTTGAGTGTGTAAGTGAACTGTCATATTATTCACCCATTTATTTATTATGCATTGGAGAATGAAGTTGACTTTTGGGGGTTGGGGTTGAGGATGTGTGATGTGGCATCCTACATGGATCCACCTCATCCTCTTCTCTTCCCTCTTCTATAAAATTTGAATTGTTTTTCCTTGTTTTGGGTTGCTTCACTTTGGAGACTTCATTTTGGGTGAATTTTTCTTGCTGTTTTGGGAGCTCTTGCTTGGAGAAGTTTTTGGAAGATTGTTGCATGCTTGTGCTTGGCTGTTTTAGATTGCTTGCATTGGGATAAAGCTTGTTGTTTTGGAACTTGGAACAACTCCATCATGGAGAGGTAGGAGCTTGGCTCTTGAAATGCTCTTCTTGTATATATGTAAATGTTCTTGTGTGAATGTTTTGGTATATATTGTGGGCTGTTGGGTAGATGGCCTAGGAATGGTGTAGGAGAAGACTATGGGGTTATTTTGTGGGAGGCACAAGTGGTTTTAGGGAGGTATAAGGGTGGAGGGAGTTGGGATTTGGGTTCCACCTTACAAAGAAATAGCTTGCATTTCTTTACTCGTTATGGGGTGCCATAAGAGGTTGGGGAGACATAAGAAAATGTGAGGAATAAGGGGTACTTGGGGAAGGCATAAGGGCATGACATGGTTTTGAAATGATATTCATATATATATATATATTTTGGTGGGTTGTTCTCAGGTGGTGATACCCATTTTCCCCTTTGGGAGGCATAAGCAGCATCCCCCATAGCTTCTTGCTCCTTTGGCTTGCTTGATGAAGCCTTTGTATTGTTTGTCATGTTTTAATGTAGTTGTAAACTACATTTTTCTTGGGACTGTGTTTCTTTATGAAAATGCTGCTTGTATGTTTTGTGGAAGCCTGTTGTTACCATGAGTTGGATCACATCTTTTATTGCATTGTGGTTGGGGCTCAGGGGCCAATGAAGAAGGATGGATTCTCCTCTTCATTGGATGTCTTGGTTGGGTGGAGAGCGTTGCCTTTCCCCTACTCCTGTTGTGATCAAATTGGAAGAATGAGGAGTATGCATGTTGCTGTTCTGGAGCTGAGAAAAGACAGTTTGACAGTCCCTTGTGAAATGAAATCTCATTGTAACCTTTCCCACTTGAAGTGGATGAACTTGTAAATGGTTGTAATAGAAAGATGTTGTACTGATTACAAGTTGTATTTTGAAATGTAAAAGAGTTATACTCTGTTTTCTGTTTTGGAAAGAATGTGAAAGAAAGATACATGTTTTTGTATGTTGCATTTTGAAACCAAAGGGAAAGGAAGTTGTAAAAGTTCATTTAAATTAATGGAAGTGGTTTTGTCTTGTCCATATGTTGTTATTCCATTGGAAATCTGTGTTTAGCATTCACTATGAAATCCCTGTTTGAAAAGTGGTAAAGTGAAACACGTGAGAAGAAAATGTATTATTCTGTTTTGTATATAATATATGTTTTAGAAGGAATAAAAGAAGAAAGGTTGTAATGTTGTATTTTGGAATCAATAAAGGATTGCATTACCTTTTTCAATCTGTATTGTTGTATTGAAATTGATCATCCATTGTGTTTTGAAATCTCTGTTGAAAAGAAGAATTTCCTGTGAGGAAAAATATAATGCTCTGTTCTTAAAAAAAATTATAATGTTAAGATTGGAAATCATAATTTGCATTTTAGCCCATAGATGGGTTAATTGAATCAACTAAATGTATTAGGCTAGGATTAGAATGAATTTCCACACTTGGGAGATGGAAAGTAATTAAATAGATCCTTTTAAAATTTGCCCTCTGTTTTTTTCTTTCAGATGACAATTATCTAAACAAAAAATGCACAGATTGAACCTGCAACAATAAAATAACAAATTAATGATTAAATTGAAGTAGTAGGCCCTAAAAAAACTCAATTAGACAAAAACACTTAATGAAAATACTTCAAAACCTGGCAAAACTGAGTTCAAAGTTTCCACAGTCGTTTTGCTGTCAAATTTGTAAATTTTGAATTAGAATTCAATCAAACAAATCTACCTCACAAACTTATCCTAATTCCTCCTAAGAACAACTCTCCATGTCTATTTGACATGTTAAGAGAGGAAGAAGATCAAATTGAATAAATCTCACAAGTTAAAATTTACCAGTTCGCACTGTAAAAGCCTGCAGGCCGTTTTCTTAAAATTGACCCCTTAAACTTTATCAAAATAAAAAATTAATGATCTTTGTGCAAAGAGGATGTTGAGATATTTCTATAAAGTCCTTGTTTTCCCAAAACTGAGCTCTCTATCAAAAGTTATGGCCTTCTGAAGTTTTTCTTCCTTGGCATAAAAAAAAATGGGAAAATTTTCCTTGGTAGGCCTGCGGCCCGAATTTTTCCCTTAAGCATTTAGGAAAATTTTCAGGAAAATTTTCCAAATTTTCCCAGCCACCTCGTTAGCCACAGCCAATCAAAGGCTGCCACGTGGCACCATGAGGTGTTGGCAGATGGGCGGACCCCTTTTTAAACTTAGCGCATCTGGAAATTTTTTGTGAAAATTTTCCAAGTTTTCCTTGCCGCCCCGCTTGCCCGTGACCAATCAGGTGATGCCACGTGGTGTCACGAGGCATTGGTGGAGGAGCGGGTCCCTTTTGCCTTTTTGTGTTTCTAAAAATTTTGAGAAAATTTTCCATGTCTTCCTAGCCGTTCAGGAGCGCTGATCCGTAGCCAATCAGCTCCTTTGAGCTTTCTTGCCACCACGTGTCCCCGCGGTTGGTCTTGCGGTCTCGTGGGAGTGCGGGTGCAAAGCTGGCTTTTCGTCCCACGCGGGAAATTTCTCAAAGTATTTCCCGTCACCCCGCCCTTCCCTGCGCTGGCTTGGGAGGTGCCATGTGTCCCTTGTGGACTTATGGACCCGCGGGCGCAAAGTTAGTTTTTTTCCCCATGCGGAAAATTTTCCAAGAGTCTCCCCACGGCCCGCCAACGTGCCCTTTTGGAAAATTTTCACCCTTGGGCCTGCAGCCCCGCTCTTGGGGAAAAATTTCACCCCAAGGCCCGCTGACCCATAACTTGAGAAATATGAGGAGTTAGGAGGACTTATTTATATCAATGGAAAGGTGAGGAAATTTCCTATCCAATGGGAATGAATTAGGAAATTTTTGAATGTGGTAAGTGTGAGAAAAATCAAGTTGAAACTTTAAGCTTGTTAGAGAGTGGGTATGGTGAAGACTTACCCTTTGAACCTAATTGAACCTTCTAACCCAAAATTTTTGACCTTATGACCTCTAATAATTTTTAATCAAAGTAAAGTATGTTCTAGTGGATTAGAATTGTTATGGAACTTGTTAAGTGACAGCTGTTGCCTTGTAACCTGGTTGTAGATTCTTCTTATTAAAAAAAATTTATTCCATAATTTTCCTAACTAATCCTAGGTTGTTCTTGGGTCTCAAGTGGGTTGTTTTTAGCAGGCGTTACAGTACCTACATGGTTAGTAAAGGTAAGTGTTATTGCGGTGTGTCATCGTTGCACTTTCATTGTCATCATTGTAGTTATTGTTGCCCCTAATTTTACTACTTGTTTCTCATACGAACAGACTTGCAAGGAGAAAATTATCAAGTAGTGAAATATGTAAATGTCAAATACGCTATGAAAAATCCACAAGTGTATAGAAATGTGTTAAATACGCAAATGCAAAATACATGAAATGAAAAATGTAAATGGAACATGTGCACCTAATCCATGTCGAGAGAAAGGGTGTAGAAGGATATCTTAACACTCTTGCGATTTTTTTGAGCGATCTCTCATGCCACCCTGGTTGAAGAAGTGTAGGGAGGAAATGCTATGTGTTCTCCAACCTTTGACCGCCTCTACTGAAATGCGTGTGAAGAGGTCTTTGTACTATCCTAGTTTTTGGGATGATCACATGCCAAATGTCCAAAGTAGTGTAGAGAGGCACGCCCATTATAATCCCCAAGCCTATAACTGCTTCCCAGAAATGCTAAGGAAACCATGTCCTGTAAAATCCATTGTGCATGGAGTTTGTAGACTAGTTTGAACTCACTCGTTGTGTGTAAACCCATAATGCCAAGATAGAAAGTGCACTATATAGAACCAATGTAAATACGTTGTGTTAGTATGTAAAACTCTCAATGATGCCCCCCTCTTTGGGGGCGCATGCGACGTCGCTGAAAGGAGAATGCGGCCCCAAAATAGCACACTCATTAGCACATTAATGTCAAACCCAATGTTGAACATTAAATTAGATGTACTAATTTTAACTTAAAGTCATGACATTGTTAGCTCTGATGTCACCCATAATGTTTCATTGCTAACACTAACCCAATATCACATTGATGTTTCCTCCTAACTTCATCATAAAATTGGGACATGCTAAAAATAATGTTTAGATAACTATGGGTCTACTTTAACTTGTCTACATATAAGGTGCACATCAAACACGAATTAGTGTCCAATGTCTCACTTTAGAAAATTGTTTTGGAATTTGGAGAATTCTTATTTTGCGGTTAAAAGAGACCTAAAACAACTTTTTGGATTTGATTAGCCTTTCCCTTTCAAAGGAATATATCACAAATTCACAATTATGTCATTGTATGTCCAATTTATAGATTTTCCTATCTTAATAGACTTAGGTACCATGAATGGTTGTAGCTTCCTTGGGATCTACATTTCTATTTTATTGTTTGCAGATGACATTATTTTGCTTTCACACACAATTACATGACTCCAAAATCAGCTTGATGAATTAAGTGATTTTTTTGATAAGAAAGGCCTAGAAGTAAATCTTGCAAAGTACAAAACTCATGACATTTAATACAACCAAGAAAGTAGCAATCTACAATGAATTTGTTGGAACAAAGGTTAAAAACAAAGTTGAGGTGGTGTACTCTTACACCTACTTGGGTGTCATTTTCTTCATGGTCCAAGCCTTTTATCTAAATATGTTCCATGAAATATAAGAAAGATTGAGTCAAAGGGTCACATGCAACATTGATGGTCTTAGAAAGACAATGTTTTGGAAGCTCCAATTTAAAGATATTCAAAAAAATATTTGACTTAAATTCATACATTGGTTACACTAGCAATTTTATACGACATGTGATGTTTGAGGTCCATAACTACTCTTATGGATATGATTATGGATTTTTGATTTAGTATGATGTTAGATGTTAGAAATATTGAACTGTTGTTGATTCAATTCATATATGATGCATGTGGATCATTAGAGACATTTCATATTGATGCTGATATACTGTTGACATGGTTATTTATATATATATTTCTGACATGTGATATATTTCATCATATTGAGTAGACCTTTGATAATTGGATTAATGTTGTGATCATTTTGACATGGATGAAATGTGGAATAGAAATGTTGCTAGAAATTGTAAATGATATCATATTTGCCTAGATGATATTTGATTCGTATATAGATGATTTTGGATTTATATTGTATATTTTATCATAGATGTTTTAATGTAGCCACGAGGCCGAAGAGGGTATTTATGTGTTTTGTAGGTAAAATTATTCACAACAAACATCGGGGGGATTGGAGACCAACCACATTGGAATTCTAGATGAATTCAACAAGGGTCACCATGGCAACATGTAATTGTGTGTGTGTTAGAATTATTTGGCTAGGGGAAAAGTGTGACCAAGGGGTCATGTGTTGTCTTTGGTTTTAGTTTCCCTTTTATTAATGTTAGTATGTGTTTCTTTTAGTAATGTAATTTACTTGTTTTAATTATTTAGATTTTGATGTATGTTTTACCCCTTTATTATTAATGGGTTGTAGTGTCTTAATTAAGCTAATTTAACCTTGTCCTAAACTAATTAAAGATGTGACCAAAAGGAGTTCATTTATTAGACTTGATTTTCTCTTGGATTTTGTGTTGTGTGTTGAATGCTTGAGATCTTGAGTGTTGTACACTCTACCCTTCATGGGAAACTCGAATTTGGCCTTAGAGGCCAAATTTGGAAGCTTGTGGGACAAGTCAAACTTGTCCCACACCTCTTAAATTGTTATGCCAACCCTACCTATGGGTTGGGGGGTCAAAATTAGACCCCATTAGGTGTTTTGGGAAGATAAAAAGGTAAAATGTTTATTGCACTTTCTTTCTTGTAATTAATTTTGTCCTTAGGGGGTGTGGGCTTAGTTTGTGTGTGTAAGTAAATGTCATTCCTTCAACCACTTATTAATTGTGCTTTGGAATATGAGGTTGACTAAGGTGATGTGGAGTGGAGAGGAAATGAGGTGGCATCCTACTTGGAGCCACATCATCCTCCTCTCTCCTTTTCTATTTATTGAAATCATTTTGTTTGTTTGGGGGTTACTTCATTATTTTGTGCTCTTGTATTTTTGGAGAGTTAGAGGATTTTTGAGGGAGCTTGTGGATTGTTGGAGCTTGTGGATGCTTGCTTGGTTTTGAGGAGCTTGGAGACTTACTCTTGGAACAAGCTCTACTATGGAAAGGTAGGAGCTTTACCTTGCTTATGTTATGCTTTATTTTGTGTTTATGTGCTTGTGTTGAGTATTGTTTTCTTTGGAATGCTTGTTGGGTGTGGGTAGATTGCCTAAGTTTGGAGTAGGAGGAGACTATGGGGAGATTTCATGTAGGGAGGCATAAGAGTTTACCCTTTTTTTGGAGGGATTTTGGGTTGGATGCCCCACCTTGTACAAGGAATGCTTGCATTTCTTTCTTGTTTCTTTTATGAGGGAGGCATAAGAGATTGAGGGAGGCATAAGAGTATGTGGGAGGTATAAGGGGTACTTGAGGGAGGCATAAGAGTATGTAGGGGATTTGAGATATGCATTGGAGGCTTTAAGGTGGGCATCCATTCCCATTGGGAGGCATAAGTGGCCTCCCCATAGGTCTTGCTCCTTTGGCTTTCATTCTAAGCCTTGTTTTTTTGTTGTTTTGTTGTTTTTCTTTCTTGCGTTGTTGTGAATTTGAATGTGGTTGAAATGGTTGTGAAATATATATTTTTGTTGTGGAAGCTTGTTGTTGCCATGTGTTGGAATTATCTCCCATTGTAATGTGGTTGGGGCTCGGGGGCCAATGGAGAGGATGGCTTCTCCTCTTCATTGGATATCTTGGTTGGGTGGAGAGTGTTGCCTCTCCCCCCATTTTGTTGTGAATCAAACAAATCTTGGAGGAGCTATCTTGTTGGAGTTGTGAAGCTTGGAGTTTTGTTGGAGACCTTGTGAAACTTCCTTTGTGTTATTCCCACTTAGAGTGGAGGAACTTGTAATATTGTATTCTATTTTAGCTTGCATTATTGTATGATTTTCCCACTTCAAGTGGAGGACATTGTATTGATCTTGTGAAGGAAACTTGTATTCAAATAATTTGGTAAAATTGTATTGTATGTGGAAAGAAACAAATAAAAAAGAAAGAAGAAAGATTTGTATTGTAGAGTTAGTTTTGCAAATAGAAAAGAAAGTAATTCTCTTTATTGAAATCTTGGTTGTATTGTGAGAAAAGTAGTTCTTTGTGTTAAAAGATATGAGCTATTTTCAATGGAAAAGAAAGTTTACTTTCATTTGTGAAGTTGTTTTATTGTAAATGTGAAAGAAGAAATATAGAAGTTGTAAATGTTGAAAATGTATACATAGTAAATTTGAATGGAAAATAAAGTTGTTATAGTTGTTTTGAACATATATATGTTGTAGTAAAAATGGGAACAAGAGAACAAATTTGAAGTATGTTTTATTTGGAAATGTTGATTTTGTAGTAAGAAGGTAACAATGTAAAAGTAGATTTAGATTTATTTTGCTCTTAGAATTCAAAGAAAATTAGTTGAACAAATAAAATAGACCTTGTAGTAGATTGTTTATTGGATTAGAAAATACTTAAAATGAGTAAATTTTAACTAAGAAATGAACAAATAATATTAAATCCCAAAACTGGAAACTTTATAGTTAAAATCAAGCTCAGAATGTAATTTAGGACCTTTTAGTAACTTTTAGTTTTTTGAGAAAATCTCAGATTTAAGGTTCTATTTTTCAGAAACAGGACCGCCGCCCTGTGCAGAGCGGCGGTCCCATAACCGCCGCTCAGGCTAAGGTAGTGGTCTCAAAACCACCACTTAGTAGGGCAGCGGTCTTTGGTTTGTCACCCAGGTAGGGTGGTAGTTTCAGGACCGCTGGTCTGCTCTGTGCAGCAGTTCTGTCACTTACGACAGAACTCTTCGGATCTGCACCTGTGTGAAAACTTTAACTGGTTTTTACTAATTTATAAGTTGTAAAATTTAACTAATGACTACCAACATGCAAACAATGAGTAATACCATGGTTTTGAGCAATAAAACATACAAATGGTGGATTAAAAAAACATTCCTTTTCATTTATAACAATGGGGGTAGGGTTTGCCCCAAATAAAAAATACAAATACACATAGCCTTGAAAACAAAACCAGATTGGTGAAGGAAATCCATCCCAATCCTTGAATGAAAGTAATTACAACAATAAAAAACTAAAACTAAACTAATCTAAACTAGATCTCCTTGTAGAATCCTCCATGGCTTCCTCCTCTCCAACCTGCAAATTTAACAAAAGGAAATAGACCAAATGAGGAGAATAGAATAAAGGAAAGGCTTTAATAAAATTCATAAGGAAATTTAGGGCTAGTTTGGAACCCTAGGATCTAGTGGCCAAGATTGTTTTGATCTAAGGGTGGAGGTTTCACCCTACTTTTGTTTGGTAGAAATGTATTTTAAATGTTTAAATTAAAATCCTTAAGGGTATGTGTAGATGGGTGAATGGGGCCATTTAAATTGCCTTGGGGTGTAAAGTCTCCGTTAGTCCTTAGTATGTTGTAGGAATTAATTAAAAGGAATTTAAACTATTAGAATAATGAAACTAATTAATTAAACATGAAGGTTAGTCATTTTTGGATTGAACATTAACTAAGAAGAGAAGAAAAATTAACCAAGTAAATTAATCCTTGGCACCTTCCTAGTTGAATTTTAATTAATCACCTTGGAGGTAAAGAAAATTTAATATGTAATCTTTTAATTAAATCTGGGCTTCAATCAACCTTAAGTTGAGTTAGTAAGGTAAGTTAATTTAACGAACCCTAAGGGTTAAACATCCTTGTAACCTTCTTTTAACTTAAACAAAAAAAAATTAGTCACAATTTTCGGGTTAAGTGTTAGGTTGTAGCGAGTTCCTAGAACAACATTTTTTTGGCATTACACTTGGTATCAGAGCCATGGGTTCAAAGCTTGGACCCTTGGGCACACCTAGAAAACATGAGACATGAACTTTTAACCTAGTGCAAAATTGGTTTCTTTTAATCTAGAAAACCACAATGTCTGATAATTGTATAATTTAGAAAACATAGAAAATTGAAACAAGACCTAGAACAATGAACTAACTCTCACCTTGATCTGTGTAGGAGGCACGGATCAGATGAGGGGTCTTTTCACATAGACCTAGATATACCACCGCCAGATCAGGCTGTAGTGGCCATTCTACCTCAGATTTTACAGACGCTTCAGGACGTCAATGCCACTATACGCGGAGAGCCCTTGGGAGGACAATTTTCTAGACATGACATGGAGCCATCAGTGGAGGCCCATGTATCCCCTCGACACAACGAGGAGTATAGGGTAGAGAACTTCCGGGTGGAGTTGGCTAGGGCAGAGTCACCATAGAGAGGGCATGGGGACAGGATCTCAGGTCATAGGGATAGGTCTCAGAGCCCTAGACAAAGGGAGGAGCATGCAGAGAGACCTAGGGGTCATCAGACATCAGCTACAGACCATATCAGGGAGATCCTGAAGCTATGACCGTCACACTATTTTGGTGATACATGAGATTTTCAAGCAGAGGCCTGGTTGGTGAGCTTGAGCGGATGCTTCAAGCTCTGCCCTTGTACTAGCAACACGAAAGCTCGTGTTGCGATCCATCTTCTGAGGGATGGAGTAGGAGTCTGGTGGAGGACCGAGGAGCAGAAGCTCCATGTTGACTCGGAGACAGTTACCTGGGAGCTATTTGAGGAGCGTTTCAGGAGCAGGTATTTTCCCAGGAGGTTTATTCAGCAGCGGATAGATGAGTTTCATGACCTCCATCAGGCATCTATGACTGTAGCCGAGTATGAGAGTCAATTTCTGGATCTACTCCAGTATGTCAACTATATGCAGGATGAGTAGGTATGGATTCACAGGTTCATTAGGGGCCTGAACTTGGATTTGGGTGGCGCGGTGCACATTCACTACCCACAGACATTAGCAGAGGCCGTGGAGAAGGCCTATATTGTAGAGGAGACATGGGGGAAGATGCAACAGGCTAGAGATAGAGTTTGGAGCCGTATCCAGTAGATGTAGGATGGCAGATCGAGGGGGTCAGTTCCTCCTCCTCGTGGTGGACAGAGTTCAGGACAGGCTTCATTCAGGCCACCACAGCAACCACCTCAGTAACAGCAGCAGTAGTAGACCCACCCACCTTACAGACCTCCTCAGAGATTTGATGCATAGAGGGGGCGGAGTATGGGGCCTCCTCCTAGAGGTCCCATCAGGACACAGGGTGCACCGAGAGCTCAGTCAGCAGGAGCTCGTCAGTAGAGACCTCAGCAGTCTGTAGCTATTTCATCAAGATCCACAACTCAGACCTCTAGAGTACCAGCTGGAGCTGCATCCCACTGGAGAGGACCAGGAAGTTGTTATGGTTGTGGTGTTGTGGGGCATCATTGGAGAGAGTGCCCACAGAACCCTAGCAACAAGGGTAAGACATAGATCTCAGAGCCTACTGTTGGAGATATGGCATGGAGCCATCAGATCTACGCAATCAAGAACCACCAAGATGAGCACCAGAGTACCGTGATAGAGATGACATGTAGTATTGGTGGTATTTCCACCTCTATATTATTTGATTCTGGTTCATCTGATTCTTTTATTGCACCATCCTTAGTAGAGCATTGCAGGCTGGTGGCAGTTAGGCAGGGTCGTAGTTGGGACATTGAGATGGCTTCTGGAGCCAAAATTTCTGTAGACTCCTTAGTTAAGGAGTGTGTAGTGGATTTGGGACCCTTCACCACTACCTCGGATCTTTGAATCCTTCCGTTGGGTTCTTATGGTGTCATCTTGGGCATGGACTGGTTGTCTACACATAGAGCTAGAGTGGACTGTTACCATAAGACTATTGCTTGTACAGATGATCTAGGAGTGGAGTCAGTGATATCAGGAGTTAGGAGGCCCATTTCCATTCACACCATCTCTGCTATGCAGCTTAAGCGGTGTGTGCGATGGGGTTGTCAGATGTATGCTGTTACGGTTAGTGACAGATCTGAGGATGAGTCTAGTGGACCATCCCTTGATGACCATCACATTTTGAGAGAGTTTTCTGATGTTTTTCCAGGGGAGCTACCAGGGTTACCTCCCCCACGTGAGATAGATTTCCACATAGATCTGGTTCCAGGCACAAGAGCCTATCTCATGAGCACCTTATCAGATGACTACTCCTGAGCTATGTGAGCTCAAGTTGCAGCTTGAGGGCCTTCTGGAGAAAGGCCTAATCCATCCTAGTGTATCCCCTTGGGGTGCACTAGTGATCTTCATGAAGAAGAAGGATGGATCTCTACGGTTGTGTATTGATTACCGCTAGCTGAACAAAGTAACGATCAAGAATCGTTACCCCCTTCCATGCATTGATGATTTATTTGATCAGATGAAGGGGGCCACAGTTTTCTCCAAGATAGATCTTAAGTCAGGGTATCATCAGCTGAGGATCACAGAGGTAGATATTCATAAGACCACCTTCTGTACAAGATATGGCCACTACGAGTTCACAGTGGTACCTTTTGGTTTGATGAATGCCCCCACAGTGTTCCTGAGCTTGATGAATGGGGTATTAAGGAAAATTTTGGATTGCTTCATGCTCATCTTCCTTGATGACATTTTGATTTACTCACGTACGTGTGAGGAGCATGAGGAGCACCTTTTTCAGGTTCTTCAGTGTCTTCGTGAGTAGCATCTTTATGGGAACTTGGAGAAGTGTGCATTCTTTCAGATAGAGGTGTAATATTTGGGCCACATCATTTCTGGGGAAGGTATCGCAGTCGATCCTTCCAAGATTCGAGCTATCATGGATTGGCCAGCACCCACTAGTGTGACTGAGGTGCAGCTTCATGGGTTTAGCAGGATATTATAGGAGATTTGTTCAGGACTTTTCTCGGATTGCGCACCCCATCACTTCCCTTCAGTGGAAAGGGAAGAAGTTTGTTTGGTCAGATAGATGTGAGTAGGCCTTCAGTACACTGAAGGAATGCCTCACGACAACACCTATTCTAGCAGTGCCAGATCCTCAGGGTGAGTTCTACATTTGCACAGATGCTTCTTTGGTAGGACTTGGAGGTGTGTTGATGCAGGAGGGTAGAGTAGTTACTTTTGAGTCTCACAAACTCAAAGATTATGAGCTCAATTATCTGACTCATGATCTTGAGCTTGCAGTAGTTGTGCATGCCTTAGTGCAGTGGAGACATTTTCTTCTTGGCCAGATTTACACTCAGGACTGATCACTTGAGTCTTCGCCACCTCTTCACGTAGCCCAATCTCAACACTCGTCAGTGGCGTTGGATGGAGTTGCTTTGTGAGTATGATATGGAGATAGAGCATGTGAAGGGGAAGGAGAATGTGGTTGCAGATGCCTTGAGTAGATGGAGACACATGGCTATGGCTACTTCAGTGGGCACAGATTTGTGGAGCAGGATTTTATAGCAGCTTCCTCATGACAGTTTCTACCTTGCAGCCAGAGCAGAGATTGAGTCCCAGAGACCCCTTGAGGGGAGATTTGATGGATTTTCATTAGAGACAGATGGCCTTCTCAGACACAGAGGTCAGATATATGTTCCTAGAGATGGAGGCTTGAGACAGGACATTTTGACAGAGGCTCATCATGCACCTTATTCAGCCCATCCCAGGGTGAAGAAGATGCACGCCACTTTGAGACAGTTGTACCATTGGAGAGGACTTCAGAGAGACGTGGCTCAGTTTGTGTCACGATGTTTAGAGTGTCAGAGGGTGAAGGCCGAGCATCAGCATCCAGCTGGCCTTCTCTTTCCTCATGCTATACCAGAGTGGAAATGGGACACCATTTCCATGGACTTCATTGTTGGGTTACCGACGTCGAGATACCACCACAACGCCATCATGGTCACGGTGGATAAATTGATGAAAGTAGCTCATTTTTCTCTGGTGAAGACCACCTACACAGCCAATGTAGTGGCATGGGTATATCTTGATGAGATTGTCAGATTACATGGGATTCCATGGAAGATCATTTGCGACCATGATCCTTTATACACTTCCCATTTCTGGACCACCATGCAGCATGCTCTCAGGACAAGGATCAATTTCAGCACATCATATCACCCTGAGATAGATGGACAGACTGAGTGGGTGAATCAGATTTGGAGGACATGCTTAGGATGTACGTTATGGATCACCAGTCGAGATGGGAGGAGTATCTGTACTTGGTGGAGTTTTCCTACAATAATAGTTTCCAGAGTTCGATAGGCATGGCTCCTTTTCAGGAATTATATGGTAGAGAGTGCATGACACCTCTTAGTTGGGACAGGTTAGAGGACAGGGTTTCTCTTGGGCCAACATTACTACAGGATATGGAGCAGTAGGTTACCTTGATCAGAAGAAAGATTACAGGAGGTGCAAGACAGGCAGAAGAAGTATGCGGACTAGCATAGGACAGATCATAGTTTTGAGGTGGGCACAAAGGTGTTTCTTTATGTTAGACCGCATAAGATCCCTATCCATTACGGAAAAGGTTCTAAGCTTGCTCCTAGGTTTGTGGGTCCCTTTGAGATCTTGGAGCACATCGGTCCCTTGGCCTATCATCTAGCATTGCCACCTAGCTTGTCTCGCATCCATGATGTGTTTCATGTTTCTGTGCTTAGGAGATATATTTCTTATCCTTCTCACATGCTAGATTGGACCACATTACAGGTGCAGGATCAGGGGCAGGTGATGGTGGATCCCATCTGCATTATAGAGCACAGGACCCTAGGCCTTCACGGTAGAGAGATTGACCAGGTTCGGGTCCAGTGGGAAAGATATGATGAGACTACAGCTACATGGGAGGATGCTACTTTACTATGAGTTCAGTTTCCACACCTGTTCCAGTGACTTCCAGGAGGAAGTCGAGTCTAAGGGGAGGGGGATGTAGTGCCCACTTCCCTTCGACACCTTTTTTATTATTGATTTTGATACTGCTGACTACACTTATGGATATGATTATGGCTTTTTGATTTAGTATGATGTTAGATGTTAGAATTACTGGACTGTTGTTGATTCGATTCATATATGATGCATGTGGATCATTAGAGACATTTCATATTGATGTTGATATACTGTTGACATGGTTATTTATATATATTTCTGACATGTGATATATTTCATCATATTGAGTAGACCTTTGATAATTGGATTAATGTTGTGATCATTTTGACATGGATGAAATGTGGAATAGAAATGTTGCTAGAAATTGTAAATGATATCATATTTTCCTAGATGATATTTGATTCATATATAGATGATTTTGGATTTATATTGTATATTTTATCATAGATGTTTTAATGTGGCCATGAGGCCGAAGAGGGTATTTATGTGTTTTGCAGGTAAAATTATTCACAACAAACATCAAGGGGATTGGAGACCAACCACATTGGAATTCTAGATGAATTCAACAAGGGTCACCATGGCAACATGTAATTGTGTGTGTGTTAGAATTATTTGGCTAGGGGAAAATTGTGACCAAGGGAACATGTGTTGTCTTTGGTTTTAATTTCCCTTTTTATTAATGTTAGTATGTGTTTCTTTTATTAATGTAATTTACTTGTTTTAACTATTTAGATTTTGATGTATGTTTTACCCCTTTATTATTAATGGGTTGTAGTGTCTTAATTAAGCTAATTTAACCTTTTCCTAAACTAATTAAAGATGTGACCAAAAGGAGTTCATTTATTAGACTTGATTTTCTCTTGGATTTTGTGTTGTGTGTTGAATGCTTGAGATCTTGAGTGTTGTACACTCTACCCTTCATGGAAATTCGAATTTGGCCTTAGAGGCCAAATTTGGAAGCTTGTGGGACAAGTCAAACTTGTCCCACACCTCTTAAATTACTATGCCAACCCTACCTATGGGTTGGGGGGTCAAAATTAGACCCCATTAGGTGTTTTGGGAAGATAAAAGGTAAAATGTTTATTGCACTTTCTTTCTTGTAATTAATTTTGTCCTTAGGGGGTGTGGGCTTAGATTGTGTGTGTAAGTAAAATGTCATTCCTTCAACCACTTATTAATTGTGCTTTGGAATATGAGGTTGACTAGGGTGATGTGGAGTGGAGAGGAAATGAGGTGGCATCCTACTTGGAGCCACATCATCCTCCTCTCTCCTTTTTCTATTTATTGAAATTCTTTTGCTTGTTTGGGGGTTACTTCATTATTTTGTGCTCTTGCATTTTGGAGAGAGTTAGAGGATTGTTGAGGAGAGCTTGTGGATTGTTGGAGCTTGTGGATGCTTTCTTGGTTTTGAGGAGCTTGGAGACTTACTCTTGGAACAAGCTCTACTATGGAAAGGTAGGAGCTTTACCTTGCTTATGTTATGCTTTATTTTGTGTTTATATGCTTGTGTTGAGTATTGTTTTCTTTGGAATGCTTGTTGGGTGTGGGTATATTGCCTAAGTTTGGAGTAGGAGGAGACTATGGGGAGATTTCATGTAGGGAGGCATAAGAGTTTACCTTTTTTTGGAGGGAGTTTGGGTTGGGTGCCCCACCTTGTACAAGGAATGCTTGCATTTCTTTCTTGTTTCTTTTATGAGGGAGGCATAAGAGATTGGGGGAGGCATAAGAGTATGTGGGAGGTATAAGGGGTACTTGAGGGAGGCATAAGAGTATGTAGGGGATTTGAGATATGCATTGGAGGCTTTAAGGTGGGCACCCATTCCCATTGGGAGGCATAAGTGGCCTCCCCATAGGTCTTGCTCCTTTGGCTTTCATTTTAAGCCTTGTTTACTTTTTTTGTTTTGTTGTTCTCATTTCTTGTGTTGTTGTTATTTGAAATGTGGTTGGAATGGTTGTGAAATATTTGTTTGTGTTGTGGAAGCTTGTTGTTGCCATGTGTTGGAATTATCTCCCATTGTAATGTGGTTGGGGCTCGGGGGCCAATGGAGAGGATGGCTTCTCCTCTTCATTGGATATCTTGGTTGGGTGGAGAGCGTTGCCTCTCCCCTATTTTGTTGTGAATCAAACAAATCTTGGAGGAGCTATCTTGTTGGAGTTGTGAAGCTTGGAGTTTTGTTGGAGACCTTGTGAAACTTCCTTTGTGTTATTCCCACTTAGAGTGGAGGAACTTGTAATATTGTATTCTATTTTAGCTTGTATTATTGTATGATTTTCCCACTTCAAGTGGAGGACATTGTAGTGATCGTGTGAAGGAAAGTTGCGTTCAATTTTTTTTATTAAAATTGTATTGTATGTGGAAAGAAACAAATAAGAAAAGAAAGAAGAAAGATTTGTATTGTAGAGTTAGTTTTGCAAAAAGAAAAGAAAGTAATTCTCTTTATTGAAATCTTGGTTGTATTGTGAGAAAAGTAGTTATTTGTGTTAAAAGATATGAGCCATTTTCAATGGAAAAGAAAGTTTACTTTCATTGTGAAGTTGTTTTATTGTAAATGAGAAAGAAGAAATATAGAAGTTGTAAGAAGTTGAAAATGTATGCATAGTAAACTTGAATGAAAATAAAGTTATTATAGTTGTTTTGAATCTATAATTTGTTTTGAAAAGTGGAAGAAGACAACAAGTTTGAAGTATTATTGTATTTGGAAATGGTGATTTGTAGTATGAAAATACAATGTTAGAAGTAGATATAAATTCCTTTCATTCTCTTGAATTGAAAGAAAAATTTAGTTGAACAACATAAAATCGACCTTGTAGTTTTAGTGATACTTTTTGGAATGGAAAATGTTTAAAAGAATAAATTTTAACTAAGAATGAACAAATACCTGAATTAAATCTCAAAACTGGAAACTCTATATGTTCAAAATTAAGCTCAGAATGCATCTTAGTACCTTTTTGTAACTTTTAGAGTTTTGAAAACCTCAGATTTAAGGTTCTGTTTTTCATAAACATGACCGTCCCCCTGTGCAGAGTGGTGGTCCCGTAACCACCGCTCAAGTAAGGTGGCGGTATCAAAACCACCACTCAGTAGGGTGGCGGTCCATGGTTTGTCACCCAGACATGGCGGTGGTCTCAGGACCACAGTCTACTCTGGGCGGCGGTTCTATCACTTATGACAAAACTCTGCGGATCCGCGCCTGTGTGAAAACTTTAACCAGTTTTTATTAATTTATAAGATGAAGAGTTTAAATAATGACTACCAGCATAGAAAACAATGAGTAATCCCATGGATTTGAAAAATAAAACATACAAATGGTAGATTAAAACATTTTTTCATTTATAACAATGGGGGTAGGGTTTGCCCCAAATTTGAAAACCCAAATACACTTAGTTTGGAAACAAAACCAGATTGGTGGAGGAAATCCCTCCCAATCCTTGAATGAAATAGATTACAACAATAATAAAACTAAATCTAAACTAATCTAAACTAGATCTCCTTGTAGAATCCTCCATAGCTTCTTCCTCCTTGCTCCCATGGCTTCCTCCTCTCCAACCTACACATTTAACAAAAGGAAATTGACCAAATGAGGAGAATAAAATGAAGGAAAGGATTTAATAAAATTCATAAGGAACTTTAGGGATAGTTTGGAACCATAGGATCTAGTGGCCAAGATTGATTTGATCTAAGGGTGAAGAATTCACCCTACTATTTTTAGGTAGAAATGTATTTTAAATGTTTAATTTAAAATCCTTAAGGGTATGTGTAGATGGGTGAATGGGACCATTTAAATTTCCTTCGGGTGTAAATCTCTTTAACCCTTAGTATGTTGTAAGAATTAATTAAAAGGACTTTAAACTATTAGGATAATGAAACTAATTAATTAAACATGAATTTACTCATTTTTGGATTGAACAATAACTAAGAAGAGAAGACAATTAACCTAGTAAATTAAACCATGGAATTTCCTAGTTGATCTTTAATTAATCAACCTTAGAGGTAAAGAAAATTTAATATGTAATCTTTTAATTAGATCTGGGCCAACAACCTTAAGTTTAGTTAGTAAGGTAAGTTAATTTAACGAACCCTAAGGGTTAAACATCCTTGTAACCTTCTATCTTGTCTGTTCATGGATCGTCTTACATCCGCCATCTATCACAAGATTGTTATCATTTGATTTATACATAGACTCCCTACAGTCTTAAGGTTGATGAATCATAGTTTTGTAATTTTCCTCAACTCACTAAACTATAAAGTTAATAATAATATCATAAAGGAGATCAATAAGTATTATTTGAATAGTTACTTGGTTAATTATAAAACCATGTTAAAGGGTCCTTACCATAAAAAATAAAGGTGATGCACTAATCCTCAGATAGTGTAATAATGCTTCCATGAAGATCATACTACTATTTCAGACTTATCGATTGAAGAGGGTGATTTCCTTCATGCATATTGGAGAATCAACCATTTAGCTCCTTTTCTCATTTGCTAATCACCCTCTTTAGATACTACCATGGATCCATAGGCTTTCCACTATCATGAGCATAATGTGTACTAGTTGTGATTTTTTGAGAACTAGATTCTGTATCAGAATCTGATTTCTATGAACCATCAGAGACATGACCATCTACTATGAACTCTGTGGAAGACATAATTGTCTTTTCAGAGATTCCAATGGATCTTTAAGGAGTCTCATTTGATGTTCTTTTCTTCCTTCTCAATATTTTGGAACCCGATAATGAAAGGAATTATCCTCATTTATGCACGAGATACTTCAAGATGAGGGAAAGAAACACTCAAATTGCAATCCTCAACCACCAAAGGAGTACTGAATTTTTAGTTCTTACTTCCAAATCTTCTTTTTGCAGGAATGAGAAGAGAAGCTCATATGTAGATTCCCTAGAGTCTTGCAGATGGTGACATTGAAAAACACACTTTCTATTGGTTTCAAGATATCCAACGATCTAGCGGTATGATTGTTGTAATTACCCAAATTTAGAGATAATTTTATCCAAAAAACCCTTTATGCTTTGAATCTTGGTTTTAGTGCATATTCTTGTCCCATACGTATGAATCCTCGACTTAGCACTCGAGTGATAAATTAATATCTGAAAAATTCCCCAATGAAATTAAACGATGTCTTTCAGAAGATCACTTTCCAAAAATGGAGAGGGAGGTTAAGAATATGGTCAACTCTACACTGGCATCTTAGAAGCCGAAACATTGTTTGGATCGAATTCAAGGAACCAAGGAGTGAGGACATAGTCTGGAGTTGGCCCAAGAATAATGAGCTTCATCCGATATACATTTCTTATAATCCGGTTGTGATTGACTAAAGTGTTAATAAGAAAAAAAATGATTGAGCAGAAGAAAATTTTACATTTATATTGGTTCAACTTTTTTATGGACCCACTGCAATAAGGTACCTAAATCTCATCATGCCACATTTTTCTATATGAATCTACCAAACAACTGCCCACTGGAAAAAGATATTTTAGATGGTGAAATAAATTCCTGAATTATCCATACTTTAGACTTAATGGTGGCTCATCAAGTTTAGATCTAAAAATTCTATCCTTGAGGGGCCATACGAAGTGGGGAAAGATGGAATAGGAATCCTGATTGTATATATTAAACTAGATCTCAAAATCCATGAGGGGCAGCAATGGAGCGAGAGGGATAAGCTATTTTTACCTTGCTGCTACATATTTCAACATTCCCAATCCATATCTTTAGGTGAACACCATGGCCCGATCCATAGTTTGGGTTGATAGAGGCTTTGAACTCAGAAATTTATGATTAGGAACTGCTCAGGGTTATTAGATATTGAGACCTTCCACATAAATTTTAATTCCTTCGCATAAAAGGCCATGATGAATCCTGAATGTATATCATTTCCACATATCTTCAAATCAAGTTGCATATTGGGATTACATATTCAACATGAATCAAAAAGGAGGCCATTCCAGGTTGACCTAGTATATCCGATTTGCTTCCTTGCATGTGCAACTTATTTTCTTTGATTGGAAATCCAGAATATTTTGTGGGAAGATCTTAGCCATTTGCACTATCATTGGTGGTTTCGAATCAACCCTAATTTAAATTTGCTAAATTTAATATGCCATTTTTTTTCAGCTAGATCGCACATTGTTAATGTATTATTACAAATGCCGAAGGGGATGTATTGAAGAAGTATAATTAAAGGAGTGAAATAGAAGGAAAGGAAGAGGAGAGATGAAGTAGGGATTTGAGGGAGAATCAAGCACAAGGATGGGGAGAATTTTGTCATTGTCAACCAATGGGAAATCTTCTTTCCTACAACCATCGTGCCATTTTTTCATCAAATTGTCAAAAGGAATCTTAGAATGCAAGGAATGGTCGATTAATACTACTAATGTACATTCTTATCACATTACTTTTCACCATATGATTACATATTTACTAATAAAACCATGAAAGTTTGCATGTAATGTCCAGGTCTAAAAGAGGTTATTTGATTTCTATAAAAAAAATGAGATACTTACTCTAAATGTGGCCCAACAAAGAGGCAACACAGAGAAAAATGACGACCATGAAAAATAGATATACATGAAAAATGACAAACGAACTGAAGAGAAATAAAAAATATGTTGCTGATATGGACATCTTGTTCTAACATAATAAGCTACCCATAGACTTCTTGTACTTTCTCCAAGCATGCATATGACTCATCAACAACTTCATGGTACTTGACAAATTTTGTGTAATCATGTGAAGAATTTCAATTACCATGATAGAACTATAAAAGAGCACTGCTTGTAGTATGTGACAGCCATGGCCTTACTGAAACCAAGTAAATATATTGTACTAGGATATCAACACAACATTCTGTAACATTTTGAAAAAATAGTGAATGTCATAATTACATAGTTGATATTCTCCGCAAACATATTTGAGCACATAATATGACTCAGGCAGAGAAAAACATGTTCAACATCTAATATTAGTTGAGGAGATGGCCAATATTGCTTTAGGAATGCCATATCTGTACACCATGATATGAGCTCCTCCATCCTCTAAAATCGACTAATATGTTTTTTAACCTTTATCTTGGAAAGTGCAGCATTTGTATATCATAGTTGACGATCATTTCATAACATGAAATATGACAATTATGTCAGACAGAAAAGTGAGTTATCTGACGAAAATGAATCTACAAATTTCTAATATCACTATGTTTCCTTAAATTATAAGTGGTGCCATTAGTATTACATCACAAGACTCTTATATAATTGGATTTGAGTTCTACACTCAGGAGAATGGCAATGCGAGGTATCACCAATAGAGATATCACTTAAAGAGGATCTCTTCAAACCTAAATAAGTGATGAAATGAATTTTTCTTCTCCTCCTTTTTGTACGAATGAGATGGATTCACCTAAACCTTAGTTTAACAAATTCGTGAATTTCTTTCAAACCCATAATGGTGTACATAGTCACACATGTGATAAATAAAACAAGATCTAGCCAGAAGTATCGGCCTAAACTTTGACATCACTCCACGTTCCAATTGATACTTGATCTATCCAATTCAGGCTTGACTCATATCGAGCCAAGCGAGAAACCACTCCTTTATTTCACCTTCGCAGTGTCAGATGGTTTGATAGCCCATGAAAAAAGTCAAGCTCGGACCCTGAATCAGTTGACCAAGGAATTTCGGGATATTTCTTTAGCCACTTCCAATTCACCTTTTATAAGAACCTTGTCAGGGGTTAAGCATCACTTGCCAATTAGATATGCTTCATGATACTTCGTGCATCCCCAGACTTGTTTGATCTATCTGACCACCGCAGCCATCAGGTGAGCTCAGTGAGTTTGACGTATTGGGGCCTCATCTTCAACCTTGTCAGGGTGCGAAGCACCAACCAATGAGACAGCTCGGGGACGCTACGGCCCTATCGTGATGCACGAACCTATGTTCTTTTACTTTTGAGTTGTCTCACTGTGAAACATCGAGCCATGAACTCACGGCTCCACGGCTTCGCAGTGTTGTATGTGTTGCAGACCCTAGATATGGTCATACATCACCTATGAGAGCTGTAGTTCACCGGTGAGCCAGTAAGAACATTCCACGTAATTCTTGACCTGTTTTCCTTTGGTGACCCACTTACTAGACCACTGAATGCTTAGAAACTTCGTTTATTCCGCGGATTATGCATCACCCTCGAAATGCATTTGATTCGACTAAGCTCGGGGAAAACATCCAACGTGTCCACCTTTTTGGCTCTAGACGACCCCTCCATATTCAGCTGACCTAGTTCAACTTTGTGATCCTCCCTCGAACCCAAAATGTAATTCACCCGAATGTGGCTTATTTCGAGGCTATAACGTCTCGCAAATTTTTTCGGCTCATCGAACCTCCAAGATTCGGAATGGCAACATGTGTCTTTCCACTTGATTGTTTGTCATGCCACCGCGGTGGCCTCCTTATCTGATGCTTAGTTCGTTGAAATTGACTGAGCCATATGAACATCAACCAGCCTCGCCAAATATAACTCACTAATGGAGTTCACCTGAGCTTCCCGTCGGTTCCTTACAATGCCCTCGCCTAGGGCATTTGTACCAGGTGAAATTTGACAATCGTTTAAACATGAGTGGATCTCCCTTCAAAAAATGACTAAATCCATTCTTAACCTTGTTAAAGGGAAAATGAGTGCCTAGGAATTTTGGGATAACAGAGCACCATTCATGACTTCAACCTTGGTCTTCACACCCTTTCCATGAGCCATTTTTTCTCCTCCTTTTAGTTGACCAGAGCCACCCTAATCCTTAGAGCCTTGTAATCTCGTGAATGGTGAGTTCATGACATAATGGTGTAGCTTGAAAACATGATGATAAATAAAACAAAAGCCAATATGTTAAACTTTGATACAATGTTTCTAATAGATGGTTGAATACTCGTAATGCTTCGTTGAGGCCATATCATTTTCAAAATTACAATTCACCTGAGTTGTAAGATGTGAGCTCTTTAACAGTGCTATAGCAAAGTATAAGCTCAATGGTGATATCCAATTTAGCCCGATGGCCAAGGAATTGTGATCTAATCTCTAGCCACTCGTGGGGAAATCCGAACTTGGGTCATTCCCTTGTAGCCATTAACCTCTTAATGAGTACACATATGGGTGCGAACTTCACTCGTTCGATCAATAGATGCTGATTACCTATTGCAACATTGTGAGGCCTCCTGCGTAGTTCGATGCAACCTCTAAAATAGTGATAGTCCTGGTGCTCCAGGTATGACAAATTTTGAATTGTAAGAACTTCTCAAAATAAAGCTATTGCCTTTCTAGGGATCTTGTGTGCCCTTTTTTTATAAGCTTCTATTGTACTTACTTTAAATGTATCCCCACATAGAGGCAACACAAAGAAAAACAACGTCCATGAAAAAATCCAAGACATGAACAACGAAAGACATGACTATAGAGCAATAAAAGAAATATGTTGTTGCACGGATTTGAATCAAGACAATTCTCAAGGCTTGTTACATCATGGAACTCATATATAAATTTGATTTTTATCTTTCATTCCTAAAGTGTCCACTTGCAGCATGGTGCTAGAATGTTGCTTGTGATTTGTGCAGAGGTTCTTAGGAGTACACTTGTGGTTGATCTTGAAGGATTCGAAGACTGAAAACTTAATAGTAAACCTATCCTTAAAACTTGATTTTAGTTGATCTGAATTTGTTTTCTTTTGAAATAACAGTAGATTTAAATCCCTCAAGTATGAACATGATTTTCCACTGCGGAAATGTCTACTTTTAACACCATGTACTGCACGTGGAGCAATAATCGAACAAAAACTATGTACATAAGAAGAGAGAAATCATTACAATGCCACAAGTAGACATGCAGAGTGTAACAAGAACACTTGAATATGCTTAAAAACAATTATCATACTCCTTGACGCCTACACTAACTGGAAGCAAAGAAGACATTTAAAAAAATCCCTTTACAGACGGAATAGTAGAAGAAGTAGCTTCCCCGTCTTACAATGAGGAACCCATGCAGATGATTCGAGGCACTCAGGATGCATAGCTGTACATATGAGTGAAAAAATGATATAACAACGTAATCTTCATACCACTCACGTTGCATTGAATGGGTATCAACGCAGAAACTTCAAACAAATTTCCTGCTCAGAAATCCGATTCACCTGGGGCTCGCTGGAGGATCCTTAGTAGCTGATGTGGTTGATCGCTCTAGCTGTCTGTGAAGCTCACTCTGCATGTCTATGAGAATCGAAAGCATCGGATTTCAACGTACTGTGGAAAATTTGTGCTCGTAGCTCGTAACAAAGCTAGATATGTGTCGATAGGGCATGGCTCGTCTCAATTTTTACCAGACTCCTCAGATTTTCAAAATATGAAAGTGCCTTCATTAGACGTTGTTATGTCCGCTAATTGCAATCAATAGAAGGACTGGAAAATATTATTATTATGGCCGCCATTATCTTTCTCTTGTTTGCAGCGCTCTTTCAAACAATTATGATGTCCCCTTTGAGTGGATGGTACGAAGCTCGATGGCCTTCTTTTTCCTTTAAAAAGAGTTGCCTTTCCTGTTATGGAATCGGGAAGATTCAATTCCTCCAATCCAGTATCTAGTGCAGAAACTCTTATGAGATGATAGGCTGCCTCTTGCATATCCACTCCTTTGTGGCAACAAAGAAATCTTCCACAACCTGTAACCCCCCGAGTCAGTGGCTTCCCGCAACCTCTTTAATAGGGGACTCCTTGGGATCTCTAGTTCAAGTGATTGTATTCTGCTACTCATTAGATTTGTTGAGATTTGGATCAGTGTCCTCCTTCAGCTCCTTGACAGGTGACAGCTGCTATGCACATACATACTTCCATCCTCTAAAACCTGAAGTCTGAAAGGATTTGATACTCCTTTCGTTGTTTCTCTTGAGGCTACTAATGGACAACGAGGAAAATGTCAAGACGTGGTTTCTTCATAGTTGCTGACATTCTCCCAACAAGTCATTCTCTATATGTGAAAATGAAGGAAGCTGTGGAAACTTAAAACTTTTTCACCACAAGAGAGAAAACAACTTATCTATGATATCCTCCTCCTGTAAAGACCTTTACGGACATTTTTTTTTGGCTATGCTGATCCTCCATTTATGTTATTTTGTGGATTCTTTGAATTACATAATCTGCCTACTGGTATACATCTGTCATCCCCAATCGAAATATTCCTTGACGAGTTCACTGATTAACTAGATCGCCGCAAACTAGAATCCATTAGAGGATGAAGTGGAATGCAAGTATCTTGGAGTTTCTCACATGACCTGCCTTGTGTCAGACATTACACACTCTACAATAAATGTTATATTCTTCTCCTTAGCACTGGGATCCCCCTCCTTTAGGATTTGGTAGCTAGTTCTATCTTCCTCCTCTTAATGAATTTGCAGCAGGGTTAATGGATGACCAACAACTCCTGTAAATAGAGTGTCATTTCATGGGAACTACACTCTAGTAACATACTGATTTATTGTTAATCGTCGTCCTCAACCTTTTGTTTGATTTGTTATGTACTGCTACAACCTCATTAATTTATGAAATACAAAATTACTTCTTTATTCATGTTCTTGCACTTTGAACTTTTATTCGAAGGCTTGCAACAGTAAGGAAATATTCTATGATCCCTAATTCTTCAGAAGCCAGGCATCGACCAAAAGTTTCAGTCATTTCTTTATTCGTGTTTGGATCTTAATTTTATGCTGCTCCTCCAGAATGGTTTCTATGAGTTTCTTTCTAACTAATGGATTAGGAACTACAAACAGGAGCGGTGGGTGGGGTCTCTACTAATGTTTGCATTATTGGTGGTTGGAAGAGGAGGTTAATTTTATTTCTCTTGCAGAGGTGGATTCTTTGAAGGGAAAAGGGAAGATATAACTGAGATGAGGTGGAAGACATTAGATAAGACCATTCCACCCCATCCAGTATTGTGTCAGTTGGCGGGAATCTCTATTAATACTGTGGTTTTATGGTTGAAATGATTACTCTCTTATCTGGTTTCTTATGTGTTTCATCCGGACTAATGAGATGGTAATACAAAATGTCTCTCATAGATCAAGGTTTGAATTACATGATGTTCAATGTGATGGGGCGATACCAACAATGTTACTATGAGACCCATTTTTTAACAACCTAAAGCTTAATTATCAATCATTTCTATTTTGATGAATGCTTGTTAATTTTGTACTTGCCTTTTCTATGTATGAGTTAACAACCTGACTAAGTCTATGAAGGAAAAAATTAAAATATCACAGCTAATAACTTTTCCCATTATAATCAATTACTAATTCTACATTATAATCAGGCAACAATGTCACATAAGTAAACACACCTAGCTCAAGATGCTCCTCTGCTGCCCGATATCATAATTAATCAAACTAATTTACATTGATTATTTTAGCTGTCAGAATATTGACCTCCACATAAAATTGTTTCCAGTTGGTTAGAGGATTGACCCAAAACAACCTGTAAATACCCGCCAAAGTATTTAATTCCACTTGAGATCTAAGAACAAGAGTAGGGTTTAATTACAGTGGGGAAAGGAATACATATTTCAAATCATCAGAGTAAAGTCTTACCTACCCACTCCCAGAACTCGGTTGAGAGTGTCTACAACTAGGTTACTAAGGACAACAACTGCCACTAACAAGATTCCTGAACAAATCAAATCTCACTAGAACATAATTTTACTTTTATTAACAATTATTCAGAGGTCATAAGGTCCAAAATTTAAGGGCTAGAAGGTTCAACTAGGTTCAGGGGGTAATTTATTCACCATACCCACTCTCTAACAGGCTCAGAGATTTCAACTTGATTTTTTCTCATCACTTAATGCATTAAAAATTTTTTCCATAAATCATTTCCCATTGGATAGGAAAATTTTCTCACCTTTCCAGATGATATAAAGAATTCCTCCTAACTCCTTATGTAAAACTCCAGTTTATCGGCCAGACGGGCCTTGGGGTGAAAATTTTCCCCCAAGGGCGAGGCTTGCGGGCCCAGGGATAAAAAATTGCCCAAAAGGGACATGTTGTCAAGCCACGGGGAGACCCTGGAAAAGTTTTACCGCGTGGGGTAAAAATAAAATTTGCGCCCGTGCTCCCATGGATCCACAAGTCCACAAGGGACACGTGGCGCTCCCTAAGGCAGCGCGGGAAGAGTGGGGAAAGGCGGGGCGGCGAGAGACATTTTGCAAATTCTCCCACGCAAGTGAAAAGTCAATTATGCGCCCGCGCTTCCGTGAGACTGCAAAGGAAATGTGGTGTCTCCTAAGCCAACATGGGAAAGGCAGGGTGGCGGGGAGAAAATCAACTTAACGCTTCAAAGCGTTAAGAGGGTACAGAGACCCGAGCCTTCATCGACAGGGCGGGGTGGCATGAGGTATCCCCTGGATTGGAAATTTGGGCCGTCGGAAGGAGTGGGGAAAACTTGCAAAATTTTCTAAAATTTTTTTGAGACGCGACGGACAAAAAGGAACCCATGCGCGTTCGTAGAAGCCTCGTGACTTCTCACGAGGCAGGGCGGGAGTGGTTTGTGGGCCGATGAGGAATATTTAAGGAAAAATTTTTCCAATTTTTTCTGAAATTTCAAAGTTAATAAAGGTTGCGTGGTCTCCCCCCCCTCCGCTGTCACCCCCACGGTGCCACATGGCACCCTCAGGATTGGCTGCGGGTCAGCGATAGGGAAATTTTAGAAAAATTTCCCCAAATTTTTTTTCAAATTTTTTTATAAGTTTTCAATGGGAAAAAATTTCAGGCCGCGGGCCCACCAGGGAAAATTTTCCCAAAATTTTAACGCCAAGTGAAGGAAAACTTCAGAAGGGCCATAAATTTTGCTAGAAAGTTCAGTTTTGGAGAAAACAAGGACTTTATGGAAAGATATTGATGTCCCTCTTTACATAGAAATCATTAATTTTAGATTTTGATAAATTTTAAGGGGTCAATTTTAAATAAAATGTTCTACAAGATTTTTAAAAGTGCGAACTGGTAAATTTTAACTTGTTCAGATTTTGTTCAATTTGATCTTCCTCCTTCACTCAACATGCCAAACAGACATGGAGGATTGCTCCTAAGAATGGATTTAAGGAATGCATTTGGAAGGTTCAATTTTGTCTGATTGACTTCCAATTCGAGAATTTTCCAACAATTGACAGAAAAAACGATTGCAAAATTTGCCTTTGTTCCCGATTTTTGCTAAGATTTTCTTAGAGATTTCCTTAAGAGTTTATAGTTTGTTTGGGGTCATTTTGATCACCTTAGCATGTTCAATTTTAATATTTCATTTGTCTTTTATAGCTTTGTAGCAGGTTCGAATTGGTGCATTTATGGTTTAGATAATTGCCATTTTACAAGTATACAGTGACAAAGGTCAAAAATTTAATGGGTCTATATTGCCATTTCTAGAACTAGAGTATTTAGAACTATCTCTTTCTAATCCCAATGTAATGAAATATTAGTTAATTTTAAATAAACCATGCTAGACCTTAAATGCAATACTGATTTCTAATTCTTACACATTTCCAAACATTAGACAATAAGAATGCAGTTTTCTCACACACATTTCTTCCTTTCAAACAGAGATTCCATATATCATTGAAATAAGGTCAGATTCAATAATACAATGCAATTTGAGAAAAGCATTAAATTCACGTGTTTCTTCCTTTTAGACAACTTTCCAAACAGGGATTTCATTTATTCATTCCAAAAATCAGATTTCAATGGACAACAATGCAAATGAAGAATAGGTATTGCAATCCTTTTCACGTGCTTTGCAAATTTCAACTTTATCATCTTCCAGATTTCTTAGAGTATGTAATTAGCAGATTTCAAATTTCTTTTCTTTCAAATGGTACATAACAGAGTAGATATATCTCTGTCACAAACTTGGAATTTTACATAACTTTCATAGCTCAATACAAAGTATGTTTCCCTTTCAAACTAATATACAAAATTCATCCACTTCAAAGTGGGAAAGGTTACAATGAGGATTTTATTTCACAAGGGATAGTCAAAACTATCTTTCTCCTCTGCTCCAGAACAGTCAACATGCAAAGTTCTTCTCTTTCTTCCAATTTTTAATCACAACAAAAGTGCAGGGGAAAGGCAACGCTCTCCACCCAACCAAGACATCCAATGAAAGCAGAAGCCATCCTTCATCATTGGCCCCCGAGCCCCAACCAAAATGCAATAAGAAATGTATTTCAACTCATGGAAACAACAGGCTTCCACAAAGCATACACACAACATTCTTTCAACATGCACATTTCAAATAAAACATAGTCTCAACACAAAACAACAGTTTATACAAACTATATTGAAACACATTACAAATAGATACTCAGGCTTTCATCATGCAAGCCAAAGGAGCAAGGACTATGGGGAATGCTTGCTTATGCGTCCCAAACGGGGAATTGGGCATCACCACCTGAGTAACAAACCGCCACTATAAAGTACATCAAAACCCTGACATATCCTTATGCCTCCCCAAGCACCCCTTATTCCTCATATTTCCTTATGCCCCCCACATATTTCCTTATGCCACCCCACAACGAGTAAAGAAATGCAAGCTATTTCTTTTTTTAATGGTGGAAACCCAAATCCCAAACTCCCTTTACCACTTATAATCTCCCTGAAAACCATTGGCATTTTCTTATGCCCCCCACATGAATAAACCCCATAGCCTTCTCCTACACCATTCCTATGGCTAGTCTACCCACAGCCAATAAACACACAAAACATGTTAAAACATTCACACAATACCATACACATTCATAAAGGAAAAGGAGTATTTCAAGATCCAAGCTCTTACCTCTCCATGATGGAGTTGTCTAAGTTCCAAAAAACAACAAAGCTCTATCCCAATGTCAAAAAATAGTCCCAACAAACCAAGCAACCAAAAAGCATGTAACAATAGTTCTCCAAAATCTCCTTCCAAAAGCAAGAGCTCCAAGCAACAAGTAAATTTTCACCCCAAGGAATCATACCAAAATGTTCAACAACAACCCAAAACAAAGCAAAGAGTTCCAATTTTATAGAAGAGGGAAGATAAGAGGATGAGGTGGATCCATGTATGATGCTACATCGCATATTCTCAACTCCAACAAAAAAATCAAATTTCATTCTCCAAAGCACAATTAAGAGGTGGGTGAATAATATGACAATTTACTTACACAATCTAAAAAATCCCACACCCCAAAAGGATTGAATTATAATAAAATGTAAGAAGAGTGCAATTAAAATTTACAATTTGTCCATTCCCAAAATGCATTATAAAAGGTCTAAATTTAACCCTCCAACCATAGGCATGGTTGGTAAATGAAAATTTAAGAGGCATGGGACAAGTTTAATACTTGTCCCACAAGCCTAAAAAAATTAGCCTCTAAGGACAAAATTCGAATTTCCAAGGAGGTGGATTGTTTCATACTCCAAAATCTCGACTGACACAACTCTTACACATAGTTAGACATCACTTACAACCTTACTTACACACACCTTATAACATTTAACACAAGGGTCAACAACTTCTAATAATTAATTTCTTATGTCCCAAATTTTGATTAATTAACTTATTTTAACCATATGTTTTATCACATTAATTCTCCACAATTTAATTAGAATAAAAGAAATGTGTCAATGCATCACTAAATAAAATACATAGCAACCAATAATAAAAAGGAACCACATTACTAAAATGCACAAAACCCATGGTTCACATATCAAAGGTGATTCCCCCCATGGGAAATCCCTAATGAAATACAACACACGCACACAAATACATGTTGCCATGGTGACCTTTTTGAATTCATCTAGAATTCCAATGTGATTGGTCTCCAATACCCCGACGCTTGTTGTGATGTTTTAACCTGAAAAACACAATTACCTCCTTCTGCCTCATGACCATATCAAAATTTCCAAAATGAATATTAATATAATTTCAAAATCATCAATATATATAGATATATATGAGTCACAACAACATCCAGACAATCAACAATATCACTTACAATTTCATCAACAACTATATAATCATCAATTTTAAATTCAATTTTCTCAGTCTACTCAATATATCCAAATATCACATGTCCTAACAACATCCACACACACACACACACGCACACGCACACGCACACGCACACGCACGCGCACGCACACACGTGCGTGCGCGTGCGCACACACACACACAACCATGTCCAACAGCATGTCAACATCTATATAAAATGTCTCTAACAATTATCATGCATCATATATGAATCAGAGTCAACAATAATCCATGATCAAATATCTAAAACCATACTAAATCAAAACTATAATAATGTCCATAATATAGTTAGCAGTATCATGATCAATATCAAAAGTGTCGAAGGGAAGTGGGCACTACACTACCCATGCATATGTCATCAAAACTACCCAAATTTGTTTTTTATTTCTGTCTCGACAACACAAGTAACACTTAGTACATACATGTGCCCTCTCTTTCCATTAAATAAAAATCCCTTTATAGTTTATATTTATAAACATGTCATGGTGCATGACTTATAAATATGGACGTAGCTTCCCGAAATGTCAAAGCCTTATTCCATGATTGGTGCATATCTATTGGGTTATTTACCACTTTTAATGCATGGTTTAATAATATATATTTGTCAATATCAGACAAATTCATGCATTAATAATTATTTCCTTAAGCGTGGAGGGTTCATTTTGGTGAAGTAAGAACTGACACAGGAATGGACTTGCAACAATTAAAAAGGACCCACATTACTAAACAAAACAAATACAGTTTCTTGGTGTACCTTGTTGAATTCATCTAGAAATTCCAATGTGGGTTGGTCTCTAATCCCTGATGTTTGTTGTGATATTTGAACCTGCAACACACTCAATACTCTTTGGTCTATGGCCATATCAGGAAAGTCCAAAATAAGATTAATTAACCATTTCACACTCATCATCTCTAGGACTCCAACACAATCCAGGAACTCAAAAATCACCACTTACATTTCATCAGAACTATATTAATCATCAATTTTAATTCATTTATAGTCTACTCAATATATCCAAATATCACATGTTAACAACATCCACACACACACACACCCGCAACACGCACACGCACACGCACACGCCCGCGCCACGCACACACGTGCGTGCGCATTGTGCGCACACACACACACAACCATGTCCAACAGCATGTCAACAATCTATATAAAATGTCTCTAACAATTATCATGCATCATATATGAATCAGAGTCAACAATAATCCCATGATCAATATCTAAAACCATACTAAATTCCAAACTATAATAATGTCCATAATATAGGTTAGCCAGTATCATGATCAATATCAAAAGTGGTCGAAGGGATCGTGGGCCACTACACTACCACTGCATATGTTCATCAAAACTACCCAAATTTGTTTTTATTTCTGTCTCGACAACACAGTAACACTTCAGTACCTACATGTGCCCTCTCTTTCCATATTAAATAAAAATCCCTTTCTAGTTGATATTTTATAACATGTCACTGGTGCATGGCTTATAAATATGACGTAGCTTCCCGAAATGTCAAAGCCTTATTCCATGATTGGTGCATATCTATTGGGTTATTTACCACTTTTAATGCATGGTTTAATAATATATATTTGTCAATATCAGACAAATTCATGCATTAATAATTACTTTACTTACAGAGTGGAGGGTCATTTTGGTGAGTAAGAACTGGACACAGGGATGGAGTGGCATCTATTTAGAATGTAGTCCTCAACAATCTTCCCTACCTATTTTTTAAATTCTCACAGTTGCAGGCATCTTTGGCAAAGAAAGGACTTAGTGTGAAAGACCTCGTTGTGATTTCAAGTGGGTAATAAATTCCTACACTTCTTTTTGCAACACAATTTTTTTTAAAGCCGAGGTGGAGGTAATTATTGTGAATTATATGCAGGTGGGAATATGATTGGAATATGTTGTTAGAAAAAGTGTAATTTTTCCCCTAGAAAAGAAAAAAGAAGTTTGTTTTTTTACATGCTTTTATTTTTGAGTTTAGTTTTAGATGTTCTTAAGTTTAGGAAAAGCCAATAAAGCAAATAAATCAAAATATTTGTATTGCACAAAAGCATGTTCTTTTTAGCTCTATTTTGATGAGTTGAGTGTTTTATTCAGAGAGGTTGTATTGAGCCGAAGCTATGACTATAACACCCCGAATTTTCACACACAAAAACAACAGTAAAATACCAGGATAATTTTTTTTGACTTACATTGCTCACTACACAACACCACAAGGACTCCAAATACAAAAAATTGAAAACACATACGACACTTACATAAGTCATCGACCCACATAGACACATGAAAACACCATATACATGGCGATGCCACACTTTTCCCAATGAATGAATACTAGCAATGACCCAATTACAAGAAAAGGACTCAAGGATTGGAAAACTCACAACACATCATTTCTTTAATTACATTATAGTTACGATCAACATTCCAAGAAACATTATTGTGCAATGAAAACTTTCTCCTTTTTTCCATCTACAGATTCTTAAGTTCATTCCACAATTAATTTACAATTCAACCATTTTAAGTTGGTTGTTTTATCCTTTACGGAAATTTCCATAACTTACATATTTATTTGGCATAATTCAAATTGCATATAAAGAACTTAATTATCTTATTCTTATGTTAAGAATATTCTTCTCCAACATTTATTCGATGTCTATATTTTACCCATACAAATCAAGTGAATCTGACTTGACGTCCATACATCAATACTAGGATTTAAGGGAGATTTAGATACAAGATAGATTTTTCCTGAAAACATTCTTCAATCACGGTATACTTATTTCCCTACCATAATTTTCTAGTTCAATGACTTGTGGAATTCCATTTTGATATATATATATCTTTTGTTTTCTCGAAGTTTGATCACACCCAGGGCAATTCGTATTTTTTGAAACACATAAAAATATTTAATTGAGTTATAAGAACTCCAAGAGTGGCATTATTCCTAACCTCGAATCTCATTTTTTACTCTTATATGCTTTCAATTTACACCGCATTATGGTATCATTATTAGCATTTTCTTGTAAAAGGAGTTACATAAGTATTTGTCTAACATATTGAAGATGTAAATGATTAGAAACCTTGAAGCTACATACGAACCCCAAGTTAACCTCCTAATCAACAGAGGTTTGGTTTAATTCCAATTGCACCTACTGATCTACGCCTCCACTATATATGAGTTTAAGGTGAGAGGACATATTTATGCTAGACCACCTTCAAGAAAAGACCAAGGTGTTATGCTGATAGAAAACCAGGGTAACACATTTAACTGAGAGGGAATAAGGAGTTCATTAACAAGAGTTTAAGACCTAGAACAAATATTTCATAACCTCCATCTATGTCGTCCGAATCCAACAGGGATTTCATTCATTGATGAAGAAATTTAATTCTAAATCTATCTTCGGAAGACAAGGTAGTCCACTAGGATACGAAGGAAGAGTTAGCTCTACTTACTCCATATAAAGTTTGACCATGTCATTTCTAACCGTTGGGTTTATGATGATGTCGCTAAACATACCGACTATGATGAAAATTCAATAATTTGGGCTCTTATTTACTTAAACTAGAAGGTGTCATAGAGTGCCAAGTTTTAGTTCATTATATGGTTTCAATTTCTTCTATGGTAAGAAGGATCACACATGAAGACACGTTATTCATGAATCTTATACTAGGGTTGAGTGTTTCATTTAAATCTCTTTATTACATTTATAAGGTAAGAATACAACACACTAATTAATTAATCGTTTATTGAACACTGAAAATGCACTACGATATATTAAATTCAAATTCATTTAACATATATATATCAAAACTTTTTACCATACGTAACTATGAATCAAATTGAACCTATGATTAAATGTACATTTCCTAAGATATCCCTAAAACTAGCATCTCATACATATAACAAATTTCAAATCTAAATTTTATGTAACATGGAACTACATTATACACATATTCATTTTACAATGACCTATATAAATTACAATAATAAATAATGAATTACACATCACCTTTTCACCATATTTATTACATCCTGCAAAACCATGTGAGAATGAAATCAACGATAAATCACCGGAATAGCATCCACCCTAGTCTAACATAATTAATGTCTTTAGTTTCCCATTTACATATAATAATAATTATAATTTACATTCAAAAGAAAAGGTTTAGAAACATGTATTCATTTCATTTCACTTCATTTCGTAACCAAGGAGAGAGAAAGAGAAAGGAAAGAGAGAGAAACACTATTTTCCCAAAAGTCAAATTTCACACAACAAGCCACAAGACAAAGTTCTAAACAATTATTTACAAGTGTCAACAAGTTTCCACGGTGGTTTGGTAACCCGATGGGGGTATTACAACTTCCTGTTTACATTTTCCTCTTGGTTGTCAAAAATGCCCATTTTAGGACCAAAGCCTAAGAAACCACTTTCAATTATTGTCTTTTGATGAGAAAACACACTATGGTTAAGTTTCTACATGTCCACCTATATACCAAGAATTCATATGAAGTGACGGAATTCAAAACTGGCCAACGGTTTACGATTAGCGGCTAGTTTTTCGAGGGCCATCGGTCGTAATTGAGCTTGTTGTTAATGATCAAAAGTTAGCTTGAGGGTTTATAAAACCACGTCCAAAAATGAAATTCAATGGATGAACGTGTAACAAGGAACTTCCTACAAGTTCCCTTATATATGGAGAATTCATCAGAGTCAACGGGACAACGAACTAGAAAATAGTTTTTAAACGGTGACATGTTTTCTGGAGTGATAAGTTGATATTGGTCTAGTCTGACCTTGTCAAACTACGACCAGAGTCTTGCAAAATGCCTTTGCAAAACTATCAAGAAGATTTTTTTTCACCAAATTGAAGGTTACGAGTAATTTTTTAGTAAAAATACTAGAAGTTTGCAAAGGTGGATAAGCATTTCATTGTCTAGGATTAAAACAACGAGATGATATGAAACCCAACTTTTAATTTAAGTAGCTTGCTACTACTGCAAAATGGTGTAATAGGGCTCCTATAAGGGCATCAAAAATATCACAGATGATCACTTGAGGTAGATTCAAGGACTGAAGTGACTCCTCACATAATAAGGTACACATAGGCAGCTTAACATTCCCTTTCAAGAGTTACGAAGGTTACTTTGTGAGTCTCTAAAAATCACAAATTAGCTATTTAAACAAGGGAGCAGTCAAATCATTTACAGGGAACCCAAATTCAACCTGTCAATAAAAAGGATAATGTAGCAATCTAGTTTGGTTGCAACATTTTCTAGATCATCATGAAGTGAGTGTTTGAGTTTATCATGTACCAAGTAATATTCGATGCTATAAGTTACGATATAACATTTTAATATTTTTAAAACAAGTTTATTTAATACAATATAATATACCAAAATCCTTCGGTTTTAAAATTTCATTCCGTTGCAAAAGAAAAACTAAAGAATAGAAATTATGAGAGATGAGGAGAGATGAACCATTCCTGGAGGGACGAATCCAATCGAAATTTTAGGATTTGGTTTTGAATCTCTAATGGACATTTCGTCAAGCATTTTGCATGTGTCCTCAATTCCACCATTATGCATTCACTAGAAAGATCTGATACCTATTCCACGAAATGATTTTAGCATTATCTTTGTTAGGAAATAAGGGATAAAATATTCGAAATAATCCCTCACAGAATCGCAATAGTAGAAACTAATATGCAGAGATTATTACAGATCTCAAATAAAATTGCAGAATAAAATAACACAACACAAAGAGACAGTATTTAACGTGGTTCACCCAATTTTGGGCTACGTCCACCAAGAATCACTTGCTCAGATTTTATTACAAGCCACCGCTCTCTCAATACAATACCCAGATCCGTTTGGAGCTATGCTCAACAAACTCTACAGAATTCACACCCGAATTCAAAACACATCTGCAATACATTTGCTTGTACATCTATCATATGCATAAGACCATATAAATAGACAACTGCTTAAGCAATTTTACAAAACCGTGGGTATCAAAACCATGGGCAAAACCCGTCCCATAAACCTATGGGTCAAAAAACTCGCCCATATGAGAAAAGCACGTTTCCCGATATTTCGGGTGCAATTTTTTGAGGCCAAAAAATTTACACCTAAAAAAATTATACAGTACTCTTAGTGTACAGTCTTCAACACTTTCACACATGAAAACAAGCTCCACAACCTAACACTCTTTAATGATCGCGGTGTGATAGATAATGTTGGCCATAAAACCCCTCCTATACATGAGCATATAGAGTTTAAAATCTTCCTCCAACTTCCCCATTTTACAATAACCATCCAAAAGAGTAATATATGTCATAGTATAAGCCTCAAGGACTGATTCTTTCATTAAATCCATGAACTTGTATGCTCTTTGCAGATTTCATATGGCAACCCAAATGCCCACTTTTGCACAGATGTTTGATAAGATAACTTAATATATAACATTTTATCATCCAACTCGAAAGGAGAGTTGTCATAAATAGTGACTCCATATTTTATATGCTCTTTAAGCACCTAGCAAAAAAACCTACACAGTCACCTAAGGTTTGACTGGTATGTTGATGTTAAGAGTTTAGAGTTTCCTCAAGATAGTTGACATGACCATGCATATTGTTTTTTTTGTCTGATTCAAAGACACACCAAAACCATTCAACCATTTAAATCCCTCATCTGTTGAACCTGCATGGCCACATGCTAATAAAAATAAGAAAGAATCTTACATGGCCAGAATGTCTCCCTTGAGACCCGCCTCTCCCTGAGGTGCCTTACCCAACCTATTCTCATGCATGTTGGACCTCTCACACACTTTCCAAGAACTTGCAAAAAAAAAATAACAACTGAAAAAATTAATCCCTCCCTAAAATCATTCATGAGCATGTGAACCTTGTTTCTAAGCTCTTATTTTGGCGTAAGAGGGGAATATGCTAGTGAAAGTGAATTGATTTTTGGACGGATAATATAGAAGCTCCACTTTTCATACACATCCACCGGAGTCTCTGCAATTGCAACATCTGAAAATTTCCTCTATCTTTTATGCCATGATGGACGTCCATATATTCCAAAGCTTGCATTTTAAATAGGCAGGGAGGTTACTGGAAGAGGTTGTAGAGCTTGGCTTTGTGCTTGTAAAAATTCATTTTCTTGAAAGTTTCTGATTCTTTTCAACAAACCCATTTTGTTTATATCCTACAGTCACTCCAGTCCACTGAACCATGTTTTCAGGCACTTAGTCTAACAGTGCACATGCCAAGTGCTTGCTTCCACGTTTTGCATACCTATCTACTAGAGCACTTCTAACTACAACATATGACAAAATTATTCTATCCTTATGCCTAGTTGGATGTCCCAACTATGTTCCAAATATATCATTTTGATATAGGTTTGGAAAGTGTGTCAAGGGCAAGAGGCTCTACATCACGAGTGCATTTGAATGAATTTTCCAAGACTTTCCTACAAAAAACCAATTTTTCAAGACCTGCAGTGATGCAATCCACGCGGCCCATGGTCTTTTGGGGTTTTCTTTCGAAAAAAATGCCAAGAACATGTTTCAATCCACCCGCTCGCATACTAGCAACTGCATTTAAGCATGAGGAATAATTTGATAGGGTAACACGCCTTTAAAAAAAGACAGGTCACTCATTGTTCCCCCCACCCCATCCAATGCACTAATCCTTTTTATATATAAATATTATTTTATATTTTAGTCGGGTACTACTCTTCCCTCCACTTTAAAGAGCATCATCCTCAATGTGACACTACACCGAAGCTTAGAGGATATGTATGCAAGGAAGTCAATAATGACACATGTCATTTAACAAAACAACTTGTCGGTACAACATGTCCACAAGGAAGTAAACTTATTTTGGAAATATCTTAAATTTTAATGTTCTATGAAGATTGGTAGTTAGTATCTTTTAACTTTACTACTCAATTAGTCTTTGTTTTTATAGTATTTATTAATCATAAACTCTTAGTATTCATTGTTTAGAATTTCAATCATCTTATGTCCATGGGTGCCCAATAGTAATTTTTTGCAGGGTATCACACAAGACTCAACAAAACACAAGCGACCCATGAAATATCTTGTTACATAATTTCATGACTATATCACAAAAAGGCCTCAATTTGACCATGAAAAGACAACAAGTAATCCACATAAAAAATAATTTTCAACAATTATGTCACAAGGGTAGATCCAGCACATACAAGTGACTAACAAAAAATGAATCATGATGTTGATACATATAAGACGACCCAAATACCATGACTATACCCAGACAACTCCAAAAAAAGATCCAATAGTATAAATCAACTCGAGGGAACGTCAAACCTCTAACGTAACAATGTCTAAAAAATGCTCACAAGAGTACACATAGCTTATAACACCAACTCCACACATCATAAGACATAACAAAACAACTCTATATGCCTCCTTAAGCATCACCAACAATTACATATGCCTCCTAAAGAATCACATACATGAAAAATAAAACTGCAAGTGCACTAATCACACACACACACACACAAGTCTCTTATGTCTCCCTCAATTATCTTATGCCTTCCTCAAGTCTCTTATGCCTCCCTCAAAACATCACAAACATCAACAATAAAACTACAAGTGCACTAATCACACACACACAAGCCTCTTATGCCTCCCTCAAGTCTATTATGTCTCCCTCAAGTCTCTTATGCATCCCTCAAGTCTCTTATGCCTCTCTCAAAGCATCACAAAACAACTCCATATACCTCCCAAGTAATAAAACAAACATAAATTTTCCTTTTCACTCCCCAAAAGTGGTTGGTCACCCTATGGCCCTAGGCACATAAGGTCCAAACACCTCTATCCCAAGTGACATAATAACTCATGGTTCAACAACCTGCTAGTTATTTGTAACTCCTTGGGGAATACACCCGTACAATGAAATGGGCCCATAGGTTCCACAACTCCATGGTGAATCACATGACCCTATTCCAACACATTACGACATTAGAACCAACATAACAATACATTTCAAATGCCAAGTGAAAAAACTCCCAAGCCTCGAGCTAGGCTATAAAACTTTTAAACTTGATACACAAATTTAATAATAAGAAAATTAAATGGCTAATTACCAATAGTTAGTGCAGAAATCCACATGTTAGTGCAACAACCAAATAAATTCCCAAAATATAAGAACATGTCAATCAAGAAAACTATTGGTTCTTGCAAGAAAGAGAAAATGTTCAATCTATGAATAAAAATATGTATAGAGAAATAACACATTACAATAACTATGTGGACTTATACAACCACCAAAGAGGTACTCAATGAGTTACTGGCACTCGAATATTGAGCCTTGGCTCATAATATAACATATAAAATAATGCAACTGTCATCATCTCTATATGAATCATCCCGCCACCACTTTGACAAGGCTCAACACAGTATTAAATACACTTAGGTTGAATCAATATGATAACCATATAGGGAGAGAGAAAGGATTACAAGTCACCATATAATGAGCCTAAGGTGTCTGCAAAACACAATATGCATGACACCTGTTGAGCAAGTGCCATACATACCAAAAAAAAAAAGTGGGTTTTCAGCCTATGCAAGACTCCACTTCCTATCTTGTACTTGGCTCAAGTGACTGGCCAACGATACACATTTTATCACTCCAAACATACATCTTTTACCGATTTCCCTTAGGGTCAGTTAGTGTAGGGTCCGCAACATAACACATAACTACATCACTAACACAACATGGTCATTCACACATATTAACCATATCGTCTTATGCATGGTATGTATTCATGGTATAACATAATTATTAATTTCATGGGTTACGATACATCACATTACCACATACTGCACACAAATTGCAATCATTATACAATAAGGATCATACATTGACCATATGCTCCTAAATCAAGAAAGGAACCATCGCATATTACACGAATTATATGTATGAGGAACACAATGTCTAACATTACAATATAGATTCAATTGTAATTACAACATGGTGACGCACATGATTCATCACAACAAAGTGACGACATCAAGATATAATCCAATTCACTTTACACCAATTTTGTCGTGTAATACATCAACACACCTTCATATCACATAATGCCAAAATGCTCCAACAATCTGCAATCCATAATAACATTCTTTTCAAACACAAAAAGGTGGTACATCACACGTGAACTATTCATAGAATCTACGAAAAGGAGAGTGAATAATCTCATCACAATCACATCAACATGATAAAAAATACGCACTAAGTGACATACACCACATGTGCTTCCATAAGGTCACAATTACAACATATATTACATTACTCTTCTAATATCCACCACCATCATGCAGTATCATCACAAATCCAATCCATCCCAGAGGTTCGAGAGCATGAACCTCGCTCTGATACCAAATGCTAATGATGTTTTGAAGATATTTAATATCTTTAATTGCAAGTCAATGCTAACACCTGTTGCATTAGGTTTGAAGTTAAGAAAAGATGACATCAGATCATTTTTAGATCTAACATTGTTCAAAAGATTAATTGGAAGTCTTATGTATTTGACGGCCACAAGGCTGGATATTATGTATGGTGTGAGACTCATCTCAAGGTTCATGAAATCTCCAAAAGATTCACATTGGAAAGATGGAAAAAGGATTTTGAGGTATGTATGTGTAACTAAGAGTCATGGAATTTTGTATTCAACATCATATGAGTTCAAATTCATAGGTTACATAGATAGTGTCAGTGTCAGAAGTATTGATGATAGAAAGAGCACATCCGGCTATGATTTTTACTTTAGAATAGGTGTAGTTTCATGGACATCGAAGAAGCAACCCATAGTCACACTATCTTTAGTAGAAGCAGAGTATGTAGCAGCAACAAGAGCATCATGTCAGGCTGTTTGGATGAGAAGAGTGTTGAAAGATTTGAGGAAGAATCAAGAGGATGCTACACATATTTTTTGTGACAACAATTCAACAATAACATTGTCCAAAAATCATGTTTTTCACAAGAGGAGCAAACATATAGACACGAGGTATCACTTCATCAGGGAGTTGGTTAACAAGGAAATTTGTCTTGAATTTTGTAGATCCAAAGATTAGTTTGCTGATATTTTTATGAAAGCTTTGGGAAATGAAGTTTTTTAGTATTTGAGAACTTGTTTGGGATTTTGTGATCTGGAATATGTTAGATTTGGATGTGCACACTTAGCTCCAGAAAAATAAAAGCTTGAAGGTCAAAATTAAGGGGGAGTGTTAAAAAAAGTGTAATTTTGCCCCTAGGAAAGCAAAAAGGAGTTTGTTTTTTGTACATGATTTTATTTTTGAGTTTAGTTTTATATGTTCTTAAGTTTAGGACAAGCCAATAAAGCAAATAAATCAAAATATTTGTATTGCAAAAAATCATGTGCTTTTTACCTCTATTTTGATGAGTTGAGTGTTTTATTGTTAGACGAAGCCATCTACTTATTGGAGGAAATTGTAAGTGTTTTCATATCAAACAGATTCAGAGAGATTGTATTGAGTTGAAGATCCGACAAGGAAGAAGAAACATATGCATAGAAGTGCTGATCTAATTTTGCAATAATATTTTTTATTTGCAATTCTTTATTTTATTTCTGTTAGTTGATATTTTATTTCCCTAATTTCTACATAGGTCACTAGAATTTGTTTAGCAATAGGCTTTGAAACTTCACAGGAATAGGAGACATGGACCCTTCCCTCGATACATCCTACACAAACCAATTGAAGACAAAATGCACAAGTCTTGCGGACATGACCGCAAAAGTGGCAATGTATGTCAACAACTCTCTCGCTTTCGATAGCACTTTACAAATCGTAAGGGAAAATAGGTTTTTTTCAGTTTGAAGCTACCCTTCTCACAAATTATATCGCAAGCTCGATTGTTGACAAGTAGTTGAAACAAAACAAATTCTTTGACAACTTAAAAAATTCCATCCAACGAATGTCAGAAATTGAAGTGTTGAGAGGAACTGCAGGTGAAATAAGATGTCAGTGTGCTTTATTTAACTAAATAAATGGTTAGCACATGGTTGGCTTTCTCAAAATCACCAAATAATGTTGTATGGTAATGTAATATTAGGCGTGGCTGATTAGTTCCCAAAAAAACAAATAAACGGTTTAATTGTTTGTACCATGTGTTGATTGGTTTCTGCAAAGACCCAGCGGATTTGATTAAATACAAATAAAGAATTCCATTCTTTGTAATACATACTATGCAAATGTTGAATACTTAAATATTTTATTTTTCTTATATTTGCTCGTACAACTTAAAGGGAAATTAGTCAATTTATTTTTTAAAAACTAATTTTGTGTTTTTGTTACCTAATTTCTTCAAGTTTGATTTACAAATGACATTTAGTAATAAAATACCAATAAAGGGCAGGGTTGAATTCATATTTTACACCCAGTCGAGGCTTAATGTGATCAAAGTTTCTAAAATAATAACATTTGGCTATAAAATAACAAATAATGGTGCTCATACATGCTCAATTTTCCCCAAATAAACTTTCATTTAATTTATATTACATAATCCAAAAATAATAGAGTGAATTTAATCCAAATAACAACATTTGATCAATTTGATGTTGATACTAGATCTGGGTGTAGTGAGGCCGACTATCAAAAGTTTTCAATATATCTTCATGATTTGAAGTTTAGTATTAAAGGTGCATTAAAAGTGACGTGGATCCACACGACATGGAAGATTTCTATTAGATGAAACTCATGGAAAATAAGAAATTTATAAAGAAGTCAAATTGTGTGTGGTGGATGAAGTGTTAGCATGAAAAGAGGATAGCCAAGATAAACTGATGATATAAAAAATGACACTCAAGCACAAGAAAAATGGTTTTTGTGTGGAGAAGAATCTTATCCATTTAAAGAGTGCAAATTTTTTAGTAGAGGAAGGGAAAGAAGATTATTTAGAACTTGTCTCAACCATATATAATAAATAAATCATACATGTGAGTGATTTGATGTGAAGCAGGAAGAAGAATTACTATTATAAGTGAGCATGTAGCACATGGATATGAGGATTCAGTTAGCTCTGAAGAGAATTCAAAGGATAATTATGTGAAGTGAGTGAGCATGTAGCACACAAAGATAAAGGAGCTGATTAGTTTTGTATAGAATTTAAAGGAATTAAAGTAAGGAAAATACTATATGATAAAAATCATTTTCTTCAAGAAATCATAGAAAGATGATGACCCTACATAGAAAAATAATATTTTTGCAACAATTATCTAGTTATAAGGTAATTGCTATAAGGTTACTATTAATAGTTACAACATGGATCTAGATTAGATTTTAGAAAAATAACATAGAAGAAGGGGTTGGATAAAATTCTTATGTGCCAACCCTCTACAGTATAATGGTTTCACAAGGTCCATCGAATCTTAGTGACTATCAAAATGCTTGTGAGGTTTAGGATACCAATATAAAGATGAGACATGATGTGATATCATGTGGATGGATGTTTCATGTATTATATGAACTTTTTCTTGGCACTATGAATAAAAGGATGTTTATGATGGAAGAAAAAACACTTACAACCTTGATAATGATGGAAGAAAGTTTAACTTTATTCCTTTGAAGGAAAAATAAGAAGTGGGTACTATATTAATGCAAGAGTGTTGATGATGAAGCAAGGTTGTCCATGAAAAATGTAGAAGAAAAACCATGCTTTACGTATGGTGGAGATTCTGCAAAAATGGCATGTAGAAAATGAGTAAGTTCCAAATAGAGTGGGTGATATTTTGAACAAATTTTTGGATATAGTTTATGATTATTTTCTGTATTGGTTACCACCCATGTGTAGTATCAATAAATGAATATGATCAATATATAGACTACAATTTCAATACATGACACCGTATACGATAAAACATCAAAGAATGAAGAGATGCAAACATAAGTAAAATAATTATCTAATAAGATATTTATAAAAAAAAATTAAGGCTATTCATTGTACATGAATTAAAAACACAACAAATAATAGTAATGGAATGTGTTTATTGATTAAAGGGTCAATAATAATATAATTATCGCGTATAGATTTATGTTTCTACATACGTAATACCTAATGGATTTCCTTCTAGGAGAGAACAATTCCTCTAAAAGATAGAATAGAAAAGATTGGCTATAATCATATTAATATCAAAGAAGCAGATGAATAGAAAAAAATTCTTAAACCAAGGAAGGGATGCATCGTTGGTTGGATATGCCATTTGATTGACCTCTATATTAAGAATGTTCATGCATATCATGAACTAAGTGTTAAAATATTTCCTTGGAAACATCTTCATTATTTACTAAAATGAAATTTTCATGTTCAACAAAATGAAAAAAAGGGAACTTGGAACATGTTCCCAATGTTTTAATAAGATTGCATTAAGAGAAGTTTCTAATGAAAGATAATAAATACAGTATTTAAGGAAAGGAATTAGTTGGCATAGTTGTGTGTTGTGATATCCCAAGAGGGACAAAGGATAGACCTAGAAAAGGTTACCATCATAGTTAAAAGGCCTAACTGAGGTAGATGACTAGGGAATGGAGTGTTATCCCAATTTTGCCCCCAGGTAAAATTGGTCAAACAAGACCCCACACGGAAGAAAACCTAAGGGTCGGCTTTGTCTTGAGAAATCACATTCAAATCCAATAATCAGGCAACAATGTTACTCTATAATGGAGGAGCAGGGTCTGCCAAGGATCAAACGACGCCAAAAGGAACCCAGAGCTCGACAGGAAAGAAAATGGGAAAGTCTCGAGGTTTTCAGACTTAGCCGCATATGAGTCGACTCGGGGACAAACAACAGACTCACAGAAGGTGCCATGTGTCAGCTCGGTGTATTTCTAAAAGACGCATCCAAAGAGTGGGTTCCCAAATGAGTGCGGGCTCGCCACGTAGTCCATGTTAAAAAGAGGGACAGAGCGGGCCCAAATCGGCAATTGAAAAGTCATAAGCCAGCAGAAGTTACCACGTGTCCAAATGACGCACCTTCAAGGGTCGAAGCCAAATCCAAATACTCAAACAAGTGTCAGGCATCCATGTGTCTCAGGTCTGAGGAGGGGCAGATTCAATAGCTAAAAAGTCAAAAAGGGGGAGAAAGCTCACCTAAAACGACTAAGTATAAAAGTATCGGCAGAAGAAGCCACATGTCGACTCGACGTTACTTTAAAGGTAAAATCCTGAGTGGGTTTCCAAATGAGTGCAAGGATTCCACATGTTTGGGGTCCAATAGAGTCAAAAAAGGGCCAGAGAAAGGTGGGCCCAAATAGGCTAAGTATAGAAGACCGGTGGATGGTACCACATGTCGCATCAGCGCAGATTCAAAGGAATGACCCAAAGTGGAGACTCAAATGAGCATGAGGCTTCCACGTGTCTAGGGACCAAAAAGGGAGTAGGCTCGAATCGGCTAAGTAAAAAAGGTAAGTGGAAGCCTTCACATCCCTCATTGGTGTAATTTGAAAAGGAAAATCTTGAGGCAGTCTCCAAATGAGCGCAGGCTCGCCATGTGTTCCAGGTCCAAAAAGGGACAGAGTCGGGGGGTGAATAGTCAAAGTAGAGGCAGGCCAACGGAAGGAGCCAAGTGTCAGCACAATGCTATTTCAAAAGTAAAATTTGGAGTGGGTTTCAAAACGAGCACCAAACTACCACGTTTCGTAGAGTTCAAAGAGGTAAAGTAAAACATTAAAATCCCAAAAGAAAGTGGAGGCCTCCACGTGTCTCGACCGTGTAACTTCAAAGGTAAAAAATGGGGGCAGTTTCCAAACAAGCGTGAAGCCTCCATGTGTCTTGGGTCAGACACAGTGTCTCCGCCAATGGGAAGGACTCAAGTAGAATACAAAGGAACACGGAGGAGCCCACAGAATCTGCCATTTGTCAATCTGGCATAATTTCATAAGCAAAAGGTAGGGGCCAAATCTTCAAGGTGCGTGAGGTTGCCACGTGGACCTGGTACGGAAAAACTCTTTTAAATATTGCGCGCCCACGATCCTGATCTTCAGATGACCATATATTTTGACAGGAATCTCAGATTTAGGCGGGAGAAGACTTTTTGGAAGGATCTAAACCTCGTCTATGCCATGGGAGCCTAAAAATTTAATTTTGACGAGGTTAGGTGGGTGAAAAATGAGAAATTTTTTTTCAGAACATTAATGTAGAATCCGATTGCTTCAGCTAGCAGATCAAATTTGATCTGATCCACTGTTCTTCCTTCTTCAACATGCCAGATAGACATAACAGGAAGACTTGACAGATTGTTGGCGGATCTGTAATAGGCATTGATGGTTGGTGGTTGGGCTTTAGGAATAGAGTGGAGTTTCTCTTCTTTCCCTCCGATTTTCATCATCTATATATTGTAACACTTCTCAATTTTGAAGGGGGAGAGATTGTGGGATGTTGGGAAACTCTGTCAAAGTTGTTTCCCAACTCCATTTGAGTTGTAAGCCTTCTCCTACACTTGGAAAGTGTATTTGTGCCTTTGAGCACCCCTGTCATAGTCTGTGCACCTTATAGAGTAATAAAATCTTATTTTGTGGTGTCTTTCAACCCTTGGCATTTTTTTGTTATTTCTCTATGCCTCTCGATCTTGTGTTTTCTCCCCATGTATGTATTTCATGTTTATAGGTGTAAGATGTTGTGCTTCATGGAGTTTCGATGACAGATTTGGATCTGGGTCTGTGTCACTTCTTTCTGACCTCCCTCAATCCCCTTTTTCATGTTTCATTCTCCCTCAACAGGGTATCTTGTCACTTCCTTTTTTGGTGTATCATCACTTAGTGTAGGCTCTCTTTCACTCACTCTCTCCTTGTCTCCTTGGAACAGTTATATTAGGATAGGTTAGCTCTACCTGCACTAGAGTAGCTTATGTCAAGTAGATTAGAAAGCATGAACCAACATTCTCTGGAGGTCTATCTTAGGTTTGCAAGTCCTATAAATTGAGAGATGGTCCAATGTTGTGCAATCACACTGAATGCCCCATCTCAGATCCCAGGCCATTCAGGGGTGCTGTGATTTTGCACTAACAGTTTTGGCATGCCTGGTGGGATAGGTATGAAGCACCTTACCACTTCATCTTAGCAGGTTGGTGTGTTCTTATTAGGATTCATCCTTTTGAGGCACATACAAAGCACATCTGGCGACTCCATCTGGTCAATGACCCATTATTTGAGTTGCAGACATTTTCCATCCATTTACATCCATTTTATTTCCACATCTTTTGTTTTCTTCCATCCCATGAAGTTGTATAAACATGACTTCATTCCCTTCTTGGAACTCACACTTGCAGTAAAGGCATTTCCCAACTACTCCAGATCAACATTATGATAAGATCTAGAACCAATATGTTTATCCATATGAGAAATGTCAAAACAAGTTTGGCCATGAATCTTATCAAGAACAAGGGGACACATACAATGGAAACAACTACATGGAAAATTTTGATTTGCTGGAGAAGATTCAAGGGATGGAGGCTATCATGGTGTAGTCCAGGGCTACAACACAGATGAAGGCATTCAATATTGGTTTCAGGGCACCTTGTCCATGGGGAGGCCCTTTTCCAAGACATTATAGCCCTAAGGAGAAGCTTGAATTCATGGTTGAAGTGTTGCCTCAACTTACTCAATGGATTGAGGATATTGAGGCATTTGAGCAAAGGGAGAGACAAACTTGTTGATGGGTAAGTCAATCACTAGCTCCCCGTCCTTCATTTTCTCTTTCTCAAGCTTTATCATTTCAGAAGTGTCAAGAGTCAAGCCCCTCACTTGCTGCCCCAAGTGTTGATTTCTCTTCTCCATCTTCTGATCTTCCATCCCATCTCAATTATTCTGCCCTTTTCCCTTCCAAGTAGTCATTCTCTCCAAATAAACAAGGAGTTCCACTACCCTCACCACCAAAAAAAATTGCAAAGCTGGTTAAAACCCCATCTACCCTTCCTCTTGCTTTCTATGTTGGGAAGATACTCAAGAATCCAGTCAAGGAGAACAACAAGAAGAGGAACCCAATAGAGAATAAATGATAGAAGATCTGAAGCATTGCACTTCCAGGTTTGGGTTTAAAAAGATCCTCTTGATGGTTAAGCCAACAAAGGAGGTCAAGGTTGAAGAGCCAGTGGTGGCTAAGGCTGAGTTTGTAGTAGAAGAAGAACAAGAACAAGAAGGAGAAGATCAACAATTTGTTTACTCTGAATGCAGTGTCTATAATGACACCTTGTCTGAAGAAGATGTGATCTAATCCAAGCTACACAATCAGTCAAGAAGGAATAAGAACAATCAACTCCAAGTCTAGTTAAAGAGGAGCATATGGAGGTGACCAAGATAGATTCAGAGGCACTGAATCATGAGCCGGTTGCACAAGAGATTACAAACCCCTCTCCCATTCAACCTCTCAAAAATTCTGATTTTTTGGAAGAGCCTAAACTCACTAGCTTCATATTTGAGAATGAAGCTTCATATGGTGAAAATAATAAATTTTTTAAGATCACCATGCAAGAGGGAGAAACCTTGCTACAGAAGGAAAGTAAAGAGTTTGATTTCCTATCAAACTCAAAAGAATGTTTTGATAAGAAGAAACCAGTTGGAATTTCAATCTACTCTCCCCCATCATTCATTCATCAACCACAAGAACCTGCTGCCATGGAAGAGAATGTGCAAGCATAGCCTATAGTTTGCAACCTGCCTCCTAAATCAAAGTTGGAAGATTTTGATCTTCCAAAAGTCACACCTATTGCAGAGGAAGGGAAAGGGTATAAGGCTATCATCCCTCTCACATCACCCATCTATGAAAATCTGCAAAAAGACTCCATTTTTGGATTTAAATATCAAAGCAGTAGGAAAATTCAAAGGCCCAGACCTTTCCCAATTAGATACTAGGCTTCATTAGAGCTAAGGGAGAAGCTAAAACAATTCATGCCCACTTCAGGGCATGAGAATGAGTATCAAAGCACCAAGGGTCACCATCAACACCTCTAGGAGTCCAATACAAATCAACTGGAGGATGTATTTTCCATTAACATTGATACCTTGATGATATGGGTGGAGGATCGACCCCTTGTCAGTTTTTCACTCATACAGGTAGCCATATTCAGCATCAAACCATTTACATGGCCACCCCTTTTGAGGAAGGGAAGTTATTTCTCCCTGCCTATGGCAGGCTTTGTTTAAGCTTTTCTTTATTAGGATTAGTATAGGAGTAGGGGTAGATTTTGTTTTCAGCACAAGAAGTGCTTGTGCACACTCTGCATGTCTCATTTGAGGCATGTATGATATTTTGACTTTGTACATAAGTTTTGTTCATATTGCTCCGGAGGTGCAGAGGCCAAACCCTTTAGTATTCACGACATAGAGACCCATAGTTACCCGTAGTAGCCGTCAGTTTCAAATAAAACACAAATACAAAGAAACTAAAATTAGATTTGAGACAATCCATTTTCAGGAGTAGGTTAAGCCCTAGCGGGGCGAGTTTAGGGTCAACATGATGTAGGAAATCAGGGAGAAGTTTCAAAGTGAAAAGGATCAGTATCAGGCTATCATTCTTGACTCCACACCAATGGATGCTTCAAGGCTACTGGTCCCTTCATCTAGTAGGAATATGTCCCCGTGAGTCACCAAATTATTATCCCAATTTTTTCCCCGAGTAAAATTTTTCAAACACGCCCCCGCACAGAAGAAAATCTAAGGGTCATCTCTATCCTGAGAACTCACATTCAAATCCAACAATCAGGTAACAATGGTACTTTACAATGGAGGATCAGTGGTCTCTGAATGGATCAAACGATGCCAAAAGGAACCCAGAGCTTGAAAGGAAAGAAAATGAGAAAGGCTCAGGGTGTTCAGACTTAGCTACATACGAGTCGACTCGGGGCTAAACAACAGACTCACAGAAGGCGCCATATATCAGCTCAACACATTTCCAAAAGATGCATCCAAAGAGCAAGTTCCCAAATGATCTTGGGCTCACCATGTAGTCCAAGTTAAAAAGACAGACAGAGTGGGCCCAAATCGGTAATTAAAAAGTCACAGGCCAGAGGAAGTTGTCACATGTCCAAATGGTGCACCTTCAAGGGTCGAAGCCAAAGCCGAAGACTCAAAAAAGCGCTAGGCTTCCACGTGTCCCAGGTCTAAGGAGGGGCAGAGTCAATAGCTGAAAAGTCAAAAAGGGGGATAGAGCGGGCCTAAAACGACTAAGTATAAAGGTATCGGCGGAAGAATCCACGTGTCAACTCTGTACACTACTTTAAAGGTAAAATCTTGAGTGGGTTTCCAAATTACTGTGCAAGGCTTCCACATGTCTAGGGTCCAACAGAGTCAAAAAGGGGTCCAAGAAAGGCATCGGCTCGAATTAGCTAAGTATAGAGGACCGACATACAATGCCACATGTCGCATCAACACATATTCAAAGGCATAATTCATAGGCACAATTCAAAGCAGAGACTCAAATGAGCGCGAGGCTTCCACGTATCTAGGGACCAAAAAGGGAGGAGGCTAGAATTGGATAAGTACAAAAGGTAAGCAGAAGCCTTCGTGTGCCTCATTAGCACGTAATTTCAAAAGGAAAATTCGGAGGCAGTCCCCAAACGAGCGCATGCTTGCCACATGTCCTAGGTCTAAAAAGGGATATATTCGGGGGGTGAATAGTCTAGGGAAAATTTACTGGAAATTTTTCGTAAACTCATGAAAATCGAGGATTATGGAAATTCGAAATGGCGCATATTATGTTGTTCAGAGCCAAATTATTCACCGAAAAATTTGGCCGACATGTCCCTTATTCTATTCCTTTCAAAATAGGTTTTACACATATATAAGAGGTTATGAATGTAATTCGCCACCATTTTGATTCATATCATGTGCACATATTCACCAAAGTAAACATAAGAAAATCCTCATCTACCAAGACTGAAGTCTGAAATCTAATCTGTCCAACCGTAAGGTGTCCAACTCTGAGCCATCTAGCCTTGATCTGACATACTCTACAATCTGAAACATCCAACTCTATTCCATCCAACCTGAGCCGTCCAACCCCCTAGCCATCCAACCCCTAGCCATCCAACCCCTAGTCGTCTAACCTATAGTCATCCAACCCTTAGTTTTCTAACCCTTTACCATCCATTCTCAGAGCCTTGGAGCATAAGAGCCACCCGTAAGGCCCTAAGAAGTAAGCAATCATGCATACTAGAAATTAGGGCAAGAAGATTACAAATTCAACAAGCTCAAAAAAGGGTGCTAATATTTTGCTTGGTTATTTTGGAAAATCACAAAAAACGAAGTCAATTTTTGCTTCGACTAAAAATATTGGTATGTGGCAAATGTTATTTACTGGTTATTTTATCTTACAGAATTTAATAATTATGTTTATGATATTGTTCTTGGAACTCTTTAAAATTTGTACTCTGTAAAAATTTAACTGTAGATAAGATTAATACTATATAAGTAACAATTTAATAAAATTATTTGCATAGGCTTTTCATAAATTCCTTCATAGAATAATCAATTTATAGATATTGATGATCCAATATATGTTGAGGAAAACATTATTGTCCCTTAATGAAATAGAAGTACAAGAAAAATCATCAAAATCTCAGGATACACCAGCAGAGGAAGCTTCTACTCCAAGGTCTATTTCCAGAAAGAGGAGACATGAGATTCAAAATATTTCTGCTGACAGCCCAGATGCAAAAGTTGAATCCCAAGGAAAAAAAAGAAAATATGTTAGAAGAAAGATGGCAAAACTGGGCAATTGGAAGGAAATTCCAGTTCGAATGACCTGCAAAATATCCTTTTATTGAACCTATGCAAACTAAAAATTTTAATGATGTTCCAACACAATGTCAATGCAAAATATGTGGTTGGAAATAGGGGAAGGATCACACGATGCAGCTCAAACTAGACACAATTGAAAAACATTGTGGGAAAATATACATTTCCCAAAAGCTCAAGGATGGCAGCATAGTCAGAACACATAAATGGACAGATGCAAAAGATTGTCTACATGTCAAATACGCAGAAGAGTATGAAAAGGAACAAAATTTTTTCAAATATGTAAATGAAAAAGGTGGGACCATAGTAGAAAAAATTGAGTAAAGCTATGGAGGTAGAAATAAAAGCAAAGGGTATTCAATTTGCAACCGTATTTCATATAATGAAAAGGGGAAGACCGATGTCATATTTCAGAGAAAATAGAATGTTGTATCAAGTTATTGGTTTCAATAATGTTCCTCAATCTCATTGGTTAGATACCAGCAACTAGGAGATTGCAAAATGTCCATCTCTAGTAGAGAAGGAGGATTTGAAACTGTGTGTTCAAAAGGAAAATTATATTTCCCTTTCTTTAGATGAGGTTACTGCAGTCGATAATACTTCATGGATATGTATTCATGTTTAGACATTTACTAATGAAATGAGGACTCCACGCCTCTTGGAAATTCATAAAATGACAGAGAATTGTAATTCTGAGAATATTTATAAATTGGTGGTATCAAATCTAAAGGATATTGCACTGGAATTGATGAATTTTCCATTGCAAAAAAATTAGTTTGTGTCAGAACCGATGGTGCAGATGTAATGCAAGGAGCCAGAAATGGTCTGTTTGTTAGACTTTAAACAACTATTGTTGTGTATATGTTTGCTTGTCCACTGCATGGCTCACAAAATGAATCTCGCCTACAAAATTGTGAGCACATTTGAAAATGTAGCTAAAGTGGAGGAATTGATACGTGATCTCCATGCCTATTATTCTTGCACGTCCTAAGAGATTTTTAGAATTTCAAAAAAAATCTATTGGACTAAAAAAGGGAAAAAAAACTTCTCAAATATGTAGATACCAGATGGATATCTATTTACGAACCTACCTATAGAATATATGATGAATATCCTTCACTGACATGATTTATTTTTAAATACCGCAGGGATGTAGATAAAGCTAAAGATCTATTGTGTCATCTAACTGACATATAAACTTTACTCACACTTTGTGTTATTTTTCCCATGTTGAGGGAGCTTTATATTTTAATGAAGCGTGCTCAAGATTGGTCTTTCTACATTACATAGACTTTATAAGACTCAGAAGATGTGTTTGCTAAAGTCTAGAAAGTTTATATATTTCTTATGGGAGTTTTCAAAGCTGTTGTTTTTGAAAATCTAGAATGCATTGACAGATTTGAAAAATTCCAGGTGACTTCTTAAAGTACAATATAAATGATCATCTATCCATAACACCATATGGAAAAGAGATTCCACTTCATACGTACCAAAAAATAATTGATATGGCTAACGTCAGAAATAGAAGAAGTAAAAGTGACACGAAATTTATATGATGCAGTATTAATCGAACCTAGGAATAAGTTGATAAAGATCTTTGAATCGTTAGCTAAAGAGATCCAGGAAAGATTCAAAAATGATAAAATACTTGAAGCAATTGGTGTTGTAAATCTGCAGTTCTAGAATTTGTCTGGCAACAAACCTTATACATATATCAGTACTTTATTTGTCAAAAATATGGGTGATCTTACTGATCATTTCTGTAAGACTGAAGAGATAAATGGAGTTTCTGTAGAAAGAATTTTGGAAATAAAACTACTTAGTTCACAGTCAATGGATTTTTCTAATACAATGATATGACAAGTTTAGCTTCTACAATACCCATAGGATTACAGTGTCATGAAAAGGATTTAGAAGGATATCTGTTCTAGTAGTATTCTAAGTGAAGATTTGAGTGAGTATATTAAGTTTTATGAGCTCTATCAAACAATGATTCTCGGGTTCTGTGGAAGATGAGAGGGTTTTCAGTGCTCTATCCTTTTTAAAGTCAAAATTTTGAAACACATTGGATAGGAATCTAGAAATTTGTCTCAGATTGTATGTATCGAGTTACTCAGTGGAGTCTTTTCCTTATGATAGATCACTGGCATTGTGGAATTCACTAGTAGACAGAGGAGGAGTAAGTAATATTCTTCCTAACCCATGGGATTGAGACACATCCAAAAATCATGTTGCAGCTTGATTTCCAAGACACAAATGAAAGTGTTGCTCCACGACTACTCGAATTCACATAGATTTCATTTCTTCTATACATTATTGAGACTACTTATGTAATTCATTCAGTGATTACAACTTTCGATAAATGCAATATTATATTTGTCATTATTTGATCCTTCGCCATTGCAACAATGTCATTATCTATTTCAATTATGCCATTTGTTTTTTTATGTTTGGTTTTCAAATTCAAACTGAAATAAGGAAACATTCATCTTTTATATCTGTTAATTTATTTATTTTACGTCTGCAACAATTCAGAAACGTAAAGAAACAAAATAGTGTAAATTTAAGCAACATTTACGTAAACAATAGAAAAGAAACATAGTTTGTATTAATATATAGTAGCATTATACAATTCTAACTTCCAAAGTTCTTTTGAAATTGATTTCTCATGTGGCGAATTAATTTATGAAAAAGTACAAATTCATAAAGTATTTTCGGCTAATACAATTCAAAAAAGGGTGTTGTTATAACATCTTAAAGCTTCCGGACAAGTTCTGTCATAAAAGGACACATTACAAGGTCATCCTCTTTTCTGCCTATGATTCAAAATCATATTTTTCCTTACATATGCCACATGGAATAAAAACTAAAAAATGGCTTGACCACTATCTTTTAATTCCTACGCCACTGTCAGAAATTGTGACAACACACTTACAGTCACATTGTGAACTTTACTAACTTATCAAATTTTATGATGTAGGTGAAGGTTTTTCTTTTTCGTGTGTAAGAGATGGAGGAATAAATCTTGATGCCTGAAGATCTCCTACTACAGTGTTAATATTTTCTAGTATATTCAGCTCCTCCCTCACTATCATCTCCTGCAGACAAAATTGTTGCATCTGCATCTATATTTTCCTTTAGTAAGACTTCTAGATCCATCTTAAGCTCCTTTATTATCCTTCTCAATGAATTATTTTGTTTATTTATAACAATGAGTTTTTCCTTCAACTGTATAAAAGAATTCAAGCTTTTGTGGGCATTCTTCAAATGTTCTTCAAATAAAACTGCTTCTTTCTTTAAATTTTCATTTTTTTGCCTGCAAAATAGGAATCTTAAATTTTTAGTCTATTAGATAATATGAAAAAATATATTGCAGTGGTTATAATATCAGATAATTTTTATTTTTTCATGTAAAATTAAATTCCCACTCACAACAACTTTCTCTTTTTCTACATTTTCTATTAAAACATTAGTCTTGTCTTTAGACCATTTGTTGTAGTAAGCATGTGCTTCAGCATTGAGATTCTCCAACCTGTTTAGCATTATGTCTACAATTTCATCATTGTAATCATTACTATATGAAATTGTCCCTGATTGAGCTTTGTTTAGCAAAACATCATACCATACTAGTTGGCTCTCTACGGCAGTGAACAATGAATGCCTTTGAGCATGATTATGGTATCTAGTATTTATTTCTTTTATCAAAATTTTTGCTCTACTCTCCCAAGACCACACCAAATCCACATCAGACATTACAACCTCTTGAATTGTTTCCCCTATGCTATCTGATATCATATTTTCTAATATAAAATGTGTTTTTTCATCATCTATTTGTGGAGCATCCCTTGGGGGAGGAGGAGAGTCACTACCCTGTATTCCATGCACATTTTTTTGTTGAGGCAGAGTAGGTTGAATCATGTCATGGGTGTCAAAATAGTTACTCTTGTCTGCATCCCCACTATCAAAGCCTAAATACTCCTCATCAATGGCGATGTTGTTGAAAAGCTGTGTGGCTATTACACTTAAAACACCACCTAGTGACAGCCCAAGAAATTCATTTGTAGCAGGATGAACTGTTCTTGCTAACTCTACAGGAATCATAATATTCTTTCCTGAAGTCCTCCTTTGTGTTTGTACTTGACGTGTTGGAGGAATTGGTGGCCTCCTTGCAAGTGGAAAATGACCTAAATCCATATTACCTGCATGAAGTAAACAAAAAATTGTTAGAATATAACGGTTGGGATTTGTAAATGCTAAAAAATGGAAGGAAACAAAACATGCAAATCAAATTACCGTATAATATACCTTGCATAGACGGAGACACAATCATGACATTTTGATCTCCACACCCAGAATGAGTTTGATCTTCATCATCCATCTCAGTAGTTTCTAAATACAATACATGTAGAAAAGATTAGTAGAAATATTATAATACATAATCTATAGTAATTGTTTGAATTTGTAATTTATATAAAAAGATAACTTCATTATTCATACATGTAGTTAAATGCGATGGTAAACGTTTTGTGCATATCGACCCCCTAGGTCGCTTTTGATGAGGTCTTACTGGTGTTGATTATGCTGAATCCATGTCAGAATCAACAGAGACCTATGGAGGGGATTTACCTCTAGCAATTGCCTCCTTATGTGATGTTGCAGCTATAATTTTTCTCTGCAAAATAAAATCATACAATTATTATTTTATTTAAAATATTCAAATTGAAATCGTTATAAAAAGTAAATAGTAAAAGTAATTATTACCTGTTGTTCTTCGAGACTAATACCAATCATCTTATCATTGATTGTAATAGGAATCTTATGCTGCATCAATTCATAGTACACATCATTATAGAAAGCAAGAATAAAATTACAATAATAAAATACAATCCCCGATGTATCAGTTTGATTGGCTTTGTGGGCATGGGAGATATCTGATTTTATTTTGTTGGACAAATAACTACACCAATCGAATTGTTGACCTGCTAGTGTCTGTAATAAATACTGAACTGCCCAATATGGAATGTCTGCACATCTTCCCTGTAATACAATCCTGTCCTGAAAAAGTGAAGCAATTGTAATAAAGAATTTGTTTGTAATACCTTGTAGAAGAAGGCCTCTTGATGAACGACTAAGAGGAGCTGTAATTACAGAAAGGAAAAATTAGATCCTTTGTGTGGTCGAGTAATGTTAAGAAAAAAAGCATTTGAAAATAATAAACTATCAACCTATACATTGTAATGATACTCCAATTTTTTTTTGTCTTCGTTTGAAAGGACAACCTTTGTAGTAACAGGCGACTTATTTTTAAAAGGTAAACCTGTTAACCGATGCACGTCCTTGGGTTCAATAGAAAAAGAAATTTGAAAACATTTCTGATACATGACAAGAACGGAAAATTTTCCATCATTGTCTTTGTAAGAGGTGAGTAGGTAATCAAGGACTGATGTATCAGTGTCGAATTGGGGCATGTTCACAAGCCCGGAAAATTCAGATTTTTCAAGCCAATCCTTTGGAGAGTCTTTGGCTTTTAGTAGAGCTAAAATATATGAGCACATGAGGTTTTTGTATTGAAATTTGGGTGTAGGAATAGATGTGGTACTGGCCATTGCTGAAATTTGGGAGAAGTGAAATTTGGGTGTAAAATTGGAGAGCTCAGAGAATTGGAAATTTACGGATAAAAGTGAAAAAATGAACCTTGAAACTATATTTATAGGGCCCATAGGTATCATTAATGAACATAAAATACATTGGTAACAACACCCAATCCACGCCATCCAACCCCTCATTCATCTAACCCACCCGTTCAACCCTCCCATCCAACCCTTGTCCATCTAACTCCTCACATGTCTAACCCACCCGACTAACCATTTTTTGTCTATCCCCTTCCCGTCTATCCCCTGCCCCATCCAAATCTAATCCATCCAACCCACCCATCCAACCATTGCCCACCCAACCCCTTCCCATCCAACCCATTCCCATCTAACCCCCACTCATCCAACCCACCCATCCAACCCACTCGTCCAACCTACTCGGCAAAAATTGTGAAAAACGAGGGAGCAATGCTATGTGAAATCACCTTTGCCACATTTTTTTTTTTTTCAGAAATTTGCCAACGATTCAAAATTCAATTTATGAGTTTCACCAATGATTAGAAAGTAATTTTTCAGAGGGGTCTTCTTAAAATTAACCCTAGAATAGTCAAAGCAGAGGTAGGCCAGCGGAAGGAGCCAAGTGTCAGCATGCCGCTACTTCAAAAGTAAAATTCGGAGCGGGTTTCCAAACAAGCGCGAAGCTTCCATGTGTCTCGGGTCAGACACAGTGTCTTTGCCAATGGGAAGGACTCAAGTAGAATACAAAGGAACACAGAGGAGCCCGTGGAAGATGCCACGTGTCAATCTGGTGCAATTTTAGAAGTGAAAGGTAGGGGCCGAATCTTCAAGGTGTGGGAGGCTGCCACATGGATCCGGTACAGATAAACTCTTTTAAATATTGTACGCTTGTGATCCTGATCTTCAGATGGCCATATCGTTTGACTGGAAGATCAGATTTGGGAAGGAGAAGACTTTTTGGAAGGATCTCGACCTTGTGTATGCTATGGGAGCCTAAAAATTTAATTTTGACTAGGTTAGGTGGGTGAAAAATGGGAAAAAGTCTTTCAGGACATTAATGCAGAATCTAACTGCTTCAGCTACCAGATCAAATTTGATCTGATCCACTGTTCTTCCTTCTTCAACACGCCAGACAGACATAGCAGGTAGAATTTATAGATTGTGGGTGGATCCGCAGAGGGAATTGATGCTTGGTGTAGACACCAAATTTGTGTCTTACGACCCTTTGTGACCCACATCTCATCTCGCAACCTAACCTCATCACCTGAACTTTACACAATTATTTATTAATTACCTTGTAATTGATAAATCCACATCACCTTACTTGCCACCTCATCATGACCTAGCCCTAACCCTAAACTAACCTAATTAAGACCTATAACTTGGTCCACATCTACACCCATGATTAATGACCCCTTTCTCGCACCCAAAACTGACCTTCTAGTCACTTGACCAAGCCTGCAACTAATCCCTCGGGAGAAAAGTAGGGAAGGTGGGCTATTTTACTAAAAATAGCCTACTTTTTCCTTACCGATGCCGGTTCCTACTCGACCGCCGTCGGTTACGTAACCGCCATCGGTTCCCTGTAAAATGGGCTCCCCTAACCAGAAACAAGGTCGAAGGATTTTTGGATTAACAGAGATCAGCAGGAGTGATCAAAGAGAATCCGGATCTTTACTTCGCCAAACAGAGACGAGTGAAGAAACCAGAAGAGTTGTAATGAAAGGAGATTAAGCCCAAGACTGCAACTGAATAGCCAAAAACCTGTGATGCTCAGCTGATCATCGGGAGGGAGATATCTCATCTTCTGTTTGTCCAGCCATCCTACCTAGAGTTCTGCCCTTTGTCATCAGAGTTCCTGGACCTGCATCTTCGTCAATAACCAGTAAGTTACATCTTGCATGTCCTCTTTAATAACATTTATTAGACTTTTTGAATCACAGTCTTTATAAATCCATTCCTAGATCCACTACCCAGCGTGCCATTGCATCTAACGATCATTCATTTACCTCCCATCACCTCATTACCTAATATCACTCATATACCAGCCTTACAAACAACACCGTTACCCTACAACACAACCACCCCACAACACAACCAACCTACAAATCCCAAACCCTACCGATATTGGTTACCAGTAACCAGTATCGGTTACCCTGACTACAACCAGAAACCAGCCTTTCCCCTACCCATTTTAACGAAGCAATTTAATTGATATTTTACAGTCTTTTGTGTTAATTCATATTAGCAGGGGAACTGACCACCTTCGAAAGGAAGTTTTATATTTCCTGGGCCCAAGGCAGTTCCCTCATTTATTGTCTAATCAAAATCTTGTGGTCTTGTGTTCTTATTTGCAGGTAGTCCTTCCAAGACAAAAAGGAGTTCTTCGCAGTCAACCTGATCTTTCTCCACGGTACGCACACACCATCTTGACATTCAACAGGTATTCCTCCTAACCCTAACCCTTATCTGTTTCTAAAAGGAATGAAAGGATAGAAGCAACTCTATTCCCAGAAGCCGAAACATTCCGAGCGAAACATTTTGGCACACCCGGTGGGACCCATTTTGGGTTTCTTTCTTTCTTGCTTGCTTTCATATAGGGAATATACTTACTGTTTTCTTTTTCTAAAAGATATTCACAAGGTATTTTATTGTTTTGGTAAAATAACTTGCTTTGCTTTTACATCTTGCATTAGTGAAAGTCATCTCATTTGCTTCATCGAATATCATTTTCGATTTGGGTTTAAAACACGTGCATTGCATTCCTGCTTGCTATTTTCAATTCTAGTGAACATAGATTAAGTAACAGGTCGTACACGTGGGGGTGATATCCACGGTATTGACAAGAAATTAATCTTACATTCACTGCACAACACATACCGAATCACTTCACAATTAACACAACAGCTCAAACATCCCCCCTTTTTCCGCGGTATTCCTCCACCCGATTGAGGTAACCTTATAAGCCAAAACAAACTTGACATTTCCCCTAAGTATTTTGTTTAGGATTCTGACATCATTCTACATCTAAAGGCATAAGCTCACGATAATTAAAATTAACCCTAGGGTTAGTCTCTGGATTTACGTGTGCATCTTGCTTGTTTTCAGTTCCATTTTCTCTGTCATACTCTGTCTTCTGTGATCAATATTTTGACAAGTGTAGTGAACGTTGTTAAAATCAAATTAGCAGCTTTTTATATCTTGTTATCCCAGACTTCTTACACCGGCATCGGTTAACTGACCGGAGTCGGCTAAACTCTGACCGACATCAGTTATTAGACCGATATCGGTTACTGTCTTTCACAGCCCCTGACAAACCAGTAACCTGCCAATTTCACCATTCTGAGGCTGTTTCTGTTCCTGATAGATTGAAACCTTACTATGTGCTCTTGTCCATGGTTGTTATCACTCAGAAGCAAGCCCCCGCCATGGTTTCACATGCCTGCTTTGTGCCTTTGCCTGAATCACCCCCTTCACATTCTATAGGGAACCCTACGGACACCAGTGAGATCCCCAAAATTCCTGTAGGAGATAAGGACTTTGCCAAGTTTCTGGATGCTAATCCTAGTGCTGTACAATACTATTTGTCTCATACCCCTGACCGTATGCCTGATGGTCAGCTCCTTGTTGGTATGCCTATTAGTATAGCTGCTTATTTAGCTCCCACTCTGCCTGATAACACCTCCTTGCTTCCCGCATCTTTAGCCCCGTCTCCCAATCCGACAGCTTCAGAGGTTCATACGACACAAATTGGCTTTCCTTTGGTTAATCTTGGACCCCACATATCATTACCACCGACTGCCCCTACCTCATCTCTCTTACAGACTGCTCCGTTCATGACTTGCTCTCTGCCACCTATTCACACGAGCTTTCCTTCTCAAGCTCCGCCTACCTTTTCATTCCCATACACGTATCCAGTGACCTCAACATCCTATATGGGACATCCCTATTCAGTCGCCCCAACATATTCATCCTCCATACCTTATCAACACTTAACCCCACCATTGTCTAGCGGAGGCCCTTGGCCCAATTTGCCTCCGTTTACCACAACCGCACCATCATCTCATCCAACCACGGATTTCATCAAACAAATGATGGACAAAATGTAAAATCTGGAGGCTTCTGTTTCGGGAAGTCGTAGCGCCTTGACATACGAGCAAGTTTGTCGGGAGCCTATTCACCCTTCTGTCCCCCTTCATTCATATCCTCCTCAATGGGAATTGCTGAAATTTACTCGTTTTAATAGTAAAGAGGATCCTCAACAACATTTGCGGTCATTTAGACATGCTTGTTATTTGATTGCCCGTGATGATGCCTTGTTACTCCGCACTTTTCCCATGTCCTTATCAGGACCCGCCTTAGAGTGGTACAGTGCTTTACCCCAGCACTCAATCTTCTCTTTTAACCAACTGGCCCAATCTTTCTTGGATCATTTCTCCATTAACATTGCCAAGAAAGTATCTATCACCGACCTTTATGCCATCCGACAATTCGAAGACGAATCTATCGCAGATTTCGTTGGATGATGGCGCGGCCTTATCAACCAACTTACATATGCCTTGCCTCAGGCTGAACTTATCGAAATTTTTACGCGGGCATGTGCTAAGCACATTTCTCCTACTCTTCAAATTCAAACTTTCCGCACATTTGATGAGGCCTTTACCATGGCTTAGAAAATAGAAATTCGAGCCTTAGAAGAAGAGAAATTGCGGTTGCGCAACAAAAACCCCAATTTCCGAACTCCAGATTCTACCAATAAGCCAAACACCACCACTCCTCATGCATCCACTTCTTCTAAATCAAAAGGAGCTGTCCACGCGGTGATGGTCAAATCTCAAACACCGTCTAATACCCCACCAAAAACCACCTATAAGTACAAAGCCGAGCCCGTCAATTACACTCCCTTGGGAGAAACTTATGGAGCCATCTTGGAAAAACTGCTCAAAGCTGGAGCTATCACCTTGCCTCCTATTAAACCTCACTCCGGGTTTGACTCCACTCGCGCTATACCTTCCTGGTACAAAGAAAATGACTTCTGTAACTTTCACCGCGTAAAAGGACATAGTCATGAAAACTGCAAGATGTTGAAAAACAGAGTGCAGGAAATGGTTGACGCAGGGGATATAACCCTCGATAATCCTAATGCCCCTACCAACCGAAATTTGAAAATCTTCAACAAACCATTCCCAAATCACTCTTCTAACAGTAACATAAACCAGGATATCTTAGCCGAGGAAAGTGTTCATGAGATCCATGCAGTCTTCGACTCCCAGCCAAAAGCCTCTATCGAGAAAATTTTGAATCAAGCCTCTTCACTAACGTAGGGGCCCGAACCTCCTTCACCACCATCAAACCAAGGCGAAATCATTCCTTTACCCATAAAGGAGTTAACTGCCCAGACTTCTCTTCTCATCGATGAGTCTTCTTACACCACATCCCTACAAGATTGTGAGCGGATGTTATCTAACTTATCTATTTCCCAAACGTCTCCTTCTACCACTCTTGCTGCGCAAGAGGAGGGCTCACCACTCCTTTTGTCATCCTTAGACGAGAAATCTCTTGCACCGACATCACCAAATTCTTTAACCATAACAGACCCTCTCAAACATGCCCTCCTGCCTATTAGTTCTGCATCGCCTAAATCCTTTCAACAACCGGTCGACCTCTTAATATCTATTGATACAGTGCCTCATCTATCCCCTGTATCACACCCACAGTGGACTGGAATCACAACCCACCTTTCTTCTGTACTAAATTTCCAATTCACACCTGAAGACTGTCATTCTCCAGAAGATAGACGAATCCTATGGGAACGTTTGAGTACCCCCTATTCTACTCAAATGCAGATGACCGATCCTGACACCTCTACCATATACCCTAAGTGTTTACAGAAAATCAAAATTCCTATGTCCTCATTCTCACCCCCCACATCTATACCAAATATCCCATCCACCTCTATTAACCTAACCAAATCTTCCCCTACACTTGGGACCTCACCAATACCCAGTCTAACACACCCGCCTAAGCGACTAGATTTATCCAAAAATAAAGCCGCCCCACCACTTAGGAGGCCAACTCAATCCGTGCCTCTATCACAATCAAAACCATCATCGTCACACCTACCTTCCATATTGGGACCTCATCCCTCCACCTTGCATCAATATATCATACCTCCTGCGTTTTCTTCAAAACGACCTACGCCTTCTGCACCTATACAGAGATCAAAGGGTATATCAACACTGTCACCCCACGTATCCTGTCCACTCATCAACCCTAAACAAACTCCATCAGAAAAGGATTTATTTTCTGTCATTCCCCTTTCTCCATGGTTGTTTCCCGCTACCGCGTCATCTGTAGCCTCATCATCTAACCAGCTGAACATAGCTCCTGCGCCAAAGAAACCACGTTTAGTGAAAACCACGTGTCAACACCCCGCGGCTAAACCACCACCCGTACGAACCAACCACGCCCAAAAATTACCAAAACCCACACAACCAATACCCTCATCCTCCTCCGATTTTGACCCACTCAAAGGATCTTACGCCAAAATCCTTGCTATGTTGGTGGAGAATGCGACCATTTCCCTACCCCCACTCAGACCTTATGACCCGTCTAAACCTCGGCCTATAGGTTATGATGAGTCTAAAATCTGCACTTATCACCGCACACCAGGACATGATGTGGAGGGATGCAAAGCTTTAAAAACCATCCTTCGTCAGTCACCTCTCCCAGATAGAAAGGTTAAGAAAGACAACTTACGAAGGGAGAGACCTTTAGCTTCAATTCCCTCTCCTATACCATCTGTCCCCAACTCACCAAGATCTATCATTATTACAACCCCACCTCTTAAAAATCATGATTTATCCCAACCATCTGCCTCACCTCAGGTCTACGAGATTAATATGATTAGTGTTGCTACTCGAGCGCAGAAAAACAACGAGAAAGAGAAAGAAAGCACACCTGCGTCCTCTCTTTCTCCGTCCACCATACCGATTGCACCACCACCCAAAGTGGTTATTCGTGGACCTGCTTACCCTGTCTCTAATGGAGTTGCCCATCGAGCCATGATCAAACAGCTTCATCAATCACCTGTAAAAATGACACTATATGATCTCATCCAGACTTCTGAATCTCATCGACAAGCTCTCGTGGAAATTCTTCAAGGGATCGAGGTCTTACCTAATGAAACCCTGCCTGTTACCTCCATTCTAACACCCAATCATGTTGCTTCTCTCACCAAACAACCCACTGCCCCAACCACTTCTGTCTCTGTACAACAAGCTGCTGCCGTCAGTTTCTCCGAAGATGAAATTGTTGACTTTGGTACAGAAGATCCTGACCCTGCTCTTTTCATCTCAACTTACGTCCGGGACATTCGGGTATGTCGTGTTATGATTGACAGGGGCGCTAGCCTAAACATCATCTCTTCAAAAGCCTTCCAACAAATGAATATCCCTTCTAGCTACATGTGTGCCAATCCCATCATGTTGTGGTCATTCAATGATGCTATTACCTCTACCTTAGGCACCGTGATCCTCAACATTTGTGTAGGACCACGTACTTTACCTGAACTCTTCTATGTCCTTGAGGGAGAGTTCTAATACAATATATTGCTAGGTCACCCTTGGATCCGGGCTATGGGATGCGTTCCCTCAACATTACATAGATGCATAAAATTTGAGTACGAGGGGAAGTCCTACACCGTAAAAGCTGATCCACCCCCTTTTAAAACCTGCAATATGTTATACCGCCCTAACGATGTGCTTGTACCAATCAAGAAACCCATTCATTCAACCCAACCATCCTCTTCAAATGTGCCTCAACCATCCACCTCAACCGCGCCTACGCCTTCAACTGATGAAACCACCGTCGCAAAAACCACTTCCCTTCCCGCAGCTAATATCCCAACAGCAGACCCCTTAGTAGATGTTTTTCAACACCTTACGTTGGGGGAGTATCGCCTATATAACGTTAGTTCTTTCCATACCCCACAAGAGTACGGACAGGTACATGCACATCCTACCTATGACCGACATGTGAGGGAAGTAATCCCCTACGGACCACCGCACTGCCACACTAACCTAACATATGGGGGTATCGATGCATATTCTGTTGCCCCTGAGCCTCCTCTTGGTGTGGTTCCTTTCCAATCCGATTTTCCATACCTAAAAAATCGTCATTTCGCCCTCACCTTCTTGACTCGCTATACTTGGAAAGGCTTTGGTTTTGGTCTTTATGAACAAGGCCGACATACAATCATCCCCGTAACTACATGCAAGCACAATGATCGTAGTGGTCTCGGATTTCCGGGAACACTTACACCGAAGGAACCTCGTGTCAATTGTCTTCTAGAAGATGACGACGTCACCCCTACCGAACCATAATCACCCATTTTGCCTTCGTCACCCACAGAGTCGATGATTTTCGCCAAGAGCGGTTAGCCCAATTGGAGCTTCTTGATGAACATCGTCTTACAGCTCTCGATCACCTTCAAATCTATCAAAAACGTATCAACCGTGCTTATGATAAGCGACTTCATGAGCGTACCTTTAAGGTTGGTGATCTTGTCCTCAAAGAGAATCAACATGTAACCAAACTAGAAAAGAGCAAACGTGGAAAATTTGCTCCTAATTGGATTGGGCCTTACATAATCACTCACACGTATGGATCAGGCACTTATCGTTTAGCTTCGCTTAATGGTAAACCTGAGCCTGAACCCCTTAATGCCTTACATCTTCGACTTTTCTACTGTTGAATTTAGTGTTACATCACTTCTTATCTACCTACTGCTCGTCCCTTGAGCTCATTTACCGCTACATACACTTTGTTTCCTACATCTCCAAATAAAATCAAGCTCACTTCTCACCTCCCCTTAACGATGCCTTCCCCTTTTTAGTCTAGTCCATGACTTCAAAGTATTACAATAAGCCGTATCCTTATGGGATTTTCTTGAGTCAAACTTCCTACCAAACTAGATGCTTCACGCCAAAAGAACATCTAGCTATCTAAATTATATATAGACTGCTCCCTCGAAGGATAGCTATATGCCAAACTATTGCTGCTATTATATATAGACTGCTCCCCCGAAGGACAGCTATGCACTAAAAACATATCTGCTACTATAAATAGACTGCTCCCTCGAAGGACAACTATACACAGTCAGCCTTTTATTAGAAGCTTCTCGCATTGATCAGATTCGTGAAGACCTCAAGTATAATACAATCAATATCCCTTGTAGACTTCCCGCATCGATCAGTCTATATTCAATAAAATAAAATCCTCATTCAAAAGAACTTTTGAGTCATGGACTTGTCTATTTAGGGTAGGTTCTCTTTCGTTAGAACACTCACTTTGTAATAAGTTCTCCGTACCTCAGCTATACCATCCACCTCACCTCACCATTTGTTTCAACTCAAGGGACGTGACGTACACCCGATATATTGTGATCTTCCAACTCTTTTCACCTATTGACTTCTCGTCTATGCACGGTACCTAGGGGTTCAATCTCGTTCTATGTTATGTGGTTTGTTTAGCTCTTTTCACCTACGGAGCACTCTTTCCTCTTTGCCTCGTATCTAGGATTGTGTGTTGATCTTAATCAGGACATGGTTCCCTACCACTTGGGTAGGCTAACTTTTGCTTCCCTTATACCTTTTACAACATCACCAACTCGTTACCAACACCATCACCCTTACCTTACCAATATTAATGTCAATACTTTTACCAACCAACCAATTGCCTAACCATACCAAATTGCCTGAATTCACCTCTCCCTGGTCCTAAGGGAGAACTACATCGGTCTGAGGCCCCTCCTTTCTTTGTGCAATGGGCTATGTAGGCAGCACTTCGGAGACATGGGGTCTCCCAAGGTTAGCTCGACCATCCCCTACCATAACCTATCATGTGTGGTAAATATAAATGTTTTATTCTGCCCTAAGAAATTGGCATCGGTCACCTCACCGACACCGGTCATCTCTAGCTGATATCGGTTTAAATTCCTACCTTCCCCAACTTCTTCCTTTATTCACCAATCTCCCTTTTTCACCACATTGCCTATTCCCCACATCGCCTATATGCTCCATTGCTCTTTAGCCATTTTTGACTTCACCGGCCTGACCCAAGGCCGCAACCAACCACTCCGGCCCGACCCAAGGCCGCAACCAACCATCTGGCCCGACCCAAGGCCGCAACCAACCATCTGGCCTGACCCAAGGCCTCACCCCAATCATTTGGCCCGACCCAAGGCCTCGCCCTAACCATTTAGCCCGACCCAAGGCCTCACCCTAACCATTTGGCCTGACCCAAGGCCTCACCCTACCCATTTGGCCCAACCCAAGGCCTCACCCTACCCATCCGGCCCGACCCAAGGCCTCACTCTACCCTTCCGGCCTGACCCAAGGCCGCAACCCAACAACTTGGCCCAACCCAAGGCCGTACCACTTCGATACCTCTCCCAACATCAACAACATACACTTTTATCCACCCATCATGTAGATTTTTGTTCCATCGAGCTCACCTGTTCGTGTTTTAGCATGATTAGGGTCCTTGACTTGATCTGTCAACCAACTTTGCCTAGACCTAGATTGTGACGTTTATCTCAACCAAACCAACCATTTGGTACTACCAAACATGCCTAAACGTTCATGTACCTTACCTGTTATAAACCCTGGAGCTACTTCCTATGCCTTGGATACCAGGATTATATCACCCTTGTTTGGATAAACTATCGACCTTTGCCTATGCATGGCTGGTTTTCTCGTCAAATCATGTACCATAGTCGCACTATTGCATTTCAACATGCGTCTGCTTCCTTGGACCTACCCCACCATCTTACCATCCTCTCTACACCATTTACCCTTTATCAACCCTATCCCTGATTTCCCGTTCTCTCAATCTGTGATAGATTTGAGGGGGATTACCTATACCCTTAACAGGAGAAACCACTTCATATTATTGTCTGTGCAGCTTTACAAAACAAGCTACACGACAATAAGGGGCTAATGTAGACACCAAATTTGTGTCTTACGACCCTTTGTGACCCACATCTCATCTCGCAACCTAACCTCATCACCTGAACTTTACACAATTATTTAATAATTACCTTGTAATTGATAAATCCACATCACCTTACTTGCCACCTCATTTTGCCACCTCATCATGACCTAGCCCTAACCCTAAACTAACCTAATTAAGACCTATAACTTGGTCCACATCTACACCCATGATTAATGACCCCTTTCTCGCACCCAAAATCGACCTTCTAGTCACTTGACCAAGCCCGCAACTAATCCCTCGGGAGAAAAGCAGGGAAGGTGGGCTATTTTACTAAAAATAGCCTACTTTTTCCTTACCGATGCCAGTTCCTACTCGACCGCCGTCGGTTACGTAACCGCCATCGGTTCCCTGTAAAATGGGCTCCCCTAACCAGAAACAAGGTCGAAGGATTTTTGGATCAACAGAGATCAGCAGGAGCGATCAAAGAGAATCCGGATCTTTACTTCACCAAGCAGAGACGAGTGAAGAAACCAGAAGAGTTGCAGCGAAAGGAGATCAAGCCCAAGACTACAACTGAATAGCCAAAAACCTGTGATGCTCAGCTGATCATCGGGAGGGAGATATCTCATCTTCTGTTTGTCCAGCCATCCTACCTAGAGTTCTGCCCTTTGTCATCAGAGTTCCTGGACCTGCATCTTCGTTAATAACCAGTAAGTTACATCTTGCATGTCCTCTTTAATAACATTTATTAGACTTTTTGAATCATAGTCTTCATAAATCCATTCCTAGATCCACTACCCAGCGTGCCATTGCATCTAACGATCATTCATTTACCTCCCATCACCTCATTACCTAATATCACTCATATACCAGCCTTACAAACAACACCGTTACCCTACAACACAACCACCCCACAACACAACCAACCTACAGATCCCAAACCCTACCGATATCGGTTATCAGTAACCGGTATCGGTTACCCTGACTACAACCAGAAACCAGCCTTTCCCCTACCCATTTCAACGAAGCAATTTAATTGATATTTTACAGTCTTTTGTGTTAATTCATATTAGCAGGGGAATTGACCACCTTCGAAAGGAAGTTTTATATTTCCTGGGCCCAAGGCAGTTCCCTCATTTATTGTCTAATCATAATCTTGTGGTCTTGTGTTCTTATTTGCAGGTAGTCCTTCCAAGACAAAAAGAGTTCTTCGCAGTCAACCTGATCTTTCTCCACGGTACGCGCACACCATCTCAACATTCAACAGGTATTCCTCCTAACCCTAACCCTTATCTGTTTCTAAAAGGAATGAAAGGATAGAAGCAACTCTATTCCCAGAAGCCGAAACATTCCAAGCGAAACACTTGGTGGTTGGGCTTTAGGAATAGAGTGGAGTTTCTCTTCTTTCTCTCTGATTTGAATCATCTATATATTGTAACACTTCTCATTTGAGAAGGGGGAGAGATTCTGGGATGTGGGAAAACTCTGTCAAAGTTGTTTCCCGACTCCATTTGAGTTGTAAGCCTTCTCCTATGCCTGGAAAGCATATTTGTGCCTCTGAGCACCCATGTAATAGTCTATGCACCTTATAGAGAAATAAAATATTGTATTGTGGCATCTTTCAACCCTTGGCATTATTTTTTGTTTCTCTGTGCCTCTCTATCTTGTGTTTTCTCCCCATGTATGTATTTCATGTTTGTAGGTGTAAGATTTCATGCTTCATGGAGTTTCGATGGTGGATTTGGATCTGGGTATGTGTCACTTCTGTTTGACCTCCCTCAGTCCCCTTTTCCCTATTTCATTCTCCCTTAGTAGGGTATCTCACCACTTCCTTTTCTGATGTATCACCGCTTAGTGTAGGCTCTCTTTCACTCTCTCTCTCTCTCTCTCTCTCTCTCTCCTTGTCTCCTTGGAATGGTTGGATTAGGATAGGTTAGCTCTACCTGCACTAGAGTAGCTTGTGGCAGGTAGATTAGGAAGCAAAAACCAACCTTCTCTAGAGGTCTATCTCAGGTTTACAAGTCCCACAACTTGAGAGATGTTCCAATGTTGTGCAATCACACCAAATGCCCCATCTAAGATCCCATGCCATTCGGGGGTGCTGTGATTTTGCACTAACAAGGAGTTTCCATGGAATTTCACTCCTCCATAGGTAATTCGTAGGAAACTTCAGGGGAATTTACAAATTTATTTTTGTGTCTATGTAATAATATCGGAGATATTGTGTTGTTACAAATGAAGAAGAGTATATATTTCAAGATTTAAAGCACGTTACTATAAAGAAACTTGTCCTATAATTTTTGGAATTTGGTAAGAATTTCAAAGTTGATTAAAATGAAATTGCATCTATCATAGGCATGGCGTTAAGTAGAAAAGGTAATCATGTACATTACTATAATGAGATTTTGAATGACGTGAAAAATCACTTATTTAGTCTACGATAAGAATTTTTATGTCATCATGAGTAAACTTAAGAAGTGGAGGGATTATTGTTTTTTGAAATTTTTTTCCCTATATAATGATTCTTAAGTAGTAAATTTCATTAAAAATTAAATAATGTTGAAGAAAATGCACATGAAATGGGTTGATCTTTCCTACTCTCTGTTCCCATTCTCGAACGGAGAAAGCATCAAAGTGCATGGGTCCTTCATAGTCTAATTTTTCCTCCTTTACTATATCCTATGGAACAACATTAGCGAATGATCACTACCAATCTTGCAACATCTCGAAAGAACATTCTAAATCTCTAAGGCATGGTAACAAAAAGGGATCCTCCATCGAAAAAAAGAAGTCCACTATTTCCCTATTTTGTATCTCCTTTGCGTACCTTTTATAATGTTTAAGGTTTGTTGTCACCCTCAAATTTCCCTCCATTTTCCAAGTCTAAAATTACAAAATTTTGAGTTAGTTCCCTTTGAAATGTGCCTAGACAGAGGTATTTTGAAATCTAGTACTTACCAGGAGATTTTGGACTTTTAAAAAATTATCCATCAAATGGGAAATTCCTCCCCCTTTCCAGAAATGTAAAGAATTCCTCTTAACTCCTTTTATTTTGCAAGATATGGCTCGGCGGACCTATGTGGTTAAATTTTCCATTGGCAGATTGGCGGACCTACGAGTTCCTTTTGATTTTTTTGCACTTTTTGGCCAAAGGGGTAAGTTAGAAAAAGTGACTCGCGAGCCCGCATGGAGAAATGGAGGGATAAGAGACCACCATGTGTCCTCAGGGAAGTGAGCCAGCGGGAAATTTTTTTGTTTTGAACCCTTTGTTAAAAAGGGGTTAAAGGTTCAGGTTTTTCCACCCTCCCTTTGGGCCCGCATCCAAGAAGAAGTAGCCATGTGTCATCAGGGCAGTGGACCCGCGGACCCGCGAAGGAAAATCAAATTTTGTGCCCAAAAGTTCAAAATGTCAAAAATTGAGCCCTGCCCCTTTTTCAATCAGAAGGTGACACGTGTCCTAGTCGAATCGGGAGGGCATACCTGTGGAGAAATTTGAGATTTTGAACTTCTCACCAAAAGGACTCAAATGGTTGTTTTTAGACCGCATTTCCTCATTTAATCGGATGACATCTCGTGTCCAGCCTTTGGCAGAGCTGTGGAGGAAATCAAGAAATCGCGCCTTTTTTCCCCATATGTTGGGAAACATGTTTTTTCCACCTGGCTCATCATTTATCTAATTCTGACACATGTAGGTTCCCGATTTCAAGGTAAAAAAGAGGGAAAATGGTTTATTTACATCTACATCTGATCTTTTATCACCATTTTTTGGCTCGAGCTCTACAATGGATGAATGTGGATCATTTTTTGTCCTTCCTTCTCTTTTCGTGGTCATTTTTTGTGGAAATGTAGTTTGGGTCTATTTTGGAACAAGATCGATGATTTTCACAGGGATATGATTGATTTTCGAAGAGATAGGGTAATCAGGCATTTACGAATAGAAAAGGAGAAATGTGCTAATTGGGAACTCAAATGTTTTGGAGGCAGTTACAAAGGTTAAATGATGAGGGAAAATGGATAAGGAAACCGCCATTCATCTCTGCCCAAAACAAATCACGTTTGAAATGATGAATTTCAACCGTTTAGGGCATCTGCGTTTTCCATGAGTGTATTCTTGTTTCATGTCTCTTTCCAAACGAACCTTCAACAAATTTGATCCCATTGGGATATTCATTCCTTGGAGGCAAAGCAAAGATGAAATAGGTTTTTATAAAAACATGCTTTTCCATTGTATATGGGTTCCTGGCATTTTTTGAAAGATTGTAAAAAACTGAAACTGCTCAATACAAAAGTCTTTTTCTTGTCTTCCTTTGTTGTTTTATTTCGCTTCTAGCTCTTAGTTAGTGTTTTGTTCATATTTGCATGCAAAGAAACTTTATGCTCTTGTGTATATGATCTTTGGAACTTTGTGTCTAAAGATTGATACGTATTGTGAAGGTGAATAATCCCTTTCTGCATTTTTCTATTTCAATACAAGTAAGGTTATACTCTGAAATATATATATATCCACAAAGTATTGTTGTTCTTCTCCCCTCCCTTTCCATCTTCTTCATTCTTCTGAGCCCTTTGTATTGATGACATTTTGGTATGAAATATCTTAAAGTATCATGAATCCACATGATGAAAGTTATGTATATGTATATAAGTCTTTATTGCTTTCAATAAGGGAACCTCTCCCATTAAAGAGGAGGGACTTGTTGTCCCCTAACTGTGGTTTCACCCAAAGTGAAATTTTGAATCCCAACAGTTTTTGGCAACTTTACTGGGGAATCCATTGTGAAGGATTTCCAGTTTTGAATAATTACTTCTTAATCATCTTTGATCTGGAGAATCCAAGATATACTAGGGGTAGAATAACCCTTGGGGAAGAAGATCCTCATTTCCAGTTGTTGGAAAACCAAGGTTTCTCTCTTCCTTCATCAAGAAAGAGAAATAAGAGGAGAAAGATCTACAAGCACTCCTCATGATAGAGATAAAACTTCTGGGAGTGATAGTCCTCAAAATCAGATCAGTCCCAATATGCATGCTCTGATCCTTGCTGGTGTTGCTGTTCCTCTCCAAACAATATTTCCAAGAATGGTAGCTCCTCTACCTTGAGACCAAAGGGTTGGGCCTCTTGATCTTCCCCAGCCATTACATGAATTTCCTAGAGGCAATAGAAATAATTTTCCCAAATTCAGAGGTGATGGGAAAGTTCATCTAGATGAACATATATCAGCCTTCATTGTTGCTTGTGGTGTTTTTAGCGTGGAACATGAGGATGTATCTATTAGAATATTTATGGAAACATTGCAAGATAATAATTCTGATTGGTTTTATCACCCGCCTGCTAGATATATCACCAATTAGAACACCATGAAAACCAGATTCGAGCAGTGCTTTAAACTAGCTGAAGATGTGCATGCTCTCTTGGCTTAGATTTCCCAAATCAAGAAAGAAGCTCATAAGACTATGAGGGAGTTTTTATATAAATTCAATAGGCTGATCAACAAGATCCCACTAGCTACACGTCCTGTAGATAAAATTCAGAAGTGCTTCTTCCTTAATGCTCAATTTCCTAAAGTGAGCTATGCACTTAGGAGAGCTAATCTTGCCACCTTGGATGCTGATCATAGGTTAGCTGTTAATGTGGAAGATGATTTGATTATGTATGGCAAGATGAGGAGAGATTCATCTAAATCCAAGACATCATATTCTTCCACATCTTCTCCTAGAGTTAATGAAGATCAGTTAGTCCAGAAGCTTGCTAATGATCTGATTACTCTCAAGAAACAACTAGCTCAACATGCTCCTTATTAGGATTTGCCTATAAGGAATTTCCATCCTAGTTTTTGGTTGACCTCTCCTCAAACCAGATTAGCAATTGAAGGTCCACCAATCAAGGCTCCAGTCAATGCCACATGTGAAGTGTTGGAGCCTGATGATGACGAGGATAATGAAATCTGCAAAGAGCATGAAGAGGAAGTCGATGCAGATTTGAACGAGCTGAGTGGATCCCATGTCCATTTTCTCACTACTGAAGGTATAGATGAAGAAGATGATTATGAGGAAAGACTTGCAGAGATGAGCAATGAATCTTATGCTGTCATGACTTGTGAGAAAAAAAATAAGAAAGAGAAGGTAGTGCAGCCTCCTAAAAGATCTAAAGATCCTCCTATGACCATTCCATTGATTATAAGGAGGGGAGATCCTATTCCAACTTATTCCATGCAAAAGGTAGGCTCTGTTGTTCCTTCTTCTTCTGCTCCTGCTCCTAAAACTTCTTGTCATCCTAGTGGTAGAGTTGATAGATAAAAATTCCCATCTACTACTATTAATAATGCTGCATCTACCTCTGACTCATTTGACATTATTGACCATCTCAAGAAAACTAAGATTCAGATCTTAGAGGCTGAATTCTACCAAACTCATCCCGAGGCATTTTCTAAGATGATAAACTTTGTGAATTCTAAATCTAAACCTTCACCCCATGGTTCTAAGGGCCTCTTGCCAACTCCTTCTCCATAATCTCAACCCAGCCTTGTAGTAGCAGTTATTTCATTTGAGGAGAAGATCAAACCATTTTATGTTACCCTCCTCATAGCTGGTCATAAACTCAGCAAATGTGTCATTGATTCCGGTGCTTCAGACAATGTGATGCCCACCAAGGTAGCTCATTCCCTAGGCCTAACCCTAACCCACACTTTTGGCTCATGCTATTCAATGGAAAGTAGAGAAGTACTGTTGGTTGGTAGAATCAAGGATGCACAAGTTGCATTTGCTGCTATGCCAAAGAAAAGAGTTTTAACAACCATCTTGGTAGCTGATATACCTCCTTCTTATGGCATGCTATTGAGTATAAAATTTTGCAAGGATGTTGGAGGAGAGATCATGATGGATTGGTCACATGCCCTCATTCCAGTGAATGGGAAGATGAAGAAGCTATTGCCTAAAAAGCAAACTAAATATATTGTGTAAAAGACGGACTATCCAAAAGAACAAATAATTTATGAAGATAGAGGTCATGATAATTACATGGTCGTGTCACAAGATGAGGTAAAGAATCCCAAGGAAGTACTTCTTGATCCCAATGGTGTTTGGATCTTAGAGTTTGATGGGAGATGCTCCTCAGCTAGTTTCAAGGTTGGTGTAGTGCTCATTTCTCTTGAAGGGAAGCTTCATCATTCCTCTATCAAGCTCCAATTAGAAAACAAAAACAACATAGTAGAGTATGAAGCTCTCTTTCTTGGTCTTAACTTGGCAAAGGAAATGGGAATTAAGAATCTCCTCGCTCATGGTGATGCAGAATTGATTGTAAAACAGGTTAGAGATCTTTTCCAAGTAAAAAATAGAAGGCTAAAACATTACAAGAATCTAAGTTGGGATTTAATTGAGTTCCTTAATGCCTTCTCCATTGAAGCCATGCTAAGAGAAAGAAACATGAGGGATGAGTCATTGGTTGTCTCAGGGTCTCTGTTAATTCCTCATCCGGATTTCTCCCAAGAGAAGTTCACCATTGAGATGATTCATAGGCCTAATGTGCCAGACAATGCGAATAATTGGCAAGTATTCATCATCTACTGTCCTTCCTGGAGCTTAGAGATAATTTTGATCAGCTGTACTTTTAAGGGAGTGAAAATCCACCTAGGGAGTGTGTGCCTCCAAACGAAGAAGGTAGCCAAGAAGAAGAAATAGATCATGACGGTTGTTTAAAGCTGAAAGGTAATAAGATACCTAAGGGGTTAGTGAGTTTGGAGGAGCTATTTTATAAGCATGATGGGTATGTTAAGCCCAAAACTTCCAAAGGAGCCCGGTAGTCAGATGAGTATGAGAAGATAAACATTGGAAGTTCTCATGAACCCAAGCTAGTGAACATTGGGAAGTGTTACACACAAGAAGAGAAGAAGAAGGCTGTAATTTTTTTGAAGAGGTATACTGATGTCCTTGCTTATTCATACGATGATCTTAAGGCCTTCCAACCAAAGAAAATGTAGCATTTCATCAATCTCAAACCTGGGATCAAGCCCTTCAGGTAGAAGCAGAGGAAATATAATCCTAAGATTGCTGATACAATCTTCCAAGAAATTCAGAAATTATTGAAAGCAAAGATCATTTTTCCTATTCACCATTCAACTTGGATTGCTAATATTGTGCTGATTAGAAAGAAGAATGGTGAGATCCGATTTGTGTTGATTTCAGAAACTTGAATCAAGCATCTTTGAAGGATAATTATCCTCTTCCCGCCATGGATCAAGTGTTGCAAGCTGTTATAGGTTCAAAGATGTTATCCATGCTTTATGGTTTCTCAGGTTACAATCAGGTCGAAGTAAATGCTACTGATCAACATAAGACCACCTTCACCACTCCTTGAGGCACCTTCACTTATAAGAGAATGCCATTTGGCCTCATCAATGCTGGTGCTACTTTTCAGAGGGCTATGGACCTAGCCTTTGGTAGCCTCAAGGGAAAGTGCATAGTTTTTTACCTTGATGATCTGACTGTGTTTTCGAAAATCAGAATTGATCATTTCAAACACCTTGAAACAGTCCTCCAAAGGTGTACAGAGCATGGCATCTCCTTGAATCCAAAGAAATCAGTATTTTTTTTCACTGAAGGCAAACTTTTGGGACACATTGTCTCTAAGGATGGGATCAATATTGATCTAGAGAGAGTCCAAGAAAATCATTAGATCCCTCTTCCAACCAGCAAGAAAGGCGTGCATTATTTCTTCGGTAAAATCAACTTCCTAAGGAGGTTCATACCTACTTTTTCAGAGCTTACTTTGAGCATTTCTTACATGATGAAGGGGAAGTAGAAATTTGGCTGGCCCTCTTAAGACAAAGTTGCATTTGAAGGCATCAAGGGAGCTATAACAAAGATTCTAATCTTGGCATGCCCATATTTTGGTAAGGACTTTATTATTTATTTCTATGCCATCGAATACAATCTTGCTGCTGTGTTAACCCAAGAAAATAATGAAGGTCATGAGCTCCCCATAGCATTCACGAATTATATTTTGAAATCCCATGAGCTGAAGTACACCATGATGAAGAAACACGCTTTTGCAGTGGTTAAGGCAGTGAAACAGTTTCACTTTTATATCCTCAACTCCCATGCTATTGTTCTTGTGCCTAATACAACTATTAAATCCATTCTAACACAACAAGAGTTTAGAACCAAGAGGGGTAATTGGGTAGGAAAAGTTCAAGAGTATGACCTTGACATGAAACACACAAAATTGGTTAGAGGAAAGGGCTTATGTGAGCTCATTGCCGAAGGAGCTGATGCTAAATTGCTAGAGGAAGAAGATGATATGCCTTCTGTTCTTTTCCTCAATTCGAATGATGAATGGTATGCTGAAATTGCATGGTTTCTCACTTATGGGGAATGCCCATCCCATTTGACCTTCAAGGAGAAAAGAACCATCAAATTGAGATATTCTCAATATGTATTGTGGGAAAATGAATTGTTCAAACATGGCATTGATGGAAGGTTTTTGAAATGTGTTGACAAGGAGCAACAAAAGAGATTATTCTTAGCTTTCCATGATCAGGCCTGTGGGGATCATTTCTCTTCTGTTGTAACAACCCACAAGATTCTTTGTGCTGGGTATTATTGTCTGAAATTATTCAGAGATGCATCTGAGTGGGTAAGTAAATGTGAAGCATGCCAAACCTTTATTGGTAGACCCAAATTGGTTGCTCTACCTCTTAAACCAGTAGTGATTGAAGAGCCTTTTCAACAATGGGGTTTAGACTTTATTGGAACACTCAATCCACCCTCAAGTGCTGGACACACTCATGTTTTGATTGCCATTGACTGTTTCACCAAGTGTGTGGAAGCCATTCCAGTCAAAAGTACTACTTCGGAGGTTGTTTGTAATTTCATCAAGGAGAGTATCTTAATAGGGTTTGAGATACCAAACAAGATTTTCACTGACAATGCTTCAAAATTCTCCTCTACTGAAATGCCTGATATTTGCTATGGCTATGGCATTTCCCTTACACATTATTCAGATTATTAGCCCCAAGGGAATGGGCAAGCTGAATCAACGAACAATAACTTAGTCACAATTGTCCTGAAGCTTGTAAATGGCTCTCAGAGGAATTGGCATAAGAAACTATATGATGCTTTATGGGCTAATAGAATTAAACCTAAGAGAGCCATTGGAATGTCCCCTTTCCAAGTGGTATATGGAGTTGATGCTCAACTTCTAGTAATGTTGGAACTGCCAGCCTTGCACTTGATGAAGGTCATTGAAGATGCTTGTTTTTCCAGCTCATTGGACAAAAGGATTATGTACCTTCAGAGGCTGAATGAAGATAGATTGCAGGTGGTTGATAGGATATTAGCTCACCAACTCAAGGAAAAATCTCTATTTGACAAGAAGGATAAGTCTATAACTTTTCAAGTGGGAGATGTTGTTCTTCTTTGGGACAAAAGGCATGAACCAAGGGGTAGCCATGGTAAGTTTGATTCTCTGTGGTTGGGCCCATTCAAAATCAGACATCTTACCGGTGAGAATTATTTCTACTTGGATTACATGGACGATTCTTCTCTCCCACTTCCTTATAGTGGGAAACACTTGAAATCAATTAGGAGTCATTTGTATATTTTTTACAGCTTTCCCTTTGGTTTGTTTTCCTTTGATTTTTGTCTTGTTTCTTTTCCTGCTCGGTGTGTGCTCCTCTTCTGTTTTGAGCTTGTTTTTAACTCAATTGCCCAATGGATAAGGCACTGGTCTTCTTTTCCCAAAGTTTTCTAAGGTTCTTGATCTTTCCTTGTGATTTTTGTTCCAAGCCAAGTCATCCCTAGAAGGAGCTAACCGTTGTCACCCTCGAATTTCCCCCATTTTCCAAGTCTAAAATTGTAAAATTTTGAGTTAGTTCCCTTTAAAATGTGCCTAGACAGAGGTATTTTGAAATATGGTACTTACCAAGAGATTTTGGACTATTAGAAACTTACCCATCAGATGGGAAATTTCTCCCCCTTTCCAGAAAGGTCAAGAAGTCCTCTTAAATCCTTGTATTTTGAAAGATATGGCTCGGCGGACCTATGTGGTTAAATTTTCCCTTAGCGGGTTGGTGGACCTACGAGTTCCTTCTGATTTTTTTGCACTTTTTAGCCAAAGGGGTAAGTTAGCAGAAGTGACCCACGAGCCTGCATGGAGAAATGGAGGGATAAGAGACCACCATGTCTCCTCAGGGAAGTGAGCTGGCGGGAGAATTTTTTGTTTTGAACCCTTTGTTAAAAAGGGGTTAAAGGTTCAGGTTTTTCCGCCCTCCCTTTGGGCCCACATCCAAGCAGAAGCAGCCACGTGTCATCGGGGCAGAAAACCCATGGACCCGCAAAGGAAAATCAAATTTTGTGCCCAAAAGTTTAAAATGTCACAAATTGAGCCACGCCCCTTATTAAATCAGAAGGTGACACATGTCCTAGTTGAATCGGGAGGGAAGATCCGCAGAGAAATTTGAGATTTTGAACTTCTCGCCAAAAGGACTCAAATATTTGTTTTTGGACCACGTTTCCTCATCCAATCGGATGACACCATGTGTCCAGCCTGTGGTAGAGCTGCGGAGGAAATCGAGAAATCGCGCCTTTTTTTCCCAAATGTTGGGAAACATATTTTTTCCACCTGGCTCATCGTTTCTCTAATTCTGACACGTGTAGGGTCCTGATTTTGAGGTAAAAAAGAGGGAAAATGGTTTATTTACATCTGCATATGATCTTTTATCACCATTTTTTGGCTCGAGCTCTACAATGGATGAATGTGGATCATTTTTTGTCCTTCCTTCTCTGTTTGTGGTCATTTTTTGTGGAAATGTAGTTTGGGTCTATTTTGGAATGAGATCGATGATTTTCATAGGGATATGATTGATTTTCAAAGAGATAGGGTAATTATGCGTTTGCGAATGGAAAAGTAGAAATTTGCCATCTGGGCACTCAAACGTTTTAGAGGTAGTTACAAAGGTGAAATGATGAGGGAAAATGGATAAAGAAACTGCCATTCATCTCTGCCCAAAACAAATCACGTTTGAAATGATGAATTTCAACCGTTTAGGGCATTTGCATTTTCCATGAGTGCATTCTTGTTTCCTGTCTCTTTCCAAATGAACCTCAAAAAAATTTGATCCCATTGGGATATTCCTTCCTTGGAGGCAAAGAAAATATGAAATAGGTATGTTATAAAAACACGCTTTGCCATTATACACAAGTTCCTGGAATTTTTTGCAAGATTGTAAAAAACTGAAATTGCTCAATAGAGAAATCTTTTTCTTGTTATGTTTGTGGAGCCTATTTTCATGTTAGAGTGTGGTACACATTCTATGTGTTACACTCAGGTATTTTTATGGCGGTCCCGCTCACTGGTGAGTGGGTCAAGGGGGTTCGGGGGTGAAGCCCCCGAAGCAAATTTTCATGGGTGGTTTATTAACCCATGGGTAATGGGTAACCGTTATGGGTTGTTTTTGGGCCCATGGTTTTTCGGTACCCATTGTTTTGATACCCACAATTTTTTGCGCAAGGTATTGATACCCATGGTTTTTGCCCATGGTTTTGATACCCACGGTTTTGTATCAAACTGCTTAAGCAATTGTCTATTTATATGGTCTTATGCATATGATACATAGACAAGACAATGCATTGCAGATGTGCTTTGAATTCAGGTGTGAATTCTATAGATTTTGTTGAGCATAGCTCAAAACGGATCTAGGTATTATATTGAGAGAGTGGAGGCTTGTAATTAAATTTGAGCAAGTGATTCTTGGTGGACGTAGCCCAAATTGGGTGAACCATGTTAAATACTATCTCTCTGTGTTGTGTTATTTATTCTACACTTTTATTTGAGATCTATAATATTTTCTGCATATTAGTTTCTACTGTTATGATTTTGTAAGGGATTATTCCGCATATTTTATCTCTTATTTCCTATCAATTGGTATCATAGCCTGGTTTGGTTTGCTAAAGTGTTGAATTGCAGGGAAAGTTTTTAGCTTGAGTGGGAGCTATGGAAGATGATGGAAGATCTAGGGTTGATAAATTCAACAGGAAAAATTTCAGTCTTTGGAAGATGCAGATGGAAGATTACCTTTATCAGAAGGATCTTTATACTCTGCTGTCTAAGAAGGTGAACAAACCCTTGAGTATGACAGATGCGGAATGAGATTTTTTGGATTGGAAGACACTTGGAATGATCTGGCTGTGTATTGCATCTTCAGTATTATTTAATGTTTCAAAGGAAAACAATACAAAAGATCTAATGGATGCATTAGGGAAGTTGTATGAAAAACCCTCTGCCTCTAACAAGATATTTTTAATGATTTTTTTTTTTAATATTGTTGTCTACTCAAAATTTCCCACTCTGATAAGAGTAAAATTTTCAAAATTTTGAGTTGAAGGGTTTTTCTCTGAAGTGCCTAAGTCGTGAAGTTAAAAAATCTGTGTTTTGGGTCTTTTTGTCCCATTTTGGGGCCTGTCGGAACTTTTTGTCCCATCTGTCCCAAGTACGAAACTGCATTCTGTTCCCCGATCATCCGAAGTCCCCGAAGCTGTCCCATTCTCGGGCCCGTCGGAAAATTTCGTCCCAAGTGTCCCAAAACTTTTTGTGCGAGTTGTTCCAATTTCGGCCGAATCATCCTTCCCGCGTACTTCGCACTTTCCTGTCCTAAATGACACAAAGTCAAAAGTGCGAGCTTTCCCATTTTCGGCCGAAACTCCCGAGTCGCGTACTTCGCAGCCCTTTGTCCCAAATCAAAAAATGCAAGATGTTCCAATTTCGGCCGATTTTCCCGTACCGCGTCCTTCGCGCATTTTTGCCCCAAATGTCCCATTCTCAAAAATGCGCCCTGTTTCATTTTCGGCCGAGCCGGTCAAGTCGCGTACTTCGAAACTTTTTGCCCCGAATGTCCCAAGTCCAAATGGGCCCTTTGTTCCAATTTCGGCCAAAACACCCGAATCACGTACTTCGCACATTTTCGTCCCATTTGTCCCAAATGCATTTGTGCGTCCTCTCCCTGTTTCGCCCGAACCGGCCGAGCCGCGTGATTCGCGCATTCGCGTCTCACCTGCCCCAAGCGTACCAAGTGTCATTAACACTTAGCTTTTCCCGCTCATTCCGAATATGATGCTTTTTCAAATTGGTGGTTGTGTATTCAATGCGCATTAAATTCATTCCGCCCCTCAAACGGCTATATAACCAAGCATACCACCTTCACATTTTTTGCATTGCTTCCTTGCTATCGTTTGCTCAAACCCTTGCGATCTAATTCCCTGCACAAATATTCCTTCCCTTTGCAAATTCCTTCCAGAGTCTAAGTCACAGCTCCGAATCTATCAATATGAAGATCAAGTTTCAGGGACAGGAGAAAATCTCTCCGCTTGAGTCTGCTGTTAGCAATATCGGGGACAGCGAAGCTCGTCATCTCGACTTCAGCAATTTCTGGGCAAGAATGACAGATGCAAACCCTACACCAATGGCGCAGATGATTCACGATAGTGGTTTAGCTTTTTCCAGAGGTTTCCCAATCTCAGTGCAGTGTGTTGATACTGTGCTGTCATGCGGAGCTCACTTCGACCCCGCTACGAGCGAATTGACAAATGTACACGGGGAGCTCATTGCCAAGCTGGACGCTCCCGCCATTGGAGCTGCTATGAGGATTCCGGAGATGGACAATGCTATAGTCATTTCCCGAGATCAGGCACAGGCTATGTTCGACCAAGACAGCGATAAGTATAAGGCACGAGTAGCGAAATCCTGGCTTAAAAACCCTAGGAAGGGAGCTTCTCGTCTGACCAAAACCCTCTTCCGGGCGGATTTCAATGAAGAATTGTCAGATTTTATAATCCTGCTGGCTCGGGTTATGGGCCTACCCTCTACCAACGAGTTTCATTTCTAGATGTACCCGCTCATCAGCATGGTGTGCGAGGGAACACAAAATATCAACTGGGCAGAGATCATCAGTATGAATTTGGCCGAGCAGCTATCTAACGTTCAGCAGTCAAAGAAGTTCTTCATGACTTCGTATCTGATGTATACCCTAGCGGCATCGAGGTAGTGGTTTGGCTTCTCCTACATAGATACACACAAAGATGATCCAGTGTATGCCTATTGCCCGCAGTTCACCCTAGAGACCAGCAATCAGAATTTCAGAAGGGTCAATGATGCTTTCACCATGTACGTGGTTAGATTGCTCGAAGGTGACACTACTAGAAGGTTTTCAGACGAAGCTATGAACCTGATATCGCAATATGGATCCTATTTCATTCAGTTCAGGAAATTTTCTTATATCAGGCTCGCTGGTTATGAGAGCACTCCTCTGCGGCTTCCCATGTTCTATAATGACAAAATGGCCTTGATTGAAATATGCAGGAAACTAGACAAGTTGCACAGAACTTGCAGAGACAAGAAGATTTCTGGCTTGCACTTTCCCATCTCTCTGAGAAACTACACATGCAAAACAACTCTGGATGCTCAGAACATAGAAAGATCCCTGGTCCCTATCACCGTTCATTTCTTTAAGCCAAGAACCTGCTTTGACTTGAAGAAGTTCATTGAACAGAACATCAAGATAGTCTATCATCATAGGGCAGATACAGAAGACTACTGGGCTGACTGTGCAGATGATTTTGAAGCCAGAAGAAGGCATTGTGGCAGGTTCTCCCTGCAATTGATCCAAGAACTCAGTCTGTACCAAGTTCCTGAAGGTCTCCAGGATGACAATTCTGAACTATACTCGTATGAGTATGAAAATGTGATTAAGCACACTCCTCTGGAGGACCTGGATTGGAACAGGAGAGAGAAAGATGATCTGGCTGAGATTCTTTCTCCAGTCTTGGTCAGAACTAGGGTCTGGTTCAGTAAGAAGATCCGAGAATTCAAGAGGCACTCAGGAGAATCCAGCTCCAAAGATGATTCGACACCCATAAGGGAGGCATCAGTTCCAGAGTCTGGAACACCAGTCAAAACCCCTTCTGCCCCAACAGCTCAGGGACCTGTGGAATCTACTCCTTATCCATCTACCCAGGTATAAAAAAAGAAACTCAAAGAGGTAAAGAAGGAGCCTGCAGAGAATGATCCTCTAAGAAAGCAGGCAGAGTTGCCTATAGGGCCAGAGAACATCATTGTTCTCAGTGAAAGTGAAGAAAGTGAGATGCCCACTCCTGCAAATGCTCCTGAAGACCCAGCAGCTAAGGATAAAGAGGTACAGAGCACTGAACTTCCGGGTACTATTGATTCTTCTACTGCCATTGCCTCCCGTGCTCTACTCACATCTCAGCTTGAATCAACAGCAGCACAGACCCTGAGTGTCATGAGCTCCCTGTCTCTTGGTCCCCTTGCCTCTCCTGCAGATTCTTCTTCCTCTTTTGCTTGGGTGCAACCTCTGGTTGACAAAAGGAAGAGGAAATCCTCCTCTCAAAGCTTGGGACCCAATTTTGATGTTGTTGTAGCCTTGTTGGGCACCACTCCTTCTCGTGCCAAGAAAGCCAGAACTACTTCCAGAATTGTGTCTGATGCTCAAGGTCAGCAATTCTTGGAGATTGCTAAACCTACAGTGGATAAATCAGAATCAGACTTGCTGGCATCTGACTTGGAGCTTTCAAGGATCCCAATGGGAGAGTCTACCCCTGAAGGTGAGATTCATAACCTTCAGGAAACAGTCACTAGAGTCATTGGAAGGGTAGAGAAAGGGCAGCAGACTATTGAACAGCTGGAAGAACAAGCCCAAGTTCTCACGAGTTTTATCAAGTCACTTTTGTCTAAGGACAAAGTTTTGGACCCTACTCCCTTGACTGCTCTACCTCCTCCTATATTCTAAGCCAAGATGAAGTGCAAGGTATTAAAGATATGCACAAGTATTCTGTCTATGGAAGAGCTATTGAAGCCATGGTGGATGACATGCTTGTTGCCGGGCTAAACTTCATCGATGAAGCTTTTAAACTACATGGAAAGGTAGATAATTTTCAACAGAAGCTATCCTCTACCATTGGGGTTATGGATAAAGAGCTTAAACTCTGGAGTAGTTGCATTGTAGACCTTCGCCTCATGGGACAGACAGATGAGAACATCTTACTGGCGAATAAGATTTTCGATGATACCAAGGACAATTTATCAAAATCTTGGGTCTACAGCGTGGAGTGGAAAATCAAAGTCCTGGAAGAAGCTGTAGGAGAAATGAAGAATAGCTGGCAGAAGGGAGAAGCTTTCAAGACACTGGCAGCTGCTGCGTTCAAAGATATGCATTGTCATCTTCAGGATGAAAACTCTGGCATTCCCTTGTCCTTGCAAGAAATCAAAGCTCAGTTCAGAGCTTTTGTCAAAGATAATCTTTTCAAGGAAGACTCCATCTCTAAGGACAAGATAAAGGAAATTTGTTCTCTTCAGTCTGCCATTGAAGAAGCAAACAAAGACTATCATACTCACGTCGAGTTTGATAAAGAGATGGAGAAATGTCTGGGATTTTGGACTCAGTCTGCAACCAACACGTCAGTCCCTCGTGGCAGAGATATAGCTGAGTCATTGAAGAAGTTCAGGCAGTGGATTCTGAAGACAGTGGGTCCCTCCCAGTAGCCGGCCACCTGTCTCCTTCTCCTTCCTTTCCTCTTCTTTCCTTTCTTTTCGTATTCTTTGTAATTAGTTAAGGTATTGCAATTGGCGGTACTTAACTATTCTTGGTTAAAAGAAACGGTTACGAAGAGTAACCGACTTGTAAGCTATATAATGGCCTTTCCACGCCATTTTACGAAGGGAGGAAGAACTTGGATATTTGCTGAAAGTGTAAATAGATCTTAAAGAAATCAATACAAAAGGGCTTTCCATTCTTTGTCTATCTGATTCTTGTTGTCTCCGTGTTTTCCTTTAGATATTGTGAAGATCATTTTGTTCCTAACTCGTTTAGTCTCTCTGATTGCATACTGTTCAGTTTTGCAAGTACAGTGATCTTGTACAACCAAGGAGGAACTTTGTGTCCTTGATTAACAAATCTGAAGAAGGTTATTTATGGAACTTTGTGTCCTTAAATTTAATCTCACTCAACCATCGCAAATGATCTTGTCTTAAAATTCCTTTGAAGCTTCGCATACACGAAGAATTATTCTGCTATCTATAATTCTGAATGTTGCTATTCTGCTCATCTTCTTATTCCCTTTCCTCAGTCCTTCTGTAACTGATGATCCTTGTGGAAAACACTTTCGTAATATCCAAGTTCGACCATAAAATAATGTTCTGTACTTTTGTAAATAAGTTTGTTTCAGAATAAGGGAACCTCTCCCATTAAAGAGGAGGGACTTCTTGTCCCCTGACTGTTGTTCTTCTAAAAAGTCCTATTTGAAAACCAACAGTTTTTGGCGACTCCGCTGGGGAAAATCGCATTCCAGCTCCACTGGGGAGTACTGCAATTTTTTCGATCATCCTTTGATCTGGCGACTCCAAGCTTCACTCAAGGGAGAAGGGCCCTTGGTATCGAAGATTCTCAGTTTCAGCTTTTGGAGCAACAGGGTTTCCCTTTCCCTTCCAATAGAAGAACTCGTTCGACGAGCACTCCACCTGTCCAAGATAGAAGTCCTGCGGGTGGTATTCCTTCAGAGCCTGCTAGTCCTAATCTACAAGCTTTGATCCTTGCTGGTGTTACAGTTCCCCTCCGAACCGTATTCCCAAGAAGAATGGCACAATTACCATGGGGTCAACGTGTCGGACCCCTGGCTCTTGCGCACCCTTTGCATGAGTTACCTAGAGGTAACCGAAAGAACTTCCCAAAATTTAAAGGAGATGGCAAAATTCACCCTGATGAACATATTGCAGCATTCATAGTTACATGTGGGGTCTTGGGGGTTGAACATGAAGACGTCTCAGTAAGACTGTTCGTTGAGACGTTACAGGATAATGCTGCTGACTGGTTCTATCACCTTCCGGCTGGTGCCATCACCGACTGGACTACCATGAGAACTCAATTTCGAAAACCGTTTCAAGCCGGCAGAAGATGTGCATGCCCTGCTTGCCCAGATTTCTCAGATAAAGAAAGATCCATCAGAACCCATGAGAGAATTTGTGGCTCGGTTCAACAGATTGATCAACAAGATTCCTGTAAATACTCGACCGGTTGATCAAATTCAAAAATGTTTCTTTTTGAATGCCCAAACGCCTAAAGTCAGTTATGCTCTAAGAAGGGCTAATCTTGGAACGCTAATTCTGGATCAAGAACTGGCTGTTAGTGTCGAGGACGACCTGATCATGTCAGGGAAGTTGAAAAGAGATCCTCCTAAATCTAAATCTGCTGCTTCTTCCTCTTCCACCTCTGGACCCAATTCTGATCCATTAGTCCAGAAACTTGCAAATGATCTAGTGGCTATAAAGAAACAATTAGCCCAGCATGCACCATATGCAGATGTTCCGAGAAGAAATTTTCAACCCAGAAACCGTTTGCCAGCTCCCCACACAAGACTGGCACTTGAAGGACCTCCTGTCAAAGTTCCGGTGAATGCAACTTGTGAGGTTGAAGAACCAGAAGATGATAACGAAGCTTGTGAGGAGTTCCTGGAGCAATTCGATGATGAGGCAGAAGAACTCGAAGGATCTCGAGTCAATTTCTTTACCACTGAAGGCATTGATGACGGAGATGACTATGATGAAGTGGTAGCAGACATGAACAGTGAGTCATTTGCTGTCATGACTCGAGAACAGACACATCAGAAGGAAAAGGTGACACAATCCCTAAAGAAATCTAAGGAGCAGCCGAAAACTATTCCCGTGATTGCAAAAAGAGGATCTCCTCTTCCTACCTCATCTGCACCAAAGGTAAGTACTGTCAATCCTGCTCCCAAAGTTGCTTCTTCTTCTTCTTTTTCTCCCAGAATTGACAAGCCTAGAATTCCAAATGATGATGGCCCATCCACCTCTGGATCCTTTGATATTGTTGATCATCTTAAAAGGACTAAGGTTCAAATTTCAGAAGCTGAATACTACCAAACCCACCCTAAAGCTTTTGCCAAGATGATCCAATTTGTAAATTCCCATTCCAAGACCACCTCTAGAGGCCTTTTTCCCACACCTCCTTCTGCACCACAACCTAGTCTGGTAGCTGCTGTCACCTCACCTGGAGACAAAATCAAGCCTTTTTATGTAACACTCCTTATAGCTGGCCATAGGCTCAGTAACTGTGTCATAGATTCCGGAGCCTCTGATAATGTGATGCCTGCTAAGGTAGCTCATGCTTTAGGCTTAACCCTTACCCGCACTTATGGATCTTGCTACTCCATGGAAAGTAAGGAAGTACCTTTAGTTGGAAGGATTAAAGATGCACAAGTGGCTTTTGCTGCTTTACCTGAAAAGAAAGTCTTGGCTACCATCCTAGTAGCAGACATTCCTCCTTCCTATGGAATGTTGCTAAGTAGGAACTTCTGTAAAGATGTGGGTGGAGAGATTCAAATGGATTGGTCACACGCACTCATACCTGTCAATGGACAAATGAAGAAGTTACTACCTGAGAAGCAGTCCGAGTATATTGTGCAGAAGACTGATGATCCTAAGGCACAAATACTCTATGAGGACAGGGGCCATGGTAATTACATGATTTTATCCCCTGATGAAATCCAACCCTCCAAAGTATCACCAAAAGATCCTAACGGCGTCTGGATTTTAGAATTTGATGGAAGTTGTTCCTCGGCTGGTTCTGGAGCCGGTGTCCTGCTAATATCACCTGAAGGATGCCTACACCCTTTTTCATTCAAGTTACAGTTCGAAAACACTAACAATACAGTAGAGTATGAAGCTCTCGTTCTTGGACTGCAAGTAGCCAAAGAACAAGGTGTAAAAAATCTTCTGGCTCGTGGTGATGCAGAGCTGATTGTGAAGCAAGTCAGAAGCCTTTTTTAGGTAAAGAATGGAAGGCTGAAGCATTATTGGAATCAGGTTTGGGATTCAATTGAATTCCTTGATGCCTTCTCTATTGAAGCAATACCTAGAGAAAATAACAGCAGGGCTGATTCACTGGCTCTCTCAGGGTCACTACTGATTCCCCATCCTGAATTCTCTCAGGATAAGTTCACTATTGAAATGGTCCATCGACCTAGTGTCCCTGAAAATACCAATAACTGGCAAGTTTTCAACGATGACCAGCATCTGATTTCCTTCCTGGAACTCAAAGGTAACTTCGAACAACTATATTTTGAGGGAAGTGACAACCTCCCTCGTGAGAGTGTGTCTTCTGACCAAGCTGTCATCCAAGGAGAAGAAACTGATCAGGAAGGGTGCATCAAGCTCAAAGGAAACAAGATTCCCAAAGGTTTGGTGAGTTTGGAGGAGTTGTTTGATAAACACGACAGATATGTGAAATCCAAAGCTTCTACCGGACCTCAGCAATCAGTTGAGTATGATAAGATTGATATTGGGAGTTCTGATGACCCGAGGCTGGTAAATATTGGGAAATGTTGCACAACAGAAGAGAGGGGAAGAGCAATTGATCTTCTAAGGAAGTATAAGGATGTTCTTGCATATTCTTATGAAGATCTAAAAGCCTTCAAGCTAAAGGAAATGCAGCACTCTATTCCTCTCAAACCAGGAATCAAGCCTTTCAAGCAGAAGCAAAGGCAGTATAATCCAAAAATTTCTGACACCATCTTTCAGGAGATCCAGAAGTTGTTGAAGGCTAAGATTATTTTTCCCATTCACCATTCGACATGGATTGCAAACATTGTGCCTGTTAGGAAGAAGAATGGTGAGATCCGCATCTGTGTTGATTTCATGAACCTAAATCAGGCTTCTCTGAAAGATAACTATCCTCTGCCTATGATGGATCAGATTCTGCAAGCAGTAACAGGATCTGAAATGTTATCTATGCTTGATGGATTCTCGGGATACAATCAGGTAGAGGTTGATACTGCAGATCAACACAAGACAGCCTTCACCACTCCTTGGGGTACCTTTGCCTACAAGCGAATGCCTTTTGGGCTGATTAATGTTGGTGCCACTTTCCAGAGAGCTATGGATCTGGCTTTTGGAAACTTGAAAGGGAAATGTATAGTCATATACCTTGATGACCTGACAGTGTTTTCAAAGACAAGAGCGGATCACTTTGACCACTTGGAAACAGTTCTGCAAAGATGCCGAGAGCATGGGATTTCCTTGAATCCTAAAAAATCTGTCTTCTGTGTTACAGAAGGAAAGCTATTAGGGAACATTGTCTCAAAGGACGGCATCAAGATTGATCCTGAACGAGTTCAGGCCATCCAGAAAATTCCTCTCCCGACCAGTAAAAAAGGCGTGCATTCCTTCTTCGGTAAGATCAATTTTTTAAGAAGGTTCATCCCTGATTTTACAGAGTTGACCCTGAACATTTCTCAGATGATGAAAGGGAAGAAAACATTTGGATGGTCTTCTGAAGGAAAGGAATCTTTTGAGGGTATCAAGAAAGCCATTGCTAAAACTCCAGTTTTGACCTGCCCTGACTTCAGCAAAGATTTCATCATCTATTGCTACGCTACAGACAATACCCTGGCTGCTGTCTTAACCCAAGAAGATTCTGATGGACATGAGCTACCAATTGCCTTCATGAGCTATATCCTGAAGGATCATGAGCTAAAGTACACCATGATGGAGAAGCATGCTTTTGCAGTAGTCAAGGCTGTTAAGAAGTTTCGCTTTTATATCCTCAATTCTCACTCCATGGTGTTGGTTCCAGATACGACTGTTAAGTCAATCCTTACACAACAAGAATTTGGATCCAAGAGGGGAAACTGGGTGGCTAAGGTCCAGGAGTACGACATTGATATCAAACCTACCAAGTTGGTTCGTGGCAAAGGTCTTTGTGAGATCATTGCTGAAGGAGCCAAACATGAGTTGTTGGAGGAGAAAGCTGATATTCCTACTGTTCTATTCCTGAGCTCGGTCGATGAATGGTATGCCGACATCGCCCATTTTCTCACCTATGGGGAATTCCCCTCTCATTTAACTGCCAAGGAAAAGAGGACTGTTAAATTGAGATCAGCACAATATGTACTATGGGAAAATGCCTTGTTCAAGCGTGGCTTAGATGGTAGATTTCTGAAATGTGTTGATACGGAACAACAGAGAAAGTTGCTCTCAGCTTTTCATGATCAAGCATGTGGAGCGAACTATTCATCAACAGTCACAGCTCACAAGATACTCCGGGGAGGATATTACTGGCCTTCCTTGTTCAGAGATGCATCCAAGTGGGTGGATAAATGCGAGGCCTGTCAGACCTTTGTGGGAAGACCCAAACTGGCCGCTTTGCCTCTCAAGCCAGTTGTAATCGAGGAACCATTTCAACAGTGGGGTCTAGACTTCATTGGTACACTCAACCCTGTTTCCAGTGCTGGGCACACTCATGTGCTAACTACTACTGACTACTTCACCAAATGGGTGGAAGCTATCCCAGTCAAGAGCACTACTTCTGAAGTAGTGTGCAACTTCATCAAGGAGAACATCTTGGTTAGGTACGGTGTACCTAACAAGATTGTAACAGACAATGCTTCGAACTTCTCCTCAACTGAGATCATGGATTTCTGCTACGGGTATGGCATCTCTCTGGCTCATTCTTCAGATTATTATCCCCAGGGGAATGAACAAGCAGAATCCACCAACAAAAACCTAGTGACTATCATAAGGAAGCTGGTCAATGAGTCTCAGTGAAACTGGCATAAGAAGCTTTATGATGCTCTTTGGGCAGACAGGATCACACCTAAAAGAGCCCTTGGAATGTCTCCTTTTCAAGTGGTGTATGGAGTAGAAGCTCAATTTCCAGTGACAGTGGAACTGCCAGCCTTGCACCTAATGAAGGCCATTGAAGACACTAGTTTCAGTGATGCTCTGGACAAAAGAATCATGTACCTGCACAAACTGAACGAAGATAGATTGGAGGTTGCTGACAGAATATCTGCTCACCAGCAGAAGGTGAAGGTTCTGTTCGATAAGAAAGCTAGGTCCAGAGAGTTCCAAGTTGGTGATACCGTGCTGTCATGGGACAAAAGACATGAACCTTGTGGCAGCCATGGAAAATTTGATTCTCTATGGCTTGGACCTTTCAAGATAAGACACTTTGCTGGTAAGAACTCTTTCTATCTTGATTACATGGATGGTTCCCCTCTCCCACTTCCCTATAGTGGGCAGTATTTGAAGTTGTTCAGGTCATAGGTGACTAGGGAGTCCCTTTGTATATTATGTACAGTGTTTTTGCTGCTTTTGGTGTGTTTCCCTTCTGTTGTGTGTGTTGCCCTCTGTATTGGTTTGTTTTTGACTCCTTTGCCCAATGGATAAGGCACTGGTCTGCTTCACCGAGTTGTCTAAGATCTTGCCTTGTCTCATTCATGAAATTATACCAAGTCATCCCCAGAAGGAGCCAGCTGTTGTCTACTCAAAATTTCCCGCTCTGATAAGAGTAAAATTTTCAAAATTTTGAGTTGAAGGGTTTTTCTCTGAAGTGCCTAAGTCGTGAAGTTAAAAAATCTGTGTTTTGGGTCTTTTTGTGTGATTTTCGGGCCTGTCGGAACTTTTTGTCCCATCTGTCCCAAGTACGAAACTGCCTTCTGTTCCCCGATCGGCCGAAGTCCCCGAAGCTGTCTCATTTTCGGGCCCATCAGAAGGTTTTGTCCCAAGTGTCCCTAAACGTTTTTTGCGATCTGTTCCAATTTCGGCCGAATCATCCTTCCCGCGTACTTCACACTTTCCTGTCCTAAATGACCCAAAGTTAAAAGTGCGAGCTTTCCCATTTTCAGCCGAAACTCCCGAGTCGCGTACTTCACAGCTCTTTGTCCCATTCTCAAAAATGCGCCCTGTTTCATTTTCGGCCGAGCCGGTCAAGTCGCGTACTTCGGAACTTTTTGTCCCGAATGTCCCAAGTCCAAATGGGCCCTTTGTTCCAATTTCGGCCGAAACACCCGAATCACGTACTTCGCACATTTTCGTCCCATTTGTCCCAAAGGCATTTGTGCGTCCTCTCCCTGTTTCGCCCGAACCGGCCGAGCCGCGTGATTCGCACATTTGCGTCTCACCTGCCCCAAGCGTACCAAGTGTCATTGACACTTAGCTTTTCCCGCTCATTCCGAATATGATGCTTTTTCAAATTGGTGGTTGTGTATTCAATGCGCATTAAATTCATTCTGCTCCTCAGACGGCTATATAACCAAACATACCACCTTCGCATTTTTCGCATTGCTTCCTTGCTATCGTTTGCTCAAACCCTTGCAGTCTAGTTCCCTGCGCAAATATCCCTTCCCTTTGCAAATTCCTTCCAGAGTCTAAGTCGCAGCTCCGAATCTATCATATGAAGATCAAGTTTCAGGGACAGGAGAAAATTTCTCCACTTGAGTCTGCCGTTAGCAATATCGGAGACAGTGAAGCTCGTCATCTCGACTTCGGTGATTTTTGGTCAAGAATGACAGATGCAAACCCTACGCCAATGGCATAGATGAGTAATGATAGCGGTTTATCTTTCACCGGAGGATTCCCTATCTCAGTGCAGTGTGCTGATACTGTGCTTTCATGCGAGCTCACTTCGACCCCGCTACGAGCGAATTGACAAATGTGCATGGGGAACTCATCGCCAAGCTAGATGCTGCTGCCATTAGCACTGCTCTAAGGATTCTAGAGATGGACAAATGCTATAGTCATCTCTCGGGATCAAGCACAGGCCATGTTCGACCAAGACAGTGATAAATATAAAGCTCGAGTGGCGAAGTCTTGGTTGAAGAACCCTAAGAAAGGTCCTTCTCGTCTGACCAAAACCCTCTCCAGGATATTTCAATGAAGAACCTGGTCAACTCATAATCCCTGCTGGCTCGGGTTATGGTTTGCCCTCCACCAATGATTTCATTTTGTAGGTTCCCGGCTCATCAACAGGTGTGCGGGAACAACGAAGTCACTGGGAAGACCCAAACTGGCCCGCTTTGCTCTCAAGCCAGTGTAATCGAGGAAACCATTTAACAGTGGGGTCTAGACTTCATTTGGTTACACTCAACCATGTTTCCAGTGCTGGGCACACTCATGTGCCTAACTACTCGACTACTTCACAAATGGGTGGAAGCTATCCAGGCAAGAGACACTACTCTCTGAAGTAGGTGCAACTTCATCAAGGAGAAAAATTTTTTTTCCTGGTAGGTACGGTGTACCTAAAAGATGGAACAGACATGCTTCGACTTCTCCTCACTGAGATCAGGAGTTATTTAAGGTATGGATCTCTCTGGCTCATTCTAGAATTATTATCCCCAGGGGAATGAACAAAAGCCGAATCACCAACAAAACCTAGTGAACTATCATAAGGAAGCTGGTCAATGAGTCTCAGTGAAACTGGCTAAGACGTATTTTGCTATTGGGCAGGACAGGATCCACCCTAAAAGAGCCCTTGGGAATGTACCTTTCAAGTGGTGTATGGAGTTAGAAAGCTAATTTCCATGACAGTGGAACTGCCAGCCTTTTTTGCCCACATAATGAAGGCCATTGAAGACACGGTTTCAGTGATGCTCTGGACCAAAAGAATCATGGACCTGCACAACTGAACGAAGATAGATAGATAGCTTGGAGGTTGCTGACAGAATATCTGTCACAGCAGAAGGTGAAGGTTCTGTTGTTCGATAAGAAGAAAGCTAGGTCCAAAGAGAGTTCCAAGTTGGTGGATACCGTCTGTCATGGCACAAAAGACAGGAACCTTGTGGCAGCCATGGAAAATTTTATTCTCTATGGCTTGACCTGTCAGATAAGACCTTGGCTTGGTAGAACTCTTTCTATCTGATTAAATGGATGGTCCCCTCTCCCACTCCCTTATTGGCAGTATTGAAAGTTGTTCAGGGTCATAGGTGAATAGGAGTCCCCTTGTATAGTATGCTACAGTTGTTTGCTGCTTTTGGATGTGTTTCCCTCTGTTGTGTGTGTTGCCCTCGGTATTGGTTTGTTTTTTTCTCTTTTTGCCCAATGGATAAGGCACTGGTCTGCTTCACCGGAGTGTCTAAGATCTTGCCTTGTCTATTCCAGAAATTATACCAAGTCACCCCGAAGGAGCCAGCTGTTGTTACTCAAAATTTCCGCTTGATAAGAGTAAAATTTTAAAATTTTTGATGTTGAAGGTTTTCTCTGAAGTGAAGTGCCTAGTCTGAAGTAAAAAAAAAAATCTGTGTTTTGGGTCTTTTTGTGTGATTTTTCGGGCCGGTCGGAAACTTTTTGTCCCAGCTGTCCAAAAGTACGAAAATGCCTTCAGTCTAGTTACCCGACGGCCGAAAGTCCCGAAGTGTCTCATTTTCGGGCCCATCAGAAGGTTTTGTTCCCAAGTTGTCCCTAAACGGTTTTTTGCGATCTGTTCCAATTCGGACGAATCATCCTTCCCGCGTACTCACACTTTCCTGTCTAAATGAACCAAAGTTAAAAGTGCCGGCTTTTCCCATTTAGCCGAAACTCCAAGTCGCGTACTTCACAGCTCTTTGTCCCATTCTCAAAATGCGCCCTGTTTCATTTTCAGGCCGAGCGGTAAAAGTCGCGTACTTCGGACTTTTTGTAACGAATGTCCCAAGTCCAAATGGGCCCTTTGTTTCCCATTTCGTCCCGAAACACCCGAATCACGTTTACTTCGACACATTTTTCGGTCCCATTGCAAAGGATTGTGCGCCCTATCCCTGTTTCGCAGAAAACCCGGCCGAAGCCGCTGTGATTCGCAACATTTGCGTATCAACTGCCCCAAGCGTTAACAAGTTCATTGACATTAGCTTTCCCGCTCATTTCCGAATATGATGCTTTTTCAATTGGTGGTTGTGTATCAATGCGCCATTAAATTCATTCTGATCCTCAGACGGCCTTATAACCAAAAATCCACCTTCGCATTGTTCGCATTGCTTCATTGCTATGTTGCTCAAACCCTTTCAGTCTAGGTCCTGCGCAATATCCCTTCCCTTTGGCCAAATTACTTCCGAGTATAAAGTCGCACTCCGAATACTATCAATATGAAGATCAAGTTTCAAGGACAGGAGAAAATTTCTCCCTTGAGTCTCCGTGTTAGGCAATATCGGAGACAGTGAAATCGTCATCTGACTTCGTTGATTTTTGGTCAAGACGACAGATGAAACCCGACGCCAAGGCATAGTGTTAATGATGCGGTTTATCTTTCAACGGAGGATTCCCTATACAGTGCAGTGTGCTGATACTTTTTTTTGTGGCTTCATGCGGAGCTCACTTCGGACCCCGCATAAGAGCGAATATTGCAAATGTGCATGGGACCTCATCGCCAAGCTAGATGATGCTGCCATTAGCACTGCTCTAAGGATGCTAGAGAGGACAAGCGCTTTTTTATAGTCATCTATCGGGGAATCAAGGCACAGCAATGTCTCGACAAGACAGTGATAAATAATAAAGCTCGAGTGGCGAAGTCTTGGATGAAGACCCTAAGAACGAGGCCCTCTCGTATGACCAAAACCCTCTTCCAGGAAGATTTCAAGGAAGAACTTCAGACTTATAATCCTGCTGGCTCGGGTTAGGGGTTTGCCCTCACCAATGAATTTCATTTTTCGGAGTTGACCGCTCATCAAACAGGTGGGCGCGGGAACACAAATATCAACTGGGCAGGAGATCATAGTATGAATTGGCCGAGCAGCTATCAACGTTCAGAAGTCAAAGAAGTGATCAGATTCGTATTGATGTATACTAGCGGCACGACGGCAGCGGTTTGGCTTCTCCTACATAGATACACACAAAGAGGATCAAGTGTATGCCTATTTCCCCGCGTTTACCCTAGAGACTAGCAATCGGAAGTTCTAGAAGGGTCAATGATGCTTCACCATGTACCGGTTTTTGGTTAGATTGCTCGAAGGGGACACTGCTAGAAGGTTTTCAGATGAAGCCTGAACCTGAATCGACGATATGGAGCCTATTTCATTCCGTTCAGGAAATTTTCTGATACAGGCTCGCTGGGTTATGAGAGGCACTCCTCTGCGGATTCCCCTGTTCAGTAATGACAAAATGGCCTTGATTGAAATATGAAGGCCAACTAGACAAAGTTGCACGAACTTGCAGAGAGGAGGACAAGAAGATTCTATGTCTTAAACTCCATCTCTCTGGGAAACTACACATACAAACAGCTATGGATGCTCAGAACATAGAAACGAGCCCTGGTCCCATCCATTTTTCATTTCTTCAAGCCACGAAACTGCTTGACTTAAGAAGTTCATGAACAGAACATAAGATAGTCATCATTCTAGGGTAGATAAGAAGATTACGGGGCTGACGGTATGCAAATGATTTTGAAGCCAGAAGAAAGGATTTGTGGCAGGTCTCTTGCAATTGATCCAAGAACTCAGTTCGTACCCAGTCTTGAGGGTTCCAAGATGAAAAATTCTAAAAACTATACTCGTATGAGTATGAAAATGTGATTAAGCACACTCCCGGAGGACCTGATGGACAGGAGAGAGAAAGATGAATCTGGATGAGATTCTTGCCTCCAGTCTTGATCAGACCTAGGGTTGGTTCAGTAAGAAGATCCGGGAAATTCAAGAGGCACAGGAGAATCAGCTCAAGATGATTCGACACCATAAGGGAGGCATAAGTTCTCAGGTCTGGAACACCAGTAAAAACCCCTTCAGCCCACAACAGATTCAGGGGACCGGTGGAATCTACTCCTTCTCCATCTACCCAGGTATACAAAAAGAAACTCCAAAGAGGTAAAGAAGGGAGCCTGCAGAGAATGATCCTCCAAGAAAGCATGGCAGGAGTTCCCTATAGGCCATGAGAACATCATTGTTCTCAGTGAAAGTGAAGAAAGTGAGATGACCACTCTGCAAATGCTACTGAAGGACCCAGCAGATAGGACAAAGAGGTACAGAGCATGAATTACGGGTTTGACTATTGATTTATTATACTGCATTGCCTCCAGTGCTTATCACATCCTAAGCTTGAGACGTGAGTCACAGTGCACAGACCTGAGTGTATGAGCTCCCCTGTCTCGTGGTCCCCTTGCTCTTCCTGCAGATTCTTTTCCTCTTTGGCTTGGGTGCAACCTCTGGTTGACAAAATAGGAAGAGGAAATCCTCCCTCTCAAAGTTGGGAACCAATTTTGATGCTGTGCAGGCCTTGTTGGGGGGCACCACTCCTCTAGTGCCAAGAAAAGCACTACTTACGGATGTGTTTGTGATCAAAGCTCAGCAGTTCTTGGAGATTTGCTAAAACTACAGTGGATATAAGCCAGAATCAGAATGCGGACATGGACTTGGGCTTTCAAGGTCCCCAATGGGAGGAATCTACCCCTGAAGGTGGAGGATTCCAACCTCAGGAGGGAAAGTCACCAGAGTCATTGGAAGGGTAGTAGAGAAGGCAAGCAGCTATTGAATACTGAGACCAGCCAAGGTTCTCACGAGTTTTATCAAGTACTTTGGCTAAGGACAAAGTTAGTTTTGGACCCTACCCTTGACTGCTCTACTCATCCTATTCTGAGCCAAGGTGAAGTGCAAGGTATTAAAAGACATCAAAGTATTCCTGCTATGGTAGATGACATTGCTTGTTGCCGGGCAAAAAATTCATCGATGAAGCCTTTTAAACTACATGGAAAGGTAGCTAATTTGCACACCGAAGCTATACTCTCTAACCATTGGGGTTATGGATATATACTAACGAGCTTCAACTCTGGAGCAGTTGCATTGTAGACCTCACCTATGGGACAGACAGATGACGAACATCTTACGGGAATACGATTCGATTGTGGTGATACAAAAGAAATCTATCAAAATTCTTGGGTCTACAGCGTGGATGGAATGGAATATCAACAGTCCTGGAAGAAGAAGCGTGAGAGAAGAGACATGAAGAATAGCTGGCAGGAGAAGGGAGAAGCTGTCAAGACAAGGGCAGCTGCTGCGTTCAAAGACTATGCCTTGTATTCTTCAGCTGGATGAAAAAATCTGGCGTTTCCCTTGTCTTGCCAGAAATCAAAGTCAGTCAGAGTTTGTCACCAACGATAATCTTGTAAAGGAAGACTAAATCCTAAGGACCAAGATAAAGGAAATGTTCTTTAAGTTGCCCATTGAGACGCAAACAAAAGATATAATACTAGCGAGCTGACTAAAGAGATGAGAAGAAATGTCTGGGATTTTGGACTCAGCTCAACCAACACGCAGTCCTCGTGGCAGAGTAGAGCTGAGTCATTGAAGAAGTCAGGCACGGGATTTTTGAGACGGGAGTACCCTCACAGTAGCCGGCACCACTGTCTCCTTCTCCTCTTCCTCATCTTTCCTTTCTTTCGTATTCTTTGTAATTAGTTAAGGTATTGCAATTGGGGGGTACTTAAATATTTAGTTAAAAGAAAATGGGTACGAAAGAGGTAACGACTTGTAATCCCTTATAATGGCCTTTCCACGCCATTTTAGAAGGAGGAAGCACTTAGATATTTGATTGTGGAAAGTGTAAAATAGATCTTAACTTCAATCAAAAAAAAAGGCTTTCCACTGTCTATAGATCTTTGTTGTCTCGTGTTTTCCTGTACAAGAGTGTGAAGACATTTTGTTCCCTAATCGTTTAGTCTCTCTGATTGCATACTGTTCCGTTTTGCAAATACAGTGGACGTGTACAACCAAGGCGACTTGTGTCTTGATTAACAAAATCTGAAAAAGTAAGGCATTTTATTAGGAACTTGTTTCCTAAATTTAACTCATTCAACCATCGCAAATGATCTTGTTAAAATCTTTAAGCTTCGCATACACGAAGAATATTCTGCTCTATAATCTGAATGTGCATTTGCTCAAAACTTCTATTCCTTTCCTCGTACCTTCTGTACGGAATGATCCTGTGGTAAAAACACTTTCGAATATCCAATTCGCCCCATTTAAAATAAGTTCTGTACTTTGAGAAATATAAGTTTGTTTCATGAATAAGGGAAACCCTCTCCATAAACGAGGCGGGACTTTCCTTGTCACCTGACTGTGGTTCTTCTAATAAAAAGTCCCTTTGAAACCAACAATAGAAGATGTCTTAGCTAGTTTCGTCGCACTCATTTAAATGCTTAATACAGATTGGGAAGATGCATAGCTTCGATTACCAAGGAATTTGATGAAGAAGTGGGCTTTATTAATTCTGTGCTCTTACTGAAGTGGAAGTAAATCCTTGGTAATCGGTGGTAAAGCAACTCGGTTCCAGCATATCAAGTGAAGTTTTGAGGTGTTTGTAGGGGTGATTCTTAAGTGCGAACTGTGCCGAAAAAGCTCTGGCGGAACTTCTATTCAGGGATGATTTGACACTTAGAAACTAGAGGGAGACAGAAGACAAGAGAAGAAATAGAGGAAACGTGGAAAATTCGAAAAATTGGGTTAAGGTCAAAACCAAAGAGCAAATTGTATGTTGGGCATTGTGGCAAGTTGGGGCATGCCAAGAAGGAGTTGGGGAGCTTCAGGAACGAAAACACAGGAAGAAAAAAGGAGGCAAAATGTGGCATCGGGTAATGTTATGCCAGGAATGCCTTGATGTGATTCTCTGTGCATAATATTAAGACTTGGGTTTTAGCTTCAGGGGCTTCTTTCATGCTACTTACACTAGCATATTTTTTTTGATTATTTCAAGGGGATTTTGGGCCTGTTTTTCTGGTTGATGATGAGCCTTGCAAATAGTAGCAAAGGTTCTGTTTAGGTTAAGATGTAGAATGGCAGAATGATATTGAAGGACGGCTCAGCAGGTGCCTACTTAAGGGAATTTGATATCGGCGGAGAAAATTAGAAAGTGCATGTTGTCTGTGATCATTGAACAGCTGACTCTTATGGAAGGTTGTCCAGGGTGCTTATGTGGTCGGCAAGAGGGAAGAAGGTTGGAACGTGTCTCGCGGCCTTTATACACTATTTACTTTGCACCATTGTTGCTGGAACGCTTTCCAAACATATACCACCCTCTACTCTTCAACTCTTACCTCTACTTCTCTCTTTTCTACACATATCCTTCCCCCCCTTACCTATTACTGCCGCCTTCCTCCCCTTCCCACCCCTTTACGACTCAACTTTTTCCTCCCCCTTCATCCCCACCTTTTAACCCGCTACGTTTTATAATATTACTCTTAATCTCATCATGTCTGTATTTAACCACCTGATAGTAACTAATGTTGTAATCTGTGGCTTCAGATGAAATACAACATTATGCACTATAGGCTCGCCTCTTGTGGTCATATGAGCCTAAGGGCATGGACATCTAAAGGAATAATTTTTCCTAGATATTACAGAAACATGTGGGATTATGTGAGAATGCATATAGAGGAAACGAAGCGAGTAAGGTTTCTTAAAGATGTAGGGGACATATGAAGAAAGGAAGTAAGTTAGGAGTTGGTTGCATTCTGATGGTCAGGGCCGGCGCAGGTAATAATCTTGGGGGTTAAAGTTATTATGTTACTTTTATTGATGATACAACAAGGAAATTTGGTTTATTGTATTAGAAACAAATCTGAGTATTTGATTACTTTGTTAAATGGAAAGCCTTGGTAGAGAACGAACAGACCTAAGTTTATAAAATGTCTCAGGTTAGAAATGGAGGGGAGTAGTACAGCAAGTGAATTGATGATTATTGTCTAAGAATGGAATATGTAGGAAAAATATGGTTATAAGAACTCCACAGCAGAATGGGATGTCAGAAAGGGATGAACAAAACAATAAATGGAAAACATGCTAGGAGCATGAGTGAGAATACAGTAGGACCGCCTCTTTATTTTTGGGTAGAAGTGGTGACACAGCGTGTACTTGATAAACAGGGACCCTAGTTCCTGGATGGAGGCCATACCTGAGGAGGCTTGGTATGGTAAGAAAGGTGATTACTCATTTCTAGAAGTCTTTAGATGTGAGTGTTTTTCATATTTGACAAGGATGATAGGGACCAAGCAGAGGCTAAATTAGAAAAATGCCACGTTTCTTGTTTATGGTGGTGATGAATTTGGATTGAAATTTTGGAGTATCTAAGGACAGAAAATCATTCGGTCTAGGATGTGGTTTAATGAGAAAGTCATGTATAAGCAAGCAGTTTAGGAAAAATTCGGGAAGAATCCAAGAAAAAATATGACAGTGGTAGAGGATCTCTAGAGGGGAAAAGGGGGACCCTGAATCAGTTTAGGAACATACTCAAACAGCGAACCCCCAAACCTGACAGTGAGGAGTCTTCTAGTGGAAAGAAAAGAACCTGAAGTTTTTCGCCTTCTCTTAGTTAGGTATTCTCACTGATTAGGGAGAGCCAAAGAGATTTGATACGCAATATGGGTAGATGCCAGTAAGAAGTGGGAGACCCATGGATATGAGGAGCATAAGTCTCTCATGGAGAACCAGACTTGGATTTGGTGAAGCTACCGGGAAGGTATAAAAGAGCATTGCAGAAACAAGTGGGTGTACAAAGTTAAAGATGAAGGAAGCAGGAAAGAAAAGATATAAGGCCCGATAGTGGTCAAGGGGGTTTGCACAGAAGAAACAAGGGATAGATTTTTATGATATTTTTTACCTCTAGTTAAAAAATGACTTCTATCAGAACTATCTTGGCATAAGTGGCAGCAGAAGACTTGCACTTGGAAACAGTTAGATGTAAAGATTGCCTTTCTCATGGTGATTTGGCGGAGGAGCTTATATAGCCGCAGCCAAGAAGGATATGAAGTCAAGGTATAAGAGGAGATGGTGTGCAAAACGAAGAAGAAGAGCTTATATGGCCTGAAATAAGTCCACGTCAATGTATAAGAAGTTTGATAGCTTCATGATGGAGGAGCAAGGTTATATTAGATTGTCATTTCGAACCATTGAGTGTATACAAAGAAATTTAAGGACTGGAAGTTATATTTCCTGTTGCTTATATGGTGATGACATGTTAGTTGCAGGTAAACACATGTGAAATAAAAGTCCTAAAGAAATAGCTAAGTGAATCCTTTGATATGAAGGATTGGGGGGAGGTAGCTAGACAAATCTTGGTATGAGGAATAAAATCGGGGATAGGAAGGAACGGAAGCTGAAAGGAAGCTGGTCAATGAGTCTCAGTGAAACTGGCATAAGAAGCTTTATGATGCTCTTTGGGCAGACAGGATCACACCTAAAAGAGCCCTTGGAATGTCTCCTTTTCAAGTGGTGTATGGAGTAGAAGCTCAATTTCCAGTGACAGTGGAACTGCCAGCCTTGCACCTAATGAAGGCCATTGAAGACACTAGTTTCAGTGATGCTCTGGACAAAAGAATCATGTACCTGCACAAACTGAACGAAGATAGATTGGAGGTTGCTGACAGAATATCTGCTCACCAGCAGAAGGTGAAGGTTCTGTTCGATAAGAAAGCTAGGTCCAGAGAGTTCCAAGTTGGTGATACCGTGCTGTCATGGGACAAAAGACATGAACCTTGTGGCAGCCATGGAAAATTTGATTCTCTATGGCTTGGACCTTTCAAGATAAGACACTTTGCTGGTAAGAACTCTTTCTATCTTGATTACATGGATGGTTCCCCTCTCCCACTTCCCTATAGTGGGCAGTATTTGAAGTTGTTCAGGTCATAGGTGACTAGGGAGTCCCTTTGTATATTATGTACAGTGTTTTTGCTGCTTTTGGTGTGTTTCCCTTCTGTTGTGTGTGTTGCCCTCTGTATTGGTTTGTTTTTGACTCCTTTGCCCAATGGATAAGGCACTGGTCTGCTTCACCGAGTTGTCTAAGATCTTGCCTTGTCTCATTCCATGAAATTATACCAAGTCATCCCCAGAAGGAGCCAGCTGTTGTCTACTCAAAATTTCCCGCTCTGATAAGAGTAAAATTTTCAAAATTTTGAGTTGAAGGGTTTTTCTCTGAAGTGCCTAAGTCGTGAAGTTAAAAAATCTGTGTTTTGGGTCTTTTTGTGTGATTTTCGGGCCTGTCGGAACTTTTGTCCCATCTGTCCCAAGTACGAAACTGCCTTCTGTTCCCCGATCGGCCGAAGTCCCCGAAGCTGTCTCATTTTCGGGCCCATCAGAAGGTTTTGTCCCAAGTGTCCCTAAACGTTTTTTGCGATCTGTTCCAATTTCGGCCGAATCATCCTTCCCGCGTACTTCACACTTTCCTGTCCTAAATGACCCAAAGTTAAAAGTGCGAGCTTTCCCATTTTCAGCCGAAACTCCCGAGTCGCGTACTTCACAGCTCTTTGTCCCATTCTCAAAAATGCGCCCTGTTTCATTTTCGGCCGAGCCGGTCAAGTCGCGTACTTCGGAACTTTTTGTCCCGAATGTCCCAAGTCCAAATGGGCCCTTTGTTCCAATTTCGGCCGAAACACCCGAATCACGTACTTCGCACATTTTCGTCCCATTTGTCCCAAAGGCATTTGTGCGTCCTCTCCCTGTTTCGCCCGAACCGGCCGAGCCGCGTGATTCGCACATTTGCGTCTCACCTGCCCCAAGCGTACCAAGTGTCATTGACACTTAGCTTTTCCCGCTCATTCCGAATATGATGCTTTTTCAAATTGGTGGTTGTGTATTCAATGCGCATTAATTCATTCTGCTCCTCAGACGGCTATATAACCAAACATACCACCTTCGCATTTTTCGCATTGCTTCCTTGCTATCGTTTGCTCAAACCCTTGCAGTCTAGTTCCCTGCGCAAATATCCCTTCCCTTTGCAAATTCCTTCCAGAGTCTAAGTCGCAGCTCCGAATCTATCAATATGAAGATCAAGTTTCAGGGACAGGAGAAAATTTCTCCACTTGAGTCTGCCGTTAGCAATATCGGAGACAGTGAAGCTCGTCATCTCGACTTCGGTGATTTTTGGTCAAGAATGACAGATGCAAACCCTACGCCAATGGCATAGATGATTAATGATAGCGGTTTATCTTTCACCGGAGGATTCCCTATCTCAGTGCAGTGTGCTGATACTGTGCTTTCATGCGGAGCTCACTTCGACCCCGCTACGAGCGAATTGACAAATGTGCATGGGGAACTCATCGCCAAGCTAGATGCTGCTGCCATTAGCACTGCTCTAAGGATTCTAGAGATGGACAATGCTATAGTCATCTCTCGGGATCAAGCACAGGCCATGTTCGACCAAGACAGTGATAAATATAAAGCTCGAGTGGCGAAGTCTTGGTTGAAGAACCCTAAGAAAGGTCCTTCTCGTCTGACCAAAACCCTCTTCCAGGAAGATTTCAATGAAGAACTGTCAGACTTCATAATCCTGCTGGCTCGGGTTATGGGTTTGCCCTCCACCAATGAATTTCATTTTTGGATGTGCCCGCTCATCAACATGGTGTGCGAGGGAACACAAAATATCAACTGGGCAGAGATCATCAGTATGAATTTGGCCGAGCAGCTATCTAACGTTCAGCAGTCAAAGAAGTTCTTCATGACTTCGTATCTGATGTATACCCTAGCGGCATCGAGGCAGCGGTTTGGCTTCTCCTACATAGATACACACAAAGATGATCCAGTGTATGCCTATTTCCCGCAGTTCACCCTAGAGACTAGCAATCGGAATTTCAGAAGGGTCAATGATGCTTTCACCATGTACGTGGTTAGATTGCTCGAAGGTGACACTGCTAGAAGGTTTTCAGATGAAGCCATGAACCTGATATCGCAATATGGAGCCTATTTCATTCAGTTCAGGAAATTTTCTGATATCAGGCTCGCTGGTTATGAGAGCACTCCTCTGCGGCTTCCCATGTTCAGTAATGACAAAATGGCCTTGATTGAAATATGCAGGCAACTAGACAAGTTGCACAGAACTTGCAGAGACAAGAAGATTTCTGTCTTACACTTTCCCATCTCTCTGGGAAACTACACATACAAAACAGCTCTGGATGCTCAGAACATAGAAAGAGCCCTGGTCCCTATCACTGTTCATTTCTTCAAGCCAAGAACCTGCTTTGACTTAAAGAAGTTCATTGAACAGAACATCAAGATAGTCTATCATCATAGGGTAGATACAGAAGACTACTGGGCTGACTGTGCAAATGATTTTGAAGCCAGAAGAAGGCATTGTGGCAGGTTCTCTTTGCAATTGATCCAAGAACTCAGTCTGTACCAAGTTCCTGAGGGTCTCCAAGATGAAAATTCTAAACTATACTCGTATGAGTATGAAAATGTGATTAAGCACACTCCCCTGGAGGACCTGGATTGGAACAGGAGAGAGAAAGATGATCTGGCTGAGATTCTTGCTCCAGTCTTGATCAGAACTAGGGTTTGGTTCAGTAAGAAGATCCGAGAATTCAAGAGGCACTCAGGAGAATCCAGCTCCAAAGATGATTCGACACCCATAAGGGAGGCATCAGTTCCAGAGTCTGGAACACCAGTAAAAACCCCTTCAGCCCCAACAGCTCAGGGACCTGTGGAATCTACTCCTTCTCCATCTACCCAGGTATACAAAAAGAAACTCAAAGAGGTAAAGAAGGAGCCTGCAGAGAATGATCCTCCAAGAAAGCAGGCAGAGTTCCCTATAGGGCCAGAGAACATCATTGTTCTCAGTGAAAGTGAAGAAAGTGAGATGCCCACTCCTGCAAATGCTCCTGAAGACCCAGCAGATAAGGACAAAGAGGTACAGAGCACTGAACTTCCGGGTGCTATTGATTCTTCTACTGCTATTGCCTCCAGTGCTCTACTCACATCTCAGCTTGAGTCAACAGCTGCACAGACCCTGAGTGTCATGAGCTCCCTGTCTCTTGGTCCCCTTGCCTCTCCTGCAGATTCTTCTTCCTCTTTTGCTTGGGTGCAACCTCTGGTTGACAAAAGGAAGAGGAAATCCTCCTCTCAAAGCTTGGGACCCAATTTTGATGCTGTTGCAGCCTTGTTGGGCACCACTCCTTCTCGTGCCAAGAAAGCCAGAACTACTTCCAGGATTGTGTTTGATGCTCAAGCTCAGCAGTTCTTGGAGATTGCTAAACCTACAGTGGATAAGCCAGAATCAGACTTGCTGACATCTGACTTGGAGCTTTCAAGGATCCCAATGGGAGAATCTACCCCTGAAGGTGAGATTCATAACCTTCAGGAAACAGTCACCAGAGTCATTGGAAGGGTAGAGAAAGGGCAGCAGACTATTGAACATCTGGAAGAACAAGCCCAGGTTCTCACGAGTTTTATCAAGTCACTTTTGTCTAAGGACAAAGTTTTGGACCCTACTCCCTTGACTGCTCTACCTCCTCCTATTCTGAGCCAAGATGAAGTGCAAGGTATTAAAGATATGCACAAGTATTCTGTCTATGGTAGATGACATGCTTGTTGCCGGGCTAAAATTCATCGATGAAGCTTTTAAACTACATGGAAAGGTAGATAATTTGCAACAGAAGCTATCCTCTACCATTGGGGTTATGGATAAAGAGCTTAAACTCTGGAGCAGTTGCATTGTAGACCTTCACCTCATGGGACAGACAGATGAGAACATCTTACTGGCGAATAAGATTTTCGATGATACCAAAGACAATCTATCAAAATCTTGGGTCTACAGCGTGGAATGGAAAATCAAAGTCCTGGAAGAAGCTGTGAGAGAAATGAAGAATAGCTGGCAGAAGGGAGAAGCTTTCAAGACACTGGCAGCTGCTGCGTTCAAAGATATGCATTGTCATCTTCAGGATGAAAAATCTGGCGTTCCCTTGTCCTTGCAAGAAATCAAAGCTCAGTTCAGAGCTTTTGTCAAAGATAATCTTTTCAAGGAAGACTCCATCTCTAAGGACAAGATAAAGGAAATTTGTTCTCTTCAGTCTGCCATTGAAGAAGCAAACAAAGACTATCATACTCACGTCGAGTTTGATAAAGAGATGGAGAAATGTCTGGGATTTTGGACTCAGTCTGCAACCAACACGTCAGTCCCTCGTGGCAGAGATATAGCTGAGTCATTGAAGAAGTTCAGGCAGCGGATTTTGAAGACAGTGGGTCCCTCCCAGTAGCCGGCCACCTGTCTCCTTCTCCTTCCTTTCCTCTTCTTTCCTTTCTTTTCGTATTCTTTGTAATTAGTTAAGGTATTGCAATTGGCGGTACTTAACTATTCTTTAGTTAAAAGAAATGGTTACGAAGAGTAACTGACTTGTAATCTATATAATGGCCTTTCCACGCCATTTTAGAAGGAGGAAGAACTTAGATATTTGCTGAAAGTGTAAATAGATCTTAAATAAATCAATACAAAAGGGCTTTCCATTCTTTGTCTATCTGATTCTTGTTGTCTCTGTGTTTTCCTTTAAATATTGTGAAGATCATTTTGTTCCTAACTCGTTTAGTCTCTCTGATTGCATACTGTTCAGTTTTGCAAATACAGTGATCTTGTACAACCAAGGAGGAACTTTGTGTCCTTGATTAACAAATCTGAAGAAGGTTATTTATGGAACTTTGTGTCCTTAAATTTAATCTCATTCAACCATCGCAAATGATCTTGTCTTAAAATTCTTTGAAGCTTCGCATACACGAAGAATTATTCTGCTCTATAATTCTGAATGTTGCTATTCTGCTCAACTTCTTATTCCCTTTCCTCAGTCCTTCTGTAACTGATGATCCTTGTGGAAAACACTTTCGTAATATCCAAGTTCGACCATAAAATAATGTTCTGTACTTTTGTAAATAAGTTTGTTTCAGAATAAGGGAACCTCTCCCATTAAAGAGGAGGGACTTCTTGTCCCCTGACTGTTGTTCTTCTAAAAAGTCCTTTTTGAAAACCAACAAATATGAAGATGTCTTAGAATAGTTTAGTAGCAGATCATTTAAATGCTTTCAATACAGTTGTGAATATGCTAGCTTCGATTACAATAGAATTTGATGAAGAAGTTAGGGCTTTATTAATTCTGTGCTCTTTACCTGAAAGTTGGAATAGCCTGGTAATGGTGGTAAGCAACTCGGTTCTAGCTAACTCAAAGTTGAAGTTTGAGGATGTTGTAGGGGTGATTCTAAGTGAGGAAATGTGAAGAAAAAGCTCTGGTGAATCTTCTACTTCAGGGAATGCTTTGATAGTGGAAACTAGAGGGAAATAGAAGAATGGAGGAAACCGTGGAAAACCAAAGGATCGGGCAAGGTCAAAATCCAAAAGCAAGATAGTATGCTGGCACTGTGGAAAGTTTGGGCATGCAAAGAAGGATTGTTGGGAGCTTTGGGCTAAGAAGAAACAACAGGAAGAAAACAAGGAGGAAAATGTGGCATTGGGTAATGTATGCCAGGATGCTTTGATTCTTTCTTTGCATAATATTAATGAATCTTGGGTTTTAGATTCAGGGGCTTCTTTTCATGCTACTCCACATAGGCATTATTTTGTTGATTATGTTCAAAGGGATTTTGGGCATGTTTTTCTTGGTGATGATGAGCCTTGTAGTATAGTTGGAAAGGGTTCTATTCAGGTTAAGATGTAAAATGGGAATACATGGATATTGAAGGATGTTAGAAATGTGCCTACATTAAGGAGAAATTTGATATCGACAGGGCAATTGGGAAGTGATGGTTGTACTGTGATATTTACAGGTGACTCTTGGAAGGTCACTAAGGGTGCTCTTATGGTGGAAAGAGGTAAGAAGGTTGGAACCTTGTATTTAAGAACTGATAGTACTAATGATTTTACTCTTGTGGCTTCAAATGTAGATACAACATTATGACACTATAGGCTTGGTCATATGAGCCATAAGGGCATGGACATCATAAAGAAGAATTTGCTTGGATATACCGAAACAAGTTTGGATTTTTGTGAGAATTACATATATGGGAAATTGAAGTGAGTAAGGTTTATCAAGGTTGGACCTATGAAGAAAGAGATTAAGTTAGAGCTGGTACATTCTGATGTGTGGGGGCTGGCTCAGGTATCATCTCTTGGGGGTTCAAGTTATTATGTTACTTTTATTGATGATGCAATAAGGAAATTTTGGGTTTATTGTATTAGAAACAAATATGATGTATTTGATACTTTTGTTAAATGGAAAGCCTTGTTAGAGAATGAAACATGCCTTAAGTTAAAATGTCTCAGATCAGATAATGGAGGGGAGTATTACAAAAATGAATTTGATGATTACTTTTCTAAGAATGGAATATGTAGGAAAAAGATGGTTCCAAGAACTCCACAGCAGAATGGGATGTCAGAAAGGATGAAAAAAACAATAATGGAACATGCTAGGATCATGAGGATACATGCAAGACTGTCTCTTTATTTTTGGGCAGAAGTGGTGAACACAGTTGTGTACTTGATAAACAGAGGACCCTCAAGTGCCTTGGATGGAGGCATACCTGAGGAGGCTTGGTACGGTAAGAAATTTGATTACCCATTTCTTAGAGTCTTTAGATGTTATGTGTTTTTTCATATTGAAAAGGATGATAGGACCAAGCTAGAGGCTAAATCAGAAAAATGCACTTTTATTGGTTATGGTGGTGATGACTTTAGATTTAAATGTTGGAGTATTAAAGACAAGAAAATCATTCAGTCTAGGGATGTGGTCTTTAATGGGAAAGTCATGTATAAGCAATAGTTGTAGGAAAATAGGGAAGAATCCAAGAAATAATATGCAGTGGTAGAGGATCTTCCAGATGGGACAGTGATCCATGAATCAGTTCAGGAACCTACTCAACAAGAACCCAAAACTCCTATAGTGAGGAGGTCTTCTAGGGTAAGAAAAGAACTTGAACATTTTTCTTTTTCTCTTTGATGAAGCAATGCAGGTAGATGCTAGTAAGAAGTGGGAGCAAGCCATGGATGAGGAGCATAAGTATCTCATGGAGAACCAGACTTGGGATTTGGTGAAGCTACCCGAAGGAAAAAGAGCATTGCAGAACAAGTGGGTGTACAGAGTTAAAGATGAAGAAGGAGGAAAGAAAAGATATAAGGCTCGGTTGGTGGTCAAGGGGTTTACACAAAAACAAGGTATAGATTTTGATGAGATTTTTTCTCCTATAGTAAAAATGACTACTGTTCTTGGAATAGTGGCAGCAGAAGACTTGCACTTAGAACAGTTAGATGTAAAGACTGCATTTCTCCATGGTGATTTGGAGGAGGAGCTATATATGTAGCAACCAGAAGGATATGAAGTCAAAGGTAAAGAGGAGATGGTGTGCAAACTAAAGAAGAGCTTGTATGGCCTGAAACAAACTCCACGTCAATGGTATAAGAAGTTTGATAGCTAAATGATGGAGAAAGGTTATATTAAATGTCATTCTGAACATTGCATGTATACAAACAAATTTGAGGATGGAAGTTATATTATCCTATGTTTGTATGTTGATGACATGTTGGTTGCAGGTAAAAACATGCAGGAAATAAAAGTACTCAAGAAATAACTAAGTGAATCTTTTGATATGAAGGATTTGGGGGCAGCCAGACAAATACTTAGTATGAGGATAACTCGGGATAGGAAGGAACGGAAGATGACTTTATCTCAGGAAGAGTACATTAAGAAGACATTGGATAGGTTTAACATGCATGATGCTAAACCGGTTGGGACTCCTTTGGCAAGCCATTTTAAGTTATCAAAGGAGCAGTGTCCTAAGACAGAGCAAGAAAGAAACCATCTGTCCAAGGTACCTTACTCATCAGTGGTTGGCAGTTTGATGTATGCTAGGGTATGCACTAGGCCTAATATTGCCCATGCAGTAGGAGGAGTGAGTAGATTTATGAGTGATCTAGATAAAGAGCATTGGCAAGCAGTAAAGTGGATCCTTCGGTATTTGAGAGGGACCATGGGGACAATTTTATGCTACAGTGAATCAGACACCACTTTACGTGGTTATGTAGATTCAGACATGGCTGGAGATGTAGACAGTAGGAGGAGCATGACAGGATATATTTACACTGTACGTGGGACAACAGTAAGCTGGATTTCACAACTACAAAAGTTGGTGGCTTTGTCAACCACGGAGGCTGAGTATGTTGCTGACACAGAGGCAAACAAAGAGATGATTTGGTTAAAACAATTTCTTGAGGAGTTGGGGCATAAGCAGGAGGAATGTAAGCTACATAGTGATAGTCAGAGTGCTATACACCTAGCTAAGAACTCCAAGACAAAGCATATACAGTTGAAATATCACTTCATCAGGAAAACTTTGGAGGAAGATAAGTTGAAGTTGGAGAAGATTCATACTAGTCAGAATCTCACAGACATGATGACCAAGGTGGTCACAAGGGATAAACTAAATCTATGTTTAGCTTTGGTTAGCCTTCACAGATGATAGTGAAGGATTGAGAAGCTTACTTAGTGGAAATCAGTCTCTAAGTGGGAGATTGTTATGTTTATGGACCCTATTTTCATGTTAGAGTGTGGTACACCTTCTATGTGTTACACTCAGGTATTTTTACGGTAGTCCCGCTTGCCGGTGAGTGGGGGGGTGAAGCCCCCCAATCGATGGGGGTTCTAGGGCGAAGCCCTCGAAGCAAATTTTCATGGGTGGTTTATTAACCCATGGGTAATGGGTAACCGTTATGGGATGTTTTTGGGCCCATGGTTTTTTGGTACTCATTGTTTTGATACCCACGGTTTTTGCCCATTGTTTTGATACCCATAGTTTTTGCCCATGGTTTTGATACCCATGGTTTTGTATCAAATTGCTTAAGCAATTGTCTATTTATATGGTCTTATGCATATGATACATAGACAAGCAAATGCATTGCAGATGTGCTTTGAATTCGGGTGTGAATTCTGTAGATTTTGTTGAGCATAGCTCCAAATGGATCTGGGTATTGTATTGAGAGAGTGGAGGCTTGTAATAAAATCTGAGCAAGTGATTCTTGGTGGACGTCGCCCAAATTGGGTGAACCACATTAAATACTATCTTTCTATGTTGTGTTATTTATTCTGCACTTTTATTTAAGATCTGTAATATTTTCTGCATATTAGTTTCTACTGTTGTGATTCTATAAGGGATTATTCTGCATATTTTATCTCTTATTTCCTAACAGTTTTGTGACTAATCCTTGTCCTTTCATCCTTTTAAAATTAATTGACCCTTTCTCATGCTTGTAGGTACACTGTGAAAGTTCATGTTTTTATTGCATGTTCTTAGAGTTATGTGCTTATCAAGTGTTGGAGTATTGCATGTAGTTGAGTTGTGGTTCTTATTCACCCTTCTCAAGTTCGTCCTTCTTCGCCAGAATACTGATATATTGTTGTGTCTGATTAATTTTAACAAAGGTAATGTATGCTTCCTAGTCTTTGGTATTCTATATCCTCTCTAAGTCGCAGTAGGTGAAGTTGACTTGTGGTGCACACACCCTCTTCAAATTAACCCTTCTTAATTCTGGAAACACCCTTTATTTGGTGCATCACCATCCCTATTATAGTTTCATTTCTACAAATATCTTTCCCCAAAACCCGTGAAAATGTTAGCATATGTCTAAATAATCACTTTATTTTAGGAGTAGTATAACACTTAGTTTAGGAAGAGGAATTTTTCCTTCTCCATAGGTTCACCTCGATCCCAAGTCCCACATCTTGAGAGGTGATCTCATGTGTCCCAATCACACTAAACGTCTTGTTCACATTATGGCCATTCAGAGGATGCAATTATTTGGCGACAATAGAAAGCATATAATAAATGTGTAAAATATGTTACCGAGTGAACATGTAGATCATAGAACCAACACATGGTGTATTCTTACAAAATTTTAGGAAATATATTAGCTAGTAATGTATGATCATCTTCATATTCAATACATGCAACATGGAAAGATCGAAGATACTCTTGAGGGTCACTATGGCCATAAAAAGTGGGAAGCTTAGGTGTAATGAAGTTAGGAGGAAGGGTATACGAAGAAATACTAGGTACAATAGGGTTATGGAGTAATGAAGAATCAAGAGAAGGAGAGGAACGCAAAGTAACTTGTTGTAATTGACTGATTTGGATTCGTAGATCCTAGTATAGAGGAGCTAGGTCCTAAGTTCCTGAAGAGGAGACTTGGTGGGTGTGAGAATTAATAAAGGTAAAATGGTTGGTAGGAGTTGGCATAGAAATGAGAATAATGGAGGTAGGTGGGATAGTGGAATGAGGAGGCTAGGTTGTAATAGGAATAAATGTGTCATTAGAAACTAGGAGATTAATATAGGCTAGATTGGTGGCTTCCTCTTGAGCAGAGAATAAGATGAGATATAGAGCTTAAGGATTTTCATCATTATGGGCTTGAAGCTCATGGATATATTTTTTGGTAAAGGTATTATGAGTGGAAGTCATGGGAGAAGAAGAAAAATAATGTGGGAAAGCAATGTAGGGTTAGACCGATGGGTTCATCAAATGATTTAATTTGATTTAAAATCAAATAAATTTGATTACAGAATAAATATTGTAATGAAAAATGTATAAAAGATAAAATACAACAATGACATAAGTAATAAAGCATTCAAAATGAAACCCCTAAGAACTATGGAGAGATACGAGGACTTAGCTAATTTTGAGGTAGTCTGGAGGTGATCTTGGTAGGTAAAAACTATGAATAGGCTGGAAACAACATCATTAATGATCATTGTTAATTATGGAACTTAGAAACAGAGCAAGAAAAGGATGCCTGATGTAGGATAGGGGCACTCGGGTGTTTATGGCCATGTGTATGCTTAAATTTTTTTTTCTTTTATGTCTTATGGGTTTCATTGTTAGCTCTTGTCTGTCACTTGATTTTCACACTATGATTACCAAGGGTACATGTAACCTAAAAAATAGAATGACTACCTGCACAAACCAACTTCCTACTAAGTTGGACGTCAAAACAAAAAGTAACATGGTGAAGAGAATCGGGTATAACAAACAAAACAAACCCGGAACAATATATTATGATACGTTAACAACATAGTTATTTAAATGGAGCACTAATAAAATATTTCCTTACATTTCACCCTAAGTGCGAACATGGTAGAAAACCATACACACATTAGGCTACAATATGATCACCCTTGTGAAACATGTCCTACTATGTGACTCATGATCTTAATCAATAGAAATGATCTTTCCTTTCATGGGTTTAAAAAGGATTACCACAAACCTTGACGTGAACAGGCCCCATCAACTGCCCACTTTGAGTGGTTTTTTGGATCCTTTCACAAACCCTTTCAAGATCCATGAACTAACTTACTCTAGTGATTTTGTCATGATGAATGATTTATAAATATTGACGTATCTTCCCGACACGTTGAAGATTTATTGCATGATCGGTGCATATTTACTGGGTTATTTAACACTTTTTATGCATGGTTTAATGTTATCTATTTTTCAATATCAAACAAATTCATTCATGAATAATTACTTTCCTTCCAAAGTGGAGGTCCATTTTCATGAGTGACATCCATCCAAAATAAGGTCTTAAAAAACCTTACACACCTATTTTTCAACTTCTCATACCTGTAAGCATCTTTTGCGTGAAAGGACCTCAACATCTCTCTTGCTTTCAATATCGCTTACTTTACAAATTATATCGTTACTTTCTGAATCTTCCCTTCTCACAAATTCTATCGTTGACAAGATGTTGAATCAAAATAACTTCTTTAACAACTTAAAAAATACCATCCAATGAATGTCAGAAACTGAAGTGCTAACAAGAACAACAGGATAAATAAGACATTAGTGTGCTTTAGCTAACTAAAATTTGGCGAGGTTGTCACATGGCTGGGTTGCTCAAAATAGCCAAATAATGTTCTATGTTAATGTAATGCGAGGAGTGGTTGATTAGTTCCTAAAACAATAAATAAATGGTTTAATTGTTTGTATTGTGCGTTGATTGGTTTTGCAAAGATCTAGTGGATTTGAATAAATACAAATACAAAATTCCATTGTTTGTAATACAGACTATGCAAATGTTATATCCTTAAATATTTTATGTTTCTTGTAATGCCAGCAATTTCAACACCAAAGTACAATAGTAAAATTTCCAAAATAAATATTTTTGTCTTTCAAATTGCTCGTAACACGACACCACATGGGCTTGAATAGAGAAATTCAAAATCACTTAAGACACTTACACAAGCATGGACCCACATAGACAACATGATAACACCACGTGCACATCGATGTGACACTTTTCCAAAAGAACATATACAACCTACAACCCAACTATAGAAGACCTCGTGGATAGGCACGTTCCACAATACATCATTGCCCTAGTTACATCTCATTTACAATTTAAAATTTGAAAAGCATTTATTGCACAAGAATAAATTCTCATTCTCAATCAACATATTTTTAATTTCATTTAAGATTAAACTTAATAAAAGTAAACTTAATTTGGATCTCTTTATCCTTTACAATAATTCTTCATAACTCCATTTTTAGTTGACACATTTTAAACACATAAAAAAATCCTGATACATGTTATTATGCTCAGCTTCAGTTTCTCAAAACATGTTTAATTGATGTTTAATTTTAATGTTACTATGCAAAAGGAACTAACATAAAGACAAGGGCATAGAAATATTATGAATTTAAAGAGATGCAGGTTTAAGTTACCTCTTCCTATAAATTCCCCTCCAAAAAAGTACCTTCATTTTCCTTTTATAGTTGATATAGTTAACTAGCTGGTTTGAGTCAATTAAACATTTTTACATCTTGAAATTTTATTTATATATATATATATATATATATATATATATATATATATATATATATATATATATATATATATATATATATATATATATATATATATATAAGAGTTTATGTTTGCTCGAAAGTTTTGATCTTACCAAGAGAAATTCATATTCATGAGAATGCCTAATTAAGTTATAAGGACTTCAAGTATGACGTTATTCTAAACCAAATTCTCATTTACTCTTATACTCTTTACACTTATTACATACTTTGGTCGCTCGTTGGTATCACTATTGGCATTGTTTTAGAATAATTATAGTTCAAATAACACATAATTTACACTTAGGGATTCATGACTGCAAAGAGATGTGACCCTGCACAAGACAAGTCATTTCATTACTCTTATACATTCAAGTATTAAACATGTATATTATAAGCGAGACATCTAATACAATTTTATGCATTTCAAATTCCTTCCAACAAACTATTTCAATCGTTGGGTAATTATGCATCGGTGTCTCTTTCACCAATAACCTTAAGAGATGTCCCACGATCTATTAACTTCAAAAACATTCAAGGGGGGAAAACTACACCCTACTACCAAGACAATACAAGAGAGTTCCAAATCTTTTTAACTCACATAACCTTCAAGCAACATGAGGTTATCCGCAACTACACAACAAGGGAACACATTTATCTAAGAGGGGACAAAAGGGGTTTAATTGCAACAGTTAAGAGTTTATTGCATTGTTACTTTAACACATAAACTCCATTCGTGTCATTTAAATCTCACCACGAGATCAAGCGTAGGTAATATCACAAACTATCTTTTCAGAGGCTCTTGGCCACTCACTAGGGGTACCAAGGGAAATTACGCATATGAGGATCTAAACTTATACATGATATGATCAGACCTAAAACATGCCTAGAAATGTAGGTCCCACTCACCCAAATATGATAGGGTTGACATAGACATAGTCACCGACCTCACAAAATATTTAATGGAAAGGTATTTTATAAGACATTGTATTAGCGTGTAGGATAAGAAGAAAAATTGGGAGGATTAAAGCATTTCTTTGGACATCACGGTGTTACAAAATTAGATGACGATTGCTTGAGAAGGAAGGTACGACCAAGATTAAATAATCACTTCATTATAATGGTGAAAATAAGATAAGTTTTCTACCAATTACTATGAGTTTATGAAAATGTTTTCAAATATCTAAACCATAAGCACCACAATTAAATCCATTTAGTCACGAAATCCCATGATGTAAACGGTACCTCCATTTTTTTTCCCAATTTACATTGTCAACTATCTTCTTTATTAATGAAATCAACGTGTTTTCTACATAACTGATCCTATATCCATTTGGTGTCACTCCAACTGGCATATGAAAGTTAGTTTAAAACAAGGACGATTCAAACCATGTCGTTTTGCATATACAATGTTTAATACATAGGAATTTAAGAAAAAAACAACAGTTTTCAACAAAAATTTAAATAATGCATTCTTTTTAACTCACTTTCATTTAACATTTACAAAATATGTCAATGTAAAATATTTCTTTAAATCTTACAAAATCTATAATCTATATTTGGCATAAGGCCCACAAAACTTCCAAATGTAATGTATCTGTATCTATTTTTATCCCTTTTATCTATTTTTGTCCATTAGCGGTACATCTTCATTCCAAGAGGGAAAGAGTATGAGGGGCTCTTTATGAGTGGAGTCGAAAAAGTCTAGCTGCCCAGGAGGTGGTCACAGTCGAGGGGGCTGAGGGAGCCAAGGGAGTCAAAGGAGTCGAAATCGTAGCTAAAGGAGCCATCTATCCGTCCAATTCCTTCTTCAGCTTCTATTGCAGACTTTTGTAATAGATTGGTGCAAGAGGAAATGGCACTACAATATGGAGGTTAAAGAACTCGCGTAGAATGGTTTCCTTTTCTTCTTCCAGGAAGAGTCTGATCTATAAAGAGTGCTTCTGGGTTCACCCTGGTTTTATGGAAAAGTTTCCCTCAGCATTTTTCGTTGGCAAACTGGCTTTTTGGTGTACACATTCCAGGATCTCCCGGTTTGGATCTATCTACCAGGCTTGCCACTATAGTTTTGGGAGGCGGAAGTATTTTTTTGTATAGATAGAGCCTTGGGGATAGTAATAACGATTAATCCTGCTACTAAGGCATACTCCAGACTTATTTGTGTAAGACTGTGCATCAATTTTTCGGAGGGAACAATGGCACCTTCAAAAATTTGTTTGCACACCAATGAGGATAAGTGTGAGCAGGAAATAGTCATGGAGAAATCGCATATTTTCTATGAAAAATTCCCGAGGATCAGTAACAAGGCCAACATGTGTTGCAGTGGTAAGTGGTTGATTCATGAGGAGAATGAACCCAATGGTCAGTGAAATGTTCTCTCACAAATTGACGATGAGACAAAGGATTAACAGGTGAATGTGGGAGACGAGACAATGGAAGATGATGATGAGATTGTTACCTGCACACATTGGTCACCTGCCGAATTGATCTTGGCTAGGAAGCGCATGTATCGCGAAATCGCTCGCATGACAGAGGAGGGGATAGATGATGTGGGAGCTCAGGTAAACATGGACAACGAGGGTAAGACATATTTAATTTTGAACGAATCTGGAATGGGTGGAGACGATTCAAGTAAATGGTTCCTGAAAAATGATGGCATGGCTAGTGTTAGGAAGGTCGTAGTAGTTAGAGAGGGTATCAGTGACCGTTCTATCCCTGAGAGATCATGCAGGCTTTTTTAAATTCAAAATCTAGAGGTTGGGCACCAGGCTGAGGACGGTCTTTTGAGGGGTGATCACGTGGAAGGTCAGCTGTTGGTTGCCTTGCAATGATTAATGACTTGAAGAGGGGAAGGTCGGCCCAGGGGTTAAATTTGACGTTCACCCCTGCCCGTCAAAATGTTTTTGGTGACGTTTGATGCATTAATATCGCCTTGCACATGATGCTTAATTTTCATTTTTGACTGTCATAATTTTTATAATTTTTCATTTTAAAAAATTTATATCTCTACACTCATAGAACCCAAGATAAAATGTAAAATAACTTCTAAATGTTAAAACAAAAAAATATTTTACCATTTCTGTTGGTCATCCACAATTGAATGCATAAATCAAAATCACTCTATGATTCCATCCCACACTTTTGAAACTTTAGTGGAGTGCTGCTTCATCTTTGTCCTCAGTGAATCTTCAACAACACATGTTTCATGTTTACCGATCACGGTTACACCCACTTCCATTAATTTTTAAAGAAGCATATTTTGTTGTTTTCCATCGACCTGGTTCATGTTAAAGTCTTGAATGCACATTAAAGGGGAAATCACCCTAGTGAAATATGTTGGAAGGCCTCAGCCAGTATTATCGGTGTTGGAAGTGAATATGAGGACACAACAATGTCAGATAATGCCTATGTTTTCCTTCATCATCAACATGAATATCTTCTACCTGCACAAGAAGCTCGAGTAAGTGTAGAATGTGGATTCAACGTAATATAGGTAAACAGAAAGGTATTTTCAGGTTTTTCCTCTGGAGAATCTTCATGGATTTCCATATCTCTGCTTCCATTCACCGTTAAACAACCTTAAAACGTCCAAATAGAAATGGTAACAAAGTAAGAACAAGAAAAACAACAGTGGATAATACACGTTGATGCGGGACTGGGTAGGATAGCCTGTGACGAGGCAAGGGCTCAACTCAAATAAGATTATAAATTGGAATTTATGGATTGCTTTATGTTATTTCCTTTGACAAAAAGCTTGTGACTGAGGCCCTAGATCATCCAAATTGCCTGAAGACAACAAATTATAATTGTTTTTCCGAGTGGCACCCCATTATTTTATGAAGAAAAATTCACGTGAATGGTAACATAGTCAACACTCTGCAAGTGAGTATTTTTTTCGAAAAAAACACTAAATAAAAGTATAATTCCATCACCGTAGATATGGGATAATGGGAGCTCACGCAGATAAAGAGTAATGTTGTCAAGGGCCCAAATTGACATCTTTTACATGATTCAACTTCAGGAAAAACATTTGAAGAGTAGGGCGTATTGGCAAATGGAGAGCTAGCCGGAAAAGCCGAAAACTTTGAGTTGTCCACTACAGTGCTTGCCTCATCACTCCTCACTTCTCGGAGAATAATTACTATTTAATGTAGATCTTTTGAGGTCTTATTTGCAAACTACACAAACATAATTATATGTATAAAAATTGAAACGGTTGATTTTATAAAGTGAACGTTTATATGACAGTTTGTACAATAATTTTGCCCATCCTCTGACATGGGTTGAAAATTTATTTGGCTGTTTTTTACGGCTAAAATCAAGAAAAACATCTAAATAGGTATCAAATTTAACCCCTGGGTGGACCCCGTCGCTGTTGGGGGGGGGTTGGACTTTGGTCCACCCAAAAAAAAGTGCTCATTTAATGCGGAGTCGCTCGCGTGGGACGTAGGGGGTTGGATCTTTATGAGCTAAGTCAATCTCATTTGGCTTGGATTTTTTCTTTTGGTTAGCCTTTTTACGCTGGCCTTGTTGTTTCACTTGTTGTCTCTTTCCATTACTGGTAGAGGCATCGTCTTGCATCTTCATTGTTATTTCTTTCCTCCACTTGTACTATTGGGTTTTTTTGGTCCCCTTAAAACCAAATAGTTACTTAATCTAATTTTTTAAAAAATCATCTCCAATGTACCTAGAACCATTACAGGGTCAGTCCTATATTTGGTATGGAAAACCCTTACACTCTAGCAGAAAAACCCTTCATCATTTTCAAGCAATCCAAAACAAAGTAAAGAGAGATAGAGATAGTGAGATAAAGAAGGATAGATCATTTTCTCACACATTCACATTTCCAAATTCATTTACATTTTTTGTACAAGAGAGAAAGTATGGAAGAGAGAGAAAAGTAGAAGATTTTTTTTCTATTCACAATATCATAACTATTTTACATTTTGCATCCATTTTCATTTTATTTGAACCCATCTACATTTTCATATCATTTACATTTTCAAGATCAACCAAAATTTCATAGTTATTTCTAGGGAGAGAAGAGGGAGGAGAGATAAAACATTATAAATTACAAAATCCTTTCATAGATTTTTTTTTTAAAAATTAAAACATCATCTACACAACAATTAAACAATATGAAAAGGGTTCACGAGTATTAATAGGTCCAATGGGAGTCTTCGGAGGAATTTCTAGCTCAAGTTGTGAGTTTGTGAAAATTTCCCAAAACATCTAAAGTGCTTACAATATGGGTCTCTAAATTTTTTATTTTCAGTTCAAATATAAATTTCAATGATCCCTACTTACTCCATTATGTAAAAATAATTCATCAGATTCGACGGAAGTTGATTATGACAAACATGGCTCAAAATAGAAAGGCGACTCTGAGACTAATTATCATAAATGCATCAAACATTACTGTTATAAAATGACCGGTTAAATCCAAAACCCACTTAAAACTCTAAGTTATGAAATCATTTTTGTAAAAATGGCAGTTAGTTTCAATTCTTCTACAGGAGTTCTAGAGGTAGGTAGGAGTAGTTTTTAGTTTTTCCTAGTTAACATGACAACTGTAAGCCAAAACTGATTGCATTTTCCTAAAATAAAAATGTCACCATAAGTGACTGAAAATCATAATGGGCATCGAAAATCATCTCAACAAGGTGTCAGAATGAGTTCAAAATTTCATATAAGGTCCCTCATGGTGTCCTGGATCAACATGGATCATGTTATAGTTTTTAGTCGGTAGAGTTCATCATGACACTCCATGTGTACGGTGTCAGAGGTAAAATTTTATTCTTTTTGTCAGGCAGGGTAAGAGTTGAATTTTATATTATTCTAAACATTTAATACCCAAAATAGGAATGATAAAATGTGAATTTTCAATGCAAGAGGAAGGGAAATCCATACATTTTCCGATGCTTACTGGAGACATTAGCTTGGGTATTTTCTCATGGAATTTGACCAATGAATCACATTTGGTTTTTAGTTTCCAATGCATTTTCCACAAATACATTTTGTGCATATCCAAGAAGCATGGCATTTAATGAAACATTTTTTCCCATTTATATGTTTCAATCCCATGCATTCTCTTAAAAAATTCATGTCTTTTGCTTATGTTTCCACATTTTAATATTTGTTTTCCAGGGCATATAAATTTGTGACATTTGGAAAACCCTGTCATCCCAAATATGATTTTGGCACAACCTAGGAGGTATATGTTAAGGGTTTAGGAATGAGGTCTAGCACCAGTCATCTGCATTACTTGAAAATTCCTAAGGGTATCTTAATAAGCTCAAATATCACAACATTATGTACAACCGTAAGGAAAATGTTGTTGGTGGATTTTTTTCTCTAGATAATTACTTTTGCTTGGCACTTCAAAGCCATTTAAATGAACCCATCCTCTTCACATAATGCAATCATTGTAGTCCATTAGACCATACTTCTTTCAGGTGTTTTGTCAAATCGTTCATGTGCCTAGTGAGAAGTTCCACATTTTGCATACACAAATTGCCAAGGAAAATGTCTCCTTCCATATACGATCCAATTTTTTCCCATTTTTTAAGGTATTTAGTCAAACAATTCTCATACCTTTTTCTTTGGCATAGGTCTCTAACAAAAATTCAAAACCAGACTAAACCCCCTTTTAGTATGCTTGGTGGTATTTATATCCTAGGATGGGTGGATAATGGAAAGAAGGTTTGGCCATTTGGTGGAAGTCTATAACCTGTTTAAAAACTCTTGTCTTGTCTCGGATGAGCTCTAGGACAAAAATAACAACATAGATTTAAGAGAAAACAATGCCAAAACCTGGTAGGTGCACACATAAATACCATGGCACTAGTAACTACAACAGATGAGACAAAATATCCTTTCCATTATGTTTTGGTGGAATCCCATACCCTCCCTAAAGCTCTTATCCTGGCACAACAAGGAGATCAGATACTTTGAGGTGTTCTATCAAACCATTGTTGTGCCTTATCTGCGTGTCTAAACTTTATAGACAACATACAACCCAATCTATTTAACGTATATTCAACCATTGGAGACTTTCTTAAACAAGAACGGCTCCCATGGCACGGCTAGGAGTGTGCTTACAATGATTGTGGAGTCCTGACCACTCTAACCGCACTCCAGTCATTATTTCCAAAAAAAAATGAACTTCAAACATGGGTTGAGCTCATCAACCAACAGTGAATTACCAATGCCATATCAACAACCAAATCACCTAGTTATATGCTCAAATGACCTAGTCGGGTGGACATGGAGCTCTGATTTTGGTGCAAGGAGAGATTATGTTAGTAAGGAAACTAAACTGGTCACTTCCAACTCCTAAAAACACATTTGTTTGAGGTGTTTCACCCAATTTTTCTGGTCAACACGCCTATGGTCCTCTTTGATTTTCATCTTTTATTTCCCAAATTATCTCTCGCACATCTTAACCTGCAAGTGTCTACATATTTTGTAATTTTCCTTGTGTTATTATTATTATTATTATTATTATTATTTCATCATGTCTTCTTCCTCAGTTCATTATCCTTACTGAACCTGTAATTCAAACCATCTAGTTGATCAATATCTCGATCTTGTCTAACAAAAACATTAAAAATGCCAAAACAATGACAAACATCCTGAAGGAGGATTGATTGGGATACAAACCTGGTGGTTTCTTTATCTGGTAATTTTATTAGGTCTTTCATCAAATCCATTTTGCATTATCTATGACCACTGACGTCCACCCCTATGACAGGGTTTCCAAGGCACTTGAATTTACAACATCTGATAAATGATGGGACGATGCGTATTATGGGAAAGAACTATCGAACCCTGTTGTGCACATCCAACTAAAAAATCTAAAAAAATCTCTCCTTTCCTTTGCGTGAAGGTTTCTAAATATGAGAAAGGACATATCCCTTCCTATATGATTTGATGGATTACCATACATTGTTTAAAAACTCCTATTTGGCACGGCTTGGGGGAGGGACACTGACATAGGTAGTGGAGTTAGGATTTACAGCGATCAATTTCATTGCATGAAAAGTAGGGGCACTATATTTCCCTCCCCTTAAAAGAGCATCTTCCTCGATGCAACACAACTCTAGGGTTAGCTAGAGGGATAAGTAAGCAAGTAAGGTCAATAGTAACACACGTCGCTTAGCAAAATAACTTGTAAACACAATACGACCACCTAAAATAGTCAAATTTTTTAAATTTCTTTAATTATTTATGTTATTTGAAGATTGGAATTTCCCTTGATTTTATTACTTAATTAATCTTTTCCTTATTAACTTTTCTTAGTTTCAAAATCAATAGATTTCATTGTTCAATAGTTCAAATCCATAGTGAATTTAAATCTTAATTTTATAGTTGTTTTGAAACATATTCACTTGTGTTTTCTAATAAGTGTATTCACAATTCATTAATATTACCGGTTGTACCCTTTCACTTGTTCAATGTTCCAAATTTATGATTTTTTAAGAATTTCCATTTAAAATTTCCAACAAGTTTCCCAAAATAATTGACATCACACTGTCACGCAAGGTAAAAAACACAACACTACCAACCCGCAAAACGCCTTTTAAAAACATTTTCATGAGTATACCACAACAAGACTTCCATCCCAACCATGAGAAGGAAACTAATGGTGCACATAATAAATAACTCTACTCACATGCCCCATGCATAGATCCAATATACACAACACGTGGATAACATACAATAAGTCATCACAGAATGTGTATTGAACAAGTTTCACATGACCCTAAACCATGATTTTAAACACACAATAACAATATAAGATCCAAATAACACATGCCAACAAGGAGGAACATCAAGCCTCAAACATCACAATACATAACATAACTAACATGAGTAGCTCGTGAACCATACATATCATCTCCAAATGCCTCCCAAAACAACTCCAAAGACAAGTATATTATACAAGTGATCATTAAATAAAACAAGGATAGCAAGCTTATATAGGAATTATTAAGATTTACATGCATTACCTATGCATCCCAAAGTATTTTTCCATAAGTCACTACAAGATATTTGATGAGGGATAGCTTAAGGAGCCAAAAGTTAGTCTTTAAGAGTTCGAGGAGTTTTGTTACAGTTCTAGAGAGGTACGAGAATTTATGGAATAACCCCCAATATAGAATCACTCGATAAGTGGTTATCAACCATATCACTGTCATAACATAATTGTTGATTAATATTAAAAAAATTAAATACTTAAATTATTTTAAATATATCAAGCTTTCTTGCTAAGAAACACTTCCATACCAAGTCTAGATATCATATAAATTTACTTGAACACAATCATGAATTCCTATACGTGACACCAAGCATTTATAGTGTGGTAACTTCAAAATAAACAAAGAGAGTATGAATTATATTCCTCTGAAGTTGGTCCCCGATATCCTAAATGCATTTTGTTAAGCTTAATGCCCAAAGGACTTTTAATTACATCAAAACTTACCAAAGGAATTCTTATGATTGAAACATCGATCTTCTCCCAAAGAAGACTACTATCACCACGTTGTAACATCTAATATTTATATCAATGAATCGTCATATCCCATAAGTACACTATCCTCTAGTAAACCAAAGCTATGAAGGAGTGAAAAATCCCACACATGATTAATATATCCCGAATTGATTACCATCCAACATGGACGTAATTATTGTGAATTATATACAGGTGGGCACATGATTGGAATAGGACATTGTAAACTGTTTAGCAATAGGCTTTACAACTTCGTAGGAAAAGGAGACATGGACCTTTCCCTTGATCCCTCCTATGCAACCCAATTGAAAAACTAATGCACTAGTCTTGCAGAAATGACCACAACAGTGTCAATGGCCCTCAACATCTCTCTCTCTTTCGATAACGCTTAATTTACAAATATTAATGACGAAAGAGGGTTGATTCAGTCCACATAAAATTTTAGTGGTGACTATTCATAATTTGGCTAAAATTAGGAATTTTGGAATATGAATTTGGCTATTTTTACAACCATAGTAGTGCCCACCTTTCACCCAAAATTTCCACAAACATTAATTTTTCCCATGTGAATAGCTAAGAGATCTCCAATCCCAATGCATATTTTTTTATTGAATCTCCATGTGATTGATGGGCCAAGATTTTAAAATATTCTTAGATCGCCAAGAAATCTATGGAACCTTCTTGGTCATTTGGTCTCATTCATAGTTATGTTAAAGAATGTTTTTTTTTTTAATTTGGTTAAATTTTCCACACACACACACACACACACACACACACACACACACACACACACACACACACACACACACACACACATACGCTGATCTATATTTTAGAAACTAATTACTAAGGGGAACCCAATCACGTTTCAAAGAGGGTCAGAATGTGACACATATCCTTATTGATGCTCTTGATCTGCACCATTTATCTTCTTCCTTGTCCTTCGTGTGTCCTCTATTGATTGATGACCTAATAACTAACCCCATCTTTGAACATGAGAGATATATTAATCCAGGGATCATTTTAAGACCCCCCCTCCAAAAAATTAGTTTATAATGGGTTGCAAATCTCCAAGATTGATTTTTTCATTGATGGCGAATTTCTAAAAAACTGTTTTGTGGAAAAGACGATTGGGCTAGATGGTCATCCATCGTCTTCCGTAAAACTTGGGTTAGACGATGTCAAACCCAATTTATACGAAATAAATGGACAGTCATCCAACCCAAGTTGGACATCCATCCATTGTCTGCCACACAACTTGGGTTGGACATCATCCAACCTAGGTTGTATGGAAAACAATGGACGATCGTCCAACCTGGGTTGGACGGTCATCAATTGTCTATTGTCTAACTTATTCATCCAACCTAGGTTCGAGGGGGCATCTTACCCAGGTTGGATAGCCATCCATTGTCTATCGTCTAACCTAGGCATCCAACTTGGGTTGGACAGTCATCCATTTTCAGCTGTCCAATCCAGCCATCCAACTTGGGTTGGACGGTCATCCGTTGTCTGTCGTCCAACCTAGGTTGGATGGCTGGGTTGGATGATAGACAATGGCTTTCAGTCCAACTTAAGCTGGACGGACAACCACTCTTTGTTGGATGTTTGTATTAAATAGGCACCCCCTGCAACCCCATGAGATATGTATTATACCTCGGAAAATACACGCATAAGTTAATTTTTACATATAAATAGTAGGTGAAATAACCTGTACAAATGACTTGGTGGAAATTCTAGGTGAAGCAGGTGGCAACCAACTGCTGAAAATTCACCATTTCCAATTTCTAAAATCCATAATACTCATGAGTTTACGAAAATTAGCCACTAAAATTTTCCCTATATTAATTATAGCTTATTTTGTGGGCTTCAAGTCTTCAATAATCCTTTGGTTGGGAGATCTCTGGAATGGTGATACGTGTCATGTCTTGGGTGGTATTTTAGATGTTTGGTGGAGTCTCTATAACTAGTGGGTCTTTTAAATTTTGTGGCATTTCAAATGTAAAGTGGTCCTCTACTTGTAAAGAAAGGCTAAGTCCAAAATATGATAAATTATCCTTCATTCACCACTCCATCTAAAATTTCCTTAAAAAATATATCATATTTTTCCAATCCCATAATTTTAGATAATTTGCCAACCCAATGAATTTGGTTATGGCCATATTCGCCATGATTTCTATAAGTGTTTTTCAAGAAGGTTCCTTAAAATTTTCCTAGTTTTAATTTGACACTTCCCTTGTCACAAATTATATCACCAGCCTGATCATTAACAAGTAGTAGAAGAAAAATAACTTATTTAACAACTTGAAAAATTCCATCCAAAGAATTTCAAAAATTAAAGTGTTGACAGGAACTATAGGAGAAATAACATGTCAATGTGCTTTAGTTAACTAAAATTTAGTGAGGTTATCATATGATCGGATTGCTCAAAATAACCAAATAATGTTGTATGATGATGTACTGTCAAGAGTAGCTGATTAATTCCCCAAAAAACAAATAAATGGTTGAATTTTAATTTACCATGCTTTGATTGGTTTCTACAAAGATCCAATGAATTTGATTAAATACAAATAAAGAGTTCCATTTTTTGTAATATGGACTATGTAAATGTTGGATCCTTAAATATTTGATGTTTCTTATATATTCTCCTACAACCTAAAGGGAAATTAGTACTTTTTTTTCTTAAACTAATTTTATGTTTTTGTTACCTAATTTCTTAAATTTTTATTTACAAATGACATTTGGTTATAAAATACCAATAAATGGAGGTATTGAATTCATTTACACCCAGTCACATTCTCAATTTTTCCCAAATCAACTTTCATATATTTTATAGTGTATAATCCAAGAATAATAGACTCAATTTAATCCAAATAACAAGATTCGATCCATTTAGTGTTGATACAAGATTTGAGTGTAGTGATGCTGACTATCACAAGTTTGCAATATATATTTATGGTTTGAAGTTAAGTCTCAAAGATTCAGTAAGTGTGATGTGACGTGGATCTATACAATGGATGATTTTTATTAGATTATACTCATGGAAAAAAATAAGTTTCAATTGAAGAACCAAAGTATTGTGTTCAAAAGAAGGAAAATTGTGTGTGGTGGATGAAGTGTTAGAATAAAAAAAGGCAAGTAAGACAAACCAATGATATAAAAAATGACACACAAACACAAGAAAAATGGTTTTTTTTTGGAGAAGAATCTTACCCATTTAAATAGTACAAAAGATTTAGTAGAGGAAGGGGAAGAAGATTATTTACAACTTGTTTCAACCATATATAATTAAGAAATCATACATTTACTAAGTGATTTAATGTGAAGAGGGAAGAAAACTTGCCATTGAAAGTGAGCATGTAGCACATGGATATGAGGAGTTGCTTAGTTTTAAAGAGAATTCATAGGATAATTAAGTAAGTGAGCATGTAACACATAAAGAAAAGGAGTTTCTCAATTTTGTAGAGAATTCAGAGGAATTAAACTGAGGATAATAACATATGATAAAAAGCATTTTCTTCAAGTCATAATAAAAAGATGATGACTCTATATAGAGAAATAATATTTTTGCAACAATTATCTGGTTATAAGGTAAGTGTTATGCAGATACTATTAATAGTTACAACATGGAATTAGATTAGATTTTTGAAAAATAGTAGAGAAGAACGGGTTGGATACAATTATTATGTGCCAACCCTCTAGAGTATAATGGCTTCACAAGGTCCATCAGATCTTAATGAGTACCAAAATGCTTGTTAGATTTAGGATACCAAGATATCAATATGAGACATGATGTGATATCATGTGGATGGATGTTTCATGCATTATAGGGAATTTTCCTTGAAACTATGACTAAAAGGATATTTATGATGAAATAACAAACACTTACCACCTTGATAATGATGGAAGAAAGTTTAAATTTATTAATTTGAAAGAAAACTAAGAAAAAGTGAGTACTATATTAATGAAAGAGAGTTGTTGATGATGAAAGGTTGTCTATGAAAAATGTAGAAGATAAACCATGTTTTGCATATGCTGAATATTTTGTAAAAAAGGCATGTAGAACATGAGGAAGTTCCAAATAAAGTGGGTGATATTTTGAGTGAGATTTTGGAGATTGTTTATGATGATTTTACATATTGGTTACCACCCATGTGTAGTATTAATGAATGAATAGGATCAAAACATAGACTACACTTACCAAATAAGATACCCTATCTGATAAAACATCAAAAAATGAAGAGATGCAAAGACAGTTGCAATAGTTATTTAATAAGATATTGATCAAAGAAAGTTTGAGCATATACATTGTGAACGCATTACAAGCATTGTAAGTTATCATTGATTTCAAGATGGGGTTATTGTGGTGTTTTCACTATGGTATTGTTGTGAGTTTTCATTGATGTCAAGTTGAATTTTGTGATCATTGATGTCAAAGAATGAAAGGGAGATTCTTGAGTGTTTTCATAATGTCATCTTGAGGAAAAAGAGTTATTTTTCATTGATGTCTAGGGTAAGTGCACCAAGTTGGGGGGCCAAAAAGTGGACAAAAACCTGAAAATGAATGAAATGCGATCGCATTTTGCAATAACATGATCATGTTATGTTTTCCTAGGCTAAGGAATTCATGAACCTAAAATGCGTACATGTTATAACGCGCACAAGTATAATATTTATTTTATTATTTATTTATACTTTTATTATTTCTTATACTTTAAATTTATTTTACTAAGTATAAGAAATTAGGGTCACTCTACACCTGATGGAAGTGGTCCCGTAGTTTTGACAGTGATAATTTAGAAGATAGTTTTTTAAAGTCTATCTGGTTAGTACTTACTTTCAGAATTTCAGTAATGACATAAAAGTTTCAAGCCATATATATTGTAGTGTTATGTTTGTGTTTTTCATGTTAGAGTATGGTACACCTTCCATGTGTTACACTCGGGTTTTTTTACGGCGGTCCCGCTCGCCGGTAGAGGGTCAGGGGGGTTCAGGGGCGATTTTCATGGGTGGTTCATTACCACATGGGTTGGGTAACCGTTATGGGCTGTTTTTGGGCCCGTGGTTTTTTCGGTCTTTTGCCCATTGTTTTGATACCCACGGTAATTTTGCACTTTGGTTTTGATACCCACGGTTTTGTATCAAATTGCTTAAGCACGTTGCTATTTATATGGTCTTATGCATATGATAGATAGATAAGAAAAATGTATTGCAGATGTGTTTTGAATTCGGCTGTGAATGAGAGTTTGTTGAGGGTCTGGGTAAGGTATTGTGAGAGCAGTGGTTTGTAAGAAAATCTGAGCAAGGTTCTAGGGGACGTAGCCCAAATTGGGTGAAGCCACGTTAAATACTGTCTCTTTGTGTTGTGTTATTTAGTCTACACTTTATTTGAGATCTGTAATATTTTCTGCATATTAGTTTCTACTGTTGCGATTCTGTAAGAGATTATTCCGCATTATTTTATCTCTTATCTCCTAACATGGGTCTTTGAGTTGTGAAAAAAAATATAGTCATTTTGTAGGTTTTTTGACCTTCTGGATTGGATTTTTGGCCCTACCCACTGCTTGAATTGGTAATTTTGAAATTTGGGTAATTCACTTTAGTGACCACGAATAAGTTCTATGATGCTTGTCTACTTCTTACTACAATGCAATCCTTACTGAAGTTTAGGGTTTAGGGCTTAGTGTTTGAATTTAGGGTTTAGGTTTTAGGGGATTTAGTGTTATGGTTTAAGGTTTAGGTTTTATGGCTCTATATTTAGGGTTTGAGTTTTAGGATTCGGGGTTTAGGGTTTAGCCTAGGGTTCAGGGAATAGGGTTTAGGCCTCAATTTCAGGGCCCAGGGTTTATGGTTTAGGGCTAAGGGTTGAGGCTTTAGGATTTAGTGTTTAGTGTTTATGGTTTATGTTTTTGGCTCATGGTTCGAGGTTTAGTGTTTATAACTCATGGTTAAGGGTTTAGGGTTTATGATTCAGGGCCCAGGGTTTAGGGTTTAGGGATCAAGGTTGAAGGTTTAGGGCTCATAGTTGAGGGTTTAGGGCTCAGGGTTTAGTGTTTAAGTGTTTAGGGTTTAGGATTTAGGGTTTCGGGATTCAAGTGTTCAAGGTTTAGGATTTAAGGTTTAGGTTTTAGGGCTTAGTATTTATGTTTTGGGTTTTAGGGTTTAGGGTTTAGGGATTAGGGCTCAAGGTTGATGGTTTAGGGTTTAAGGATTAGGTATAAGGGTTTAGGGTTTAGGGTTTAGTGTGTATGGTTTAGGGTTTAGGTTTTTTGGCTTAGGGTTTGGGGTTTAGGGCTTAGGGTTTAGGGTTCATAGCTCATGGTTCAGGGTTTAAGGTTTAGGGCTCAAGGTTAAGGATTTAGGTGTTAGGGTTTATGGTTCAGGGTTTAGGCCTCAATGTTTAGGGTTTATGATTTAGGGTTTAGGGTTTTAGGCTCATGGTTCAGGGTTTAGGTTTCATAGTTTAGGGTTTATGGTTTATTGTTTAGAATTTAAGGTTTAGGGTTTAGGGTTTAGGTTTTAAGGTTTAAGGTTTAGCATTTAGGGCTCATTATTTAGGGTTTTGGTTTTAAGGTTTAGGGTTTAGGGCTCATTATTTAGGGTTTAGGGTTTATGGTTTAGGGCTCAGGGCTCATCGTAAAGAAATATTACCCAATACAACTATATTCTTTTGCCCATCGCATGGGAAATATTTCACTCATTGTAATTATTTCTGTCTTACCCATTCTTATTAGTAATTGATAGAGAGTATTCAAATAAAAAGGTTTCATCAACTTCGTAGATAGAACATTCAAAGAGGGTCATCACAATTTTATGTCTTTCATCTGTTGATATTTTGAAGGAGGGAAATGTCATATTCTTGAATGTCCAATCCTTCCATAGACCCTAGTAGTCCTTGATCTTTGGATACATGGAGACACCGTTACTTGGCTTCTATTTATAATGATAGAGATATTTATAAATTCATGTTATGGCCTCTAAATTTATATGAATTCAAGTTACATGGAAATCACATCACACCCTTCACTAGGATTGATGACTACCCCTATATTTTTGAAGGCGCTTTTGAAAACATCCATGGTTTATCATATAAGTAATTATCAATGAATGGAAGGTCACTAAGTTGGAGGCTAGGTGACTCCCTTTTAGAATTGAACAAGAAAGATTTAGTAGGAGATTGAGAACCCTTTTGTGTTCTTAGCCATTCCCATATTTATATGCTTATTTTGAACACTTCAGGAAGTTCTCTCAAATTTACTATCCATTCCAGTAGAACAAGAACTTTATCTTTCTTCGAAGGAGAGGATACTGCAGGAAATTCAATTCTAATCCTACACCTTCACATTGGTATATTATTTATGTTTCTTTTGTTTCCTTTAAGATTAATTTTTGTGTTGTGATGGTTATTTTTTCCATCTTCCAATGGGTCATCCTAGCTTGCATAATACCATACATGGAAATATGAGAAATGTGATTTTTTTTTTCAGAGTGTGAATAAATTTACATTCAAGAGTGCAAGTATATGTGGGGAGAAACAAGTTTGAAATAGATGTGTAATATGCATTATAAGGCACAAGGTAGATGTCATATCCATAAAGTTACTTGTCCCACCTCTCATAAAAAAGGTAGTTTTATAAGTAGAATCAATGATGGTTCTAGGCATGAGACAAGGAAATATTGATGAAATATGGTTTAGGGTTTAGGGCTCATGGTTTATGGTTTAGGGTTCAAGGTTCAAGGTTCATGGTTATGGTTTAGGATTTAGGGTTTAGGTTTTAGGGTTTAGGTTTTAGTGGTTAGGGTTTACAGATCGGGGTTAAGGATTTAGGGTTTAAGGTTTATGGATTATGGTTTAGGGTTAAGGATTTAGTGTTTAGGGATTAGAGTTTATGGTTTACGGTTCAAGGTTTAGGGTTTATGGTTTAGGGTTCAGGATTTAATGTTTAGGGCTTAAGGTTTAGGGTTTATGGTTTAGGGCTCGAGGTTTAGGGTTTACAGCTTAGGGTATATGGTCTAGGGTTTAGGGTTTAGATTTTATGGCTCAGGGATAAGGGTGTAGGGTTTAAGGCTTAGGGTTTAGGGTTTATGATTCAATGTTTAAGGTTTATGGTTTAGGGTTTAGGATTTAATTTTTATAGTTCACGGTTTAGGGTTTAGCATTTATGGCTCATGGCTCATGGTTTAGGGTTTAGGGCTTAGGGCTCAGGGTTTATGGCTTAAGGCTCAGGGTTTAGGGCTCATAGGTAAGGGCTGAATGTTTAAGGTTTAAGGTTTAGGGCTTAGGGCTTAGGGTTTAGGTTTTATGGTCTAGGGATCATGGTTCAAGGTTTAGGGTTTATGGTTTAGTGATCAAGGTTTATAGTTTAGGGTTTAGGGTTTCGATTGTAGAAATTAAACACTAAAATTTATAAGCTGAATGTTGAAATATTGAAAATTACCTATGTATTGACCAGATTATACTATAAAAAACTATCTCCTAAACTATAACTCATGGAGCCGTGAGACTAATTACATAAGGTGCAGAGTGACTCTAATTTCTTATATTTACATAAATAAATTTAAAGTATAAGCTTTTCATTTATTATGTTTTATATTTTATTATTTATTATACTTAAACATTTATTTTTGTGAATAGAAGCATGCCATAAGCATATACAATTTTTATACTATAAAGAATGTGTATGCATTTTGCATTTTCACTTTTTCCAAGCCATGCCTCAAGGCTTAGGATCTAGTTTGGATCCCCAAGCCTCATGCATGGACCTTAAAAAACACATCAAACAACATGCTTTTTAGGAAAATGTAAAAATTCCACTTCCTCCATGATAAATCAACATAAAAAAATAGATTCTTTTTAAAAAATTATATCACGACGTAGAGCAGAATTTCTTCTTTCTAAAAAAAATAATTTTTCAATTTTTTGACTAATATAAGGTTTCCATATTATCTATTTTCTAACTATGTATTTTTATACCTATTTTTTAAAGTTTAAATATGTCTATCTTTCATCGTGTATCTCTTTTTGGGTCATGGAAATAAAAAAAATTATACTAGCACAAACTAGGCCTAATTCTATACATATTTAATTTTTTTTTTTTCTAATTTTCAATATTTTTTGAGATAGTTAGGGGGGGGGGTGTCGACACTAAAATTTTCCTCCGTAATTTCTATTTCATTAATGTATGTATAAGGAATAGGATGTTGTTAAGTATAATTAGTAGTAGCGTCTGATAGAAGATAATGGCGCTGCATCAGTATGGTGCTTCCAATAATGTGGAGTACGGTAATAGTCAAAAGTACAATATGAATGTTGTGGTAAAAAGTAAATATTTGTTGTAAGTGGTCCGGTAATGTTAAAATGTCAAAGTTTGGGTAATTAGAGAAGTAGGGTCTACATGATTAGGAATTAGAAATATTATATTGGTAATAAGGACAAGGAGTGAGGTCATAAATATTTTGTGTATTTTATTTGTAAAAAGTCTAAAAATGTGGAACCCATGTAAAATGATAAGGTTTATCTTATCTTAAAAGATAAGCTTACATGTACAGATAAGAGTTAAGGTATGGAATATGATTTGTCAGAGTGGATTTCTTATCCTATCTTAGAGATAAGATGGATAAGCCTAGAAGTTCTATAAATAAAGAGTCCACCCCCCCTCATTTAGCATAGAAGGAAGTAGTGAGAAATATTGTAGGAAGTGTGCGAAGGAAGCCATCAGTTAAAGGTGTGTTGAAGAAGCCATTAAGAGGTGTAATTGTAAAGTTTCTCCCATAGTCTTGGTGAAAGGCAAGTGAAGTCAATAACACTTGAAGTACCTCATGGGTGAGATTGTAACAATTTCATGTTAATATTATAATTTACTTTGATATTTCAGATTTGTCATCATTCCATCTTATCCTAGTTGATGGTATTCTTGTGTTATGTTGTTGTTTTGTTTCCAGATTACATCCACCAAACTAAAGGCTGTGCATTAGTAAATAATCATAGCACGAGGAGTTCCCGGTGAAGAATTATCATAGTGCCGGATTGGTGATGAAATTTTGGTTCCGTTTCCGGGACCATTCCTCGTTGGTGGATTTTCTGGAGAGATATTCCCACTTAGTCAAAAATCAATTGGAGGGTAACCTTGTTTTTACTGTGCATACTAGTTACCATGGTAAAGTCATTTTTTCCATGAATAGTAGTTACCATGGTAAAGTCATTTTTGTTGTGAATAGTATTTATCACAGTAAAGTCACTTTTTACCGTGAATGCAATACTTATTTACCGCAGTAACTTCACTTTTTACTGTGAATAGTGTTTACCACAGTAAAGTCAGTTTTTACCGCAGTAAGTCAAGTTTTACCATAGTTTACCATGGTCATTTCTATTTTACTGTAGAAAGGTGTAAAGTCACTTTCTAGTATAGTGATTCCAATTATTAGTGCACATAAGTCTTGTTGATTTTACTTGTGGGTTGGTATTTCATGGTGGTTACTTTTGAAAATGGGAAAGATTCCTGTTTTTTTCAGCTCAATCTAATGAAGATGCTTCTTCTTTCATTCAAGAGTTTAAACAATCTTGTATTTGTAATGGCCTCATAAGAAGGGAACAATGGACTGAATTTTTTCCTACCTTTTTGGATGGTTCAGCACTTAGGTGGTTTGAAACACTAGGTGATAATGTGAAAAATTCATGGGATTTATTAACTGAAAGTTTTTCTTGAAGAATTTGGTGAACAACAGAAATATGCAGATCTCATGATCAAGATCACAAAGCTATCCCAAGGAGAGAAGGAGAAGATAAGGGATTATCATGCTCGTGTTCTAGAGCTAAGGAGGAAGCTCGATGCCCAGATCCGGAAGGAAGGATTAGCGGATGGGTTGATGAATGGTGTGGATAATCTCCTATGTAAGCACTTCATTCTTGGGATGAAGCCAGAGATTAGACAACGAGTGAAGTATGACCACCCAGCTACCATTGAACAAGCAAAGGAGATTGCAAGAAGGCAAGAAGAAAGCATGGAAGAGGAGCCCAAAGAAATTGTTGCTAAAGTAGAGCCTACACCAGCACCTTTGGTCCAGAATCCACAACCACTCCCGGTGAGCACAAATATTTCTCCTAGTACATCTACTGAGTATGAAGATCTGCTCAAAAAGATGGGTCAGTTAACTATTAATCTTCTTCAAGGAAAAGAATTTAGTTCTCAAGGAGGAGATAGAGGTCCAAAAAGAAATATTTCTGAAGTTGTATGTTATGGTTGTTATAAAAAGGGTCATTATAAGTATAATTGTCCAGATAGAGCTTCTACATCTGGTAAAGGAGATAATGATAAAGGAAAAGCACCTGTGAATTCTTTTGATGTAGTAGATAAGAGCAGAAATAATGAAGTAGATGTGTTTGTAACAAAAAGAAAGAAAGAAAAAGATAATCAAGATGGAAATGATCCTAAGAAGATGAAAGGAGAAACTAGTAAGAAACATAGGAGAAGAAAGTTGGGTGTGTAGGATTTTCTGATTTCACAGGGGCAAGGACCATACTCCATCTTGGAAGATCTGTCCAAAAGGCCTGCAAATATTACATATGGTCAACTCTTGGCTATGTCTTCTGAGAAGAGGCGGGAGCTGCGAAGTGGACTCAATGCTCGACGAAGAAAGGAGGTTGAGGTCCCTGTTTTGGAGGCAGAGGCATTGATCCCTATGCTCCACAAGCTGAGGTATTATGTAATGGTATTTCAATTCATGATGTCTTAGTTGATGGAGGTGCTGCAGTTAATGTAATGACCGAGTTTGTAATGAATATGTTGGGTTTAAAAATTGATCACCCTTCAACACTTATGTTAAGGTCATTAAATAAAGGAAAAACTAAACCAGAAGGTGTAGTTTCAAATGTGGCAATATCTGTTATGGGTGTTGTATGTGTGGTAGACTTTCAGGTGATGAAAAATGGTACTGTTGCGTACCCAATGCTTCTGGGAAGGACCATGGCTAAGGAGAGTTCATGCAAGAAACTACTGGAATGAAGGTTTCATGACACTTGGACGTGGTAGAGAGAGGGTGAAGATAAACGTGATCCCTCGACATCATAAAACAGAACCTGTGGATTCAAGTGATGAAACTGATGATTGGACATCCTCTGATTACTCTAGTACCAGTGAAGTGGACACTGAAGATGAAGAAAGTGAGGTTGATGTTTCAGTCATGGATATCCTTCCAGTCACACCAACTCATGACCCCATAAAATTATCTGAAGAAGAAGTTGATGATCGTCTCCAACAAATAAAGATTGGTGATGCTGTGATGGAGAGTGAGAAGGAATCCTACCTCCAGCTCTTTCGAGAGGTACATACACCTATTCACTTTTGATTACAAGGAACTCCGTCAAGTAAGTTGGGTAGAACATTCTATTGAGCTGGTAGATGGTGCTAAGCCCATAAATCAAATGCCATATAGAATGAATCCTAATTTTTCCAAGACTGTAAAAGAAGAAATAGATAAGTTGCTTGATGCAGGATTCATATTTGCTGTGGAGAATTCAGAATGGGTTTCTCCCATTGTGATCTCAATAAAAAAGAATGGGAAGCTACACATTTGTGTTGATTACAGGAAGCTCAATAAGGCAACAAAGAAGGATCATTACTCTCTTCCATTTTCAGATCAGATCTTGGACGAAGTAGCTGGCCAGGAGTGCTATAGTTTTGCTGATGGATATAGCGGCTACAACCAAGTTTGTATAGCAGAGAAAGATCAGCTGAAGACCACGTTCACCACTCCTTGGGGAACGTTTGCTTATAGAGTTATGCCTTTTGGGTTGTGTAATGCTCCGGCAACATTCCAGCGTTTGATGAATAGGGTGTTCGAACCCTACATTGGGACCTTCATCAGAGTATTTCTGGATGATTTTTGCATCTATGGGAGCAAGTTGGACCACCTGCACCAAATGGAGACATCATTTCAAAGGTTAGATGAAGCACAAGCCTCACTAAACCCTACAAAGTGTGTCTTTGGATGTTCTAAAGGCATGTTTTGTTAGGGCATGTTGTATCCAGAGATGGTATTGGTACTGATCCTGATAAAGTTTCAAAAATCAAAGATTTACCATTTCCTATGAATAGAAGTAAGTTGAGATCATTTTTAGGCCATGTGGGTTACTATAGAAGGTTCATCAAGAATTTCTCAAAGATTGCACAGCCACTAACCCAGTTCTTAAAGAAGGATGTTACTTATGAACTAGGAAATAAGGCACATGAAGCTTTTGGACAACTGAAGGAAGCCCTGGTGTCTTCACCTGTTTTTAAAGAATCCAGATTGGAGCAAGCCATTCATTGTGTACACTGATGCCTCAGATGCAGCACTAGGAAGTACTTTGAGCCAAAAGGATGAAAATGGGAATGAACATCCAATTTACTTTGGGAGCAGACAAATGAGCAGTGCTGAGGTAAATTATACTGTAACTGAAAAAGAGGCTCTGGCTATCATTTTTGCTGTAAAGAAGTTTAGAAATTACTTGCTAGGGAAAAAATTTCTAGTTGTAACAGATCAATCAGGCTCTAAAATATATTGTAAATAAGCCTAACCCATCAGGGAGGATAACAAGATGGATAATTTTGCTACAAGAATTTGAATTTGATATCATAGATAGGCCAGGAAAGAAGCATGTTAATGCAGATGCACTCTCTCAAGCCTATGATGGTTTAGGATCATCTTGTGATGATGATGATTTCTCTGATGCAACATTGTTATCCTTTGACAACAATCCCTAGTGAATACATAGATATTTGGAATTATCTGAATGAATTCAAGTTTCCTTATGGTGCCAATGCAAAAGATTAAGAGAAAGATTACTCAAGCCAGTCATCCATATTCTATTATGCATGGGTGTATTATTTCGAATAGGACTTGATGGACAGTACAAGATGGCAGTTGGACGTGATCAAGGGAAGGAACTGCTAGAAGAATTCCACAATGGTACATGTGGAGAGCACTTCTCTGGACAACTTACAGCAAGAAGGATCTTGGATGCAGGTTATCACTGGCCCTACTCTTTTTAAAAATTGTTATAATTATTGTAAGACATGTGATATTTTGAAACACATGGTAATCGTAAGACTTCATCAGCTCCATTATGCCCTATTCTTCCACTTGGTCCCTTTGAAAAGTGGGGAATAGACATTGTAGGTCTACTTCCAACTACATCACGCCAAAATAAGTATATTGTAGTTACCACAGATTATTTGAACCAAGTGGGTTGAAGCTAGGCCATTGAAAACAACTTCCATGGATGAAGTGGCAAGGTTCATATATGAACGCATTGTCACCAGATTTGGTTGTCGCATTAGAAAATGTAACAGATCAAGGAAGCCACTTCATTAATGAGGTGGTAGAAGCCGTAGTCAATAAGTTTTCTACTAAGCATAGGAAGGCTAACAACATACAAGCCAAGCACAAATGGACAGGTGGAACAAACAAATTTTGTGTTGTGTCAAATTCTAGCAAAAGATGCAGCCTTGCAGGTACATAAATGGGATAAAAGGATTCATACAGCATTATGGGCATATATGGCAACATCAAAGTCAACAACAGGATACTCCCTCATTTCATTTAGCTTATGGCATTGATCCAGTTCTTCCTATTGAGTTTGATATTCCCATTGTGAGAGTAATGAAAAATGAAAGAATGGATGAAAGTGATTCAGTAAAAGAAAAGGTTGGTACATCTTCATTTGTTAGAGGAAATGAGAGAAATAGGCAAAGGATACAAGCCATAAGAATAAAATGAAGCAGAAGGAATGCTTTGATCAAAATATCCGGTGGTCTCCATTTTCATGTGAATGACTTGGTTCTAGTATATGATTCCAGATACCAAAAAAAGAAGACAGAGAAAATTTCTTCCAAAATGGATGGGGCCCTACAAAATAGCAACTGTGCATGAAAAATGGTACGTACCGACTGGAGGAATTGGATGGCACTCCCATTACGAAATGGGTCAAACCATGAAAATTTGAAGATTTTCCAAGCACCAGAATAAGTCTACTCCGAGGACAGAGTAGAAGCTAGGAAGGGGGAAGATGTCGACACTAAAATTTTCCTCCATAATTTCTATTTCATTAATGTATGTATTAGGAATAGGATGTTGTTAAGTATAATTAGTAGTAGCGTCTGATAGAAGATAATGGCACCGTCAGTATGGTGCCACGCCAATAATGTGGAATACGGTAACAGTCAAAGTACAATAGGAATGTTGTAAAAAAGTAAATATTTGTTGTAAGTGGTCCTGGTAATGTTAAAAATGTCAAAGTTTGGATAATTAGAGAAGTAGGATCTACATGATTAGGAATTAGAAATATTATATTGGTAATAAGGACAATGAGTGAGGTCATAAATATTTTGTGTATTTTATTTGTAAAAAGTCTAAAAATGTGGAACCCATGTAAAATGATAAGGTTTATCTTATCTTAAAAGATAAGCTTACATGTACAGATAAGAGTTAAGGTATGGAATATGATTCGTCATAGTGGATTTCTTATCCTATCTTAGAGATAAGATGGATAAGCCTGGAAGTTCTATAAATAGAGAGGCCACCCCCCCTCATTTAGCATAGAAGGAAGTAGTGAGAAATATTGTAGGAAGTGTGTGAAGGAAGCCATCAGTTTAAAGGTGTGTGAAAGAAGCCATTAAGAGGTGTAATTGTAAAATTTCTCCCCATAGTCTTGGTGAAAGGGCAAGTGAAGTAAATAACACTTGAAGTGCCTCATGGGGTGAGATTGTAACAATTTCATGTTAATATTATAATTTACTTTGATATTTCAGATTTGTCATCATTTCGTCTTATGATAGTCGATGGTATTCTTGTGTTATGTTGTTGTTTTGTTTTCCAGATTAGAGCCACCAAACTAAAGGCTGTGCATTAGTAAAGAATCATAGCACGAGAAGTTCCTGGTGAAGAATTAGGTTGGTGATGTAGATCTATTTCAAAACATAAAATTTCTGTACTAGAAAAATCATAAAAAATAAATACTTGATAAAAAATGTAAAACAACTTCTAGCACAAACTAGATGCTCCTAGTTATCTTTCTGCCAAAGGGTTTTCACAACTACTAAATGGTGGTAAAAAAATGGTAGGGGCACAAAAGTCACTATGTTATGTTTTTTTTAACAAAAATAGGAGCATATTTCTGGTATTTTAGTAATTTGAACCCACTTAAACTTATCCATTTTCAACAAAATTTAGTAGCATTGAAACTAGACTTAAAATTATATGATTCATGTTTCTACAACATCTTCCAATTTTGAGTGTAACTATTTTAAAAAACTTGTACAAGTTAAAGTTTTTTATTTTTTCAGAAAATGCATCCATTTAAGACCCCATTTTTCCCCCCCAACTTGGTGCACTTACCCTCCAATGATGTCAAATTATTCCTTGTTGAAGAAGATCAAGAAGGTAAAAAACACTGAGAATCCTAGTTATGGCCCAGTCATGGCATGAAGAGACATAGTGAAGGTATGAGCATGATAACTTGGTGAGATGGGTGAAAACATGTATGAGAAGTTGTAAATCATTGTTTGAGCATGTGAAAATGGTTTAGAATGCATAGATAGAGTATTAAAGTTTGTTTCAAGGTCAGTTGAAGCATGAAGACGAAGGTGTAAAGAGCAAGGTGAAGAAAGAATGGCCTAATCAGGTATGTAGATCTATTTACAAGGAAAGTGTGGGAATGTGAGAATTTTCAGAGGTGTAACAATTTTTCCTAAGGGTATTTATGGAGTTTGAGGTCATGGATTGAAGTAAAAATAAGAATTTTAGGTCTGCACATAAACCATTCTTGAGTCTTACCTTTCTTAATGAGGTAGGTTGATCATTTTTCAGGGTGAGTATACAAATGCAAGCATGGATAAAGGATCGACAAGTTGATTTAGGTATTTTTACAAAGTTTCATGTCATGGTTTGAAATATATCTCCCAGTATTAGTTTTCGATTTAAGTTCCTATCCTTTATGATTGTTAACAACAAACCAACTTAAAAACCCTTCTAAAAACCCTAACATTAAGTCAATATGAAAGATATTTCTCAAACATCCACAATTTTTTTTTCAAGACTCTCTCATGTATCTCCAAGTGGTGGTGGTTAGTCAGATGAGTGAGTGGACCCCATAAAAAGGTTTATTTTGTAAGATTTTGTTGTAGAATTCAAGTTTCACATTAAAAATGATGACTAAATGAATGTGTGAGGGAGTTGGAGACCCATACTACATGTCTATGATCATTTATAGAAAACTTTCACTCATTAAGTTGTTATACCAAGTCAATTTTGCATGACTATTTTTTGGGACAATTTTGTTAATTTTAAGTGATCATGAAATAGTGATGTTCTTAAGCCTTCTACCAAAATTTTAGGTTTGTAATGAATTTGGTGAAATTTTTAATGTCTTTGAGTATATATCTATAGCTTTTACTTTCCATGGTTGAGTGTTTCAAGGTGTTACAAGCTTCATTCTTGAAGACTAGTTTTTGAGGACATTTTGGACATTCTTGTCCTCAAGGATCTTTCATGGTATGGAAGCATGATGTAGAGTTATTAAATCTTAGAGAAGCATATAATATGTCCTATATAGAGTATATGAAAGGTTATTCAAAGTTAGAGAAGGCCAAGTAAGCTCATGAAAGTAACAATGTAACGTTAGGATTAGACCTAATTGAATAGGGCCTTATTGAGGATTGAGTCTATCTTGAAGACATGACGAAATAAGATATTATTATTTAATTATTGGAATTAATATTTGATTTTATATTATTATTATTACTTTTCCACTATAATTTCAGCTGATTATTATTATTATTATTTTGAATTGTGTTTGATTTGCATGGGATATTGTGGTGTCTTTTCTATTTAACATGTTAGGGTAATGGTGCAATGAATACATATAAATAATTCAATACCTAATTCTCTAAATGACCAAAATGGTCTACTAATTTCCCTACTCAAAAATATATTAAATTTTCTTATTAAATAATAATCAAGCGGGAGGAAAATTATTTTGAGAGGCACCTTACTAGAAAGATTTTTTATTTTCCAAATATAATATTTCTATGCTTTGATGGTGATAGATGAAGGTATAAACACTATCTTTGTTTTTTAACAATGACCAAAATATGCCCATGCGATCAATTCTAGGCATGGTATGGAGAAGGGTTGTGACTTTTGGGCATATTTAAGAAGCATTGAAACTATTTAGGGAACCACTTATGTTGGCACTAATCCAAAGAGGCCTCAAAACACATGTCTTTCTCCACCTAGCATGTGATATATTAACAAATGCAATTAGATTTGACCACCACCTTTGATAATACTCAAGTAGATTTTTCTCTTATTAAGATACCTGGGAAATAGATCTTTGAGTTCTTGTAGATGAAATATATATTTCTCTTAACCTCATATGAAGTTTTATATCTAAGTATATTTCTACCCCAATGAATGTAGATGTGTTATTATGAGATTTAGGGTGCCTTGGGTGCATTTTTCAAGTGTTGGAAGTTATTTTATCAATGTAGTGCCATAGTGTTTCAAATTTTGTAAATGAGTTATTGTTACATGCTTATATAGGGATATGTAGATGATTTATCAGTGAATTACTGACCTAGAGATATTATACGATGTAACAAAATATCCGAGTTCGAAATAAATATAAGAGAAAATATTGGTCTAGGACCATATAGCTTAGTCACGACTAGATGTACTATCCTAAAAATATTATATGGCCCTACCTACAGAAGGAAAATAGGCCATCTAATGTTTGGAACCTATTGCTTGATGCTTGATTATGAATTTTATGCATTTTGTTTTTGGAATTTGATGACAAGTTACCGTGCAATTATAAACAAGCTAAATAGGAGACCTAAAATGTAGTAAGAGGGAATGGAAAATTCATATTTATCTTAGCAGGAATGTATTATCAAAAATAACAGTGTCAAAGAGTGAATTTCCAAATTTTAGTTTGTACATTTACCCCCTTTAAATATGAAATGAAATTACATGCTTAAAGGAAATGATACCTTAATGTGTAGACATATTATATCTTTTCTCGAATATTTATTTTATAGAATCCAATTACACTTAGTGTTGGCATGTTCCATGATGAAACCTATGACATGGAGTCAAACCACTGGTCCTTATTTCTTTTCCAACCACCATTTCCCTCATTCTTAGAACCATATAAATTAACTACTATTAGCATAGAATATGAAAATTTTAAACAATAGAAAATTTAAATTTTATATATTTACCATTGATATATATATTTTTATTATTAAATAATGAATAAAATATAATTATTAACACCACTAAGAATTTATGAAAAATAATTATAACCATTTCAAATTCACCAATAATAAAAAATAAGAAAGAAACACCCTTTCTTTAAAGAGAAAACAAGCTGATGTATTTTCTTTGAGATATAAATTACTATTGGAACCTATCTATATATTAATAATACAAAATAGTTACAACACCAGGGTGACTTGAAAGTCACAATCCAAATTCAAAATGTTGTGAGGGAATGAAAGACACCACAAAGTCAACAAAAATCAAATAACTAAAAAACACTAGGCACAAGAAGAAATAACACTTGGCAGAGGATGAGGGTCATCCTTAAGAGGAATGAACCCCCAAAAGTCAGATCCTTAGAAGGTAGATCAATTTCCCATCCATATGGGTCTGACATTTGAATATTCAGAGGCACCATGATTCCCCAGCTAGGTGATGGTGAGCCTCTAAACCTTTCTCCCTGAGGAGGTAAGTTCCAGTTGGATTAGCTGGCCATATCCTTTCCTTGAGGTAGTGGACTCAATCCAGGTCTAGAGGTGAATAGATTAGGATGGATCCAAAGGGGAAGGACATCAAATACAAGATCATATTTTGTGACATGACATAAGGGTATGTGGTGGGGCAAGAGAGTCATATGGAGGAACAAAAATAATGGTAGAAGGTGCCCTACCCCAATGATAAAACAAATACTGTAAATGCGTGAACTCTAACACCACTTTATTTGCTTGTGCATAAATTTGCATAGTCATGAAAGAGATAATATCCACTTTTTTACTCAAAGTAATATCTTCATACTTAAATATACCATTATTTATATCTTTCCATAACTGAAAAGGAATAATAACCAGAAATAAATGCCAAATAAAAAAAGTTTGAGTAGGAAGAACAAAAAATTCGCCAAACATGACAGCTTTCTAATCAAATAGGTCAGGGTGGAAGGGGAGGAATAGAGAATTACTCCATTTCTAGGAAGATTGAAAATGTTAAAAATTCCAAAATATATTCTTGAAAGATTCAAGACAACCACATAAAGGACATTTAGGATTAGGAAGGCCAATATGACTTGACTGTTCTCCTAATGGGATACCTTGGTAGATGAGGCACCAAACAAAAAAATGAGCTTAGGTTAAAAGTTGGGCTTCTTGGCCTTATTAATCCTTCAATCCCATGTGAAAAATAAAGAATTAAGGTTCCACTGAGTATTTAGCTTGCTTATTACATGAGACAAGAGGGAAAAAAGATTGTAGATCATGCCAAACTGGTAGTTAATGAAAGGGATTTCCAAATTCCACCACCAGTCCTGCCACGATATTGTAGGGGATTACAAAAACAAATTATGAAGCATAACATCTGCAATAAGCTCCTACATTTTGAGTAATGATGAAAGGTAATAGTTGATCAAATTAAATTTCCATTTAAGATATATTCAAGGAAGCAAATCTCTCAGGCAGACAAGGTCACATATGGTGTTGATGCCTTTATGAGAAACTCGAAGTGCTTTAATACGAGGAACCCCCGCCAACGCAACATTGTCAGTTATGAAAATAGAAGACCACAAGAGGTTATGATAATTGAAAGACAACCCAGTGTGAAATCCATTACCAATCCAACAAAGAAAAGGCTTAACGATTTTGAAAGCATTCATGATACTTCTTGCAATAAAGGTAGGTGTGATTTTAACTGACACTCTGGTGATGATCAAGGTATGTATCCAAATGTTATTCCATAATTTTTTACCATAACGAGAATCTGAAGACATGTAATGTCGTATAAATATTTTCTAGGATTGATTTCCCTTAATACATCTGATAACTTGTCTAACACAAAGAGAAATAATCTTTCTATAAACATCAATAAATCCCATTCAACCCTTGATCATGAGGAGGTGTACATATCTCCCAAGTAATATGATGGAGGCCACCCTGATATTTCTTAGACCAAATATAATCCCGAATTTTTTTAGAAAGCTTGTCAACAATCCCCATGAAGGAAACTAGCAAGCAACATAATAGAAATGGGTGGCAGCCAAAATTTTGGTGTAGACTTAAAACTTGCCGGTGAAAGAGAGATGCCTAAAAACCCAATGCAGAATTTTTTTTCCACTCGATCAATGACATATTTCCAAAGAGTTGAAGAGTATATATCAAAGGAAAAGGGAATCTAAATGAATTTAAAACTTTCCCCACACCTGATCCAAGGCAAAGGGTAAGAATCCAACCAGTTGGATATAGGATAGGAATTATTTCAAAAGCTAAGAGAATTTAGAAGTTGAACATTGGAGCTAGAAGCTTAGTAGAAGGTATACGTATAAGAGAAAGGTTTTTTGATGTTTCTTTAATTCTCATCTTAAGTGAAAAAATATTCATCTACAAAATGGCAATTGACAAGATACAAGGCATGATCAGGGAGTAATATTTCCTGGATGCATCCTCACTCAGGCCTTTTGGAAAAAAACATAACCAAGGGTATCAACTGCAAGAAAAAATAGTGCAGAAGTGATAGGGTACCCTTTCTTGATAGATCTGAACAGGATGGTAGTATAAGACTGATTCCCATTGATGATGAGGTAAGAAGAAGCATTAGAAAATAATTTTTGAATGATATTGTTAAAGAATGGTCCAAACCGAAGCTCTTGAAGCATAATAATAATAAAGGGCAATTGGATCTGATAATAAACATTCTTAACAATTTTTTTTGTAAAAATACACACTGCAAAGAAGTTTTTTCCCTCTCCATTCCTTCCCAAAAAACTATGATATTATCAAGAATATATTTACCCTTTGATGCAGCCTAGAATTTACCAGATAATGCCCTAGATGCACTGATACATCACTCAGCCTAGACTGAGTGCTCACCCGAAGCGTGCAAAGGTACCAGGTCCCTCTTTAGGGTTGCTGTAGTAGGATGTTAGCATGATGAAGGAAGAAACATATAGATCCACAAATAATCCATCAATCTACAATGCATGCCATATTTAGATCTAGGAAAGAATAAGCTTAAACAATAATCATGATTGAATCAAGAACTTGCACTATTCAATTACACATAGGAATGACACTTAGATTCAGACAATATCTCCCATTTATTAATAAACACAGAAGCTCCTTACAATAATGGAATTCTATACCGATGCGCGCATGGATCTGATACAATAATCCAGTCATATGCATATATATCTTTATGCTTACGTATTACACTCTGCATATACCTATATAGATCTCCTCACTCTCTCAGGTAATTCACTACATATATATAGGGTGGGGAATTTCCATTCACCACTTATCTATTCCAAAAATAGGCCGCATGCTATTAATAGCCACGTGTCATTTACAGGCATAACTACACATGCAAGTGTGCTACCTATAGACCTCTTATAATTAACTCAAGTGAAAATCCTATTCTTAGCCTGTCTCCATGTAAAACCCTTCAATCTGATCCTCTAAAGATAGACAATGCGTAGTGTGCACGTATCTACCTCATTGGTGTTTTGTGCACTCCATCTTCTAAAAACAGGTCTTCATGCTCAAAATTGGCTAAGTCCTGAAAGCTAAACTTGTACTCCATGCACGGGTTCTTCTTATCCCTCCATGCCCTTAAACCTGGCTTGTTTTCCCACGTGGACTTCTTGTGTGAGTTCTGTCAAGTGTTCTATGATCAACATTACCCCACATTAATATCATTATCACCCTAACAATGGGTATCTCCAAAACTTGAAGTAAAGAATAGAAGAATGGAAAGAATAATAATGAAAGAATGTAGATGAATAAAGAATTTTTATGAGGTAGCCTCCTTTATATCAGTATGAAGTATCAAATCTGGATAATCCTTTATTTTGGCCTCCAAGGCCTGCCACTTAGTGAATGATTTTTGTGCCTGCTCTAGTACGTCCACAATAATAGAATCCAATTCATCTTGGGTAACTTCACCTTTTTCATTCTGCAATACCAACATAACGTTGGACATTGCAGTATGTTTTCCTTCCATTGCATCTACCTTTTGTGCGATGAGTTTCCCAAGCTCATCTAATCTTTCCTTGTGTGGCTCTTGTGTTTCTGCTAGGGCCTTGCACTTTTTATTTATGAGTGTTAACCATTATGCATGGCCCAAGGTATCATCCTTCATAGCCTTCTGGACTGCATTATCTTCTTCCAGAGTCTTTACCTTGATCAGCGCCTCTGGAGCTGTGCGTATATTTAAGGCACGATCTGCCTTTTTCAATTCCTCTTGGAGCGCTTGTAGTAGGCCTTCGTATGATGCAATCTTTATGAATACTACATACCTAGCCCTTTCTACCTCTTGTTTTGGATTCCTTGGCGCTGACATGCACAGAGGTTCATCTTCAAGTACCAGGTCCACCAACTTTCCTACATAATGTATCGTTGAGGGAAATGTCTGTGGTACCTTGGGCTTCAAGTGTGGCCTAGCTCTTATGACATTGTCTCCAATCTCCTCTAAAATACTCATAAATACTTCATTCTTCTTCTATGCTAAGTACCTCTCTTGTATTATGCGCTCTATCTCTACATCCTTTGTCTTTAGCTCCTCGCGTAACGTTCTTAACGTTGCTGCTTTGTCCATGTTTCTCCTTGTAACTTCAGTAGAAACTTTCACCAATGCATTGCTGACCCGCTCATTTGACATGACAATAGGCTTTACTGTCATATGTCTAGCTTGGGGTGCCTTCTCCAGCCATCTCGACACGCATGAATCTTCGCATACATCAAAGTCAGGCTCATCCATGTGTGTGTGAATTTACCATGATAGTTTTCTTTTGAGTGTGCGTAGTTGTCATATCCTCATCCTTTAACTCCTAGCCAAATAAATCCTTCTGTGTTATCGTGCTATGGAAGCGGGCACATAAAATTTTACCTGTGTCCTCTGCATACCCCATGGCTGGTGGAATGTTCTCTCTACTCATCCTCTTCAATCTATGACCCTTGGGAATTATAGTTTCAAGGTTAGGAGCCTATCCCATTCCACCTTGAAAAGTCACATGCGCAGATCTGGAGGTTTCCTTCTCTCTTTCTTCTCTGTCCTTCATCTCTTCATCTTTTTTCTCTTCCTCATTATGTGGCTCATCTTCTTGCTCGAGTGGGGTAGGAGATGCATGCTTGCTCTCCTTTGATTCCTCCACTTCTTCATCTAACTTCAAATTTATTCTCCTCTTTGGTTCAACGGCCTCCTTATGCAGAGAGAGACAAGGTGATTCCATTACCATTTGTGGGGTTCCACTTTGAGTCCTTGTGCATCTGAATACTTTCATAAATCTGTGCTCCCCCTGCTCAACCTCCATATCTTCATCTTAATCCTATCCATGAGGTGGAGTGGTTGCACATTTTGACTCTTCTCTGTTATATGGTTGCTTTCTTCTATGCTCTAAGCCTCCACTATCTTCACGCTCCTCTTCTTCATCCTCTACTTCAACAATTTCTGTTGGCCTTTGCGCTGGTATGTTTTCCATTGTGTGCTTACCTTTCAGTGGTCTTGGGAGCATGCAAATTCATTATACACATACTTATTACTCTCCATCTTGGGATTCAGCTGAAGATATACTAATGTTGCCCCTATTTTTCCTACAGCTAGACTTATTGGCTTAGTATTCAATACCTACGAAATGAGCCTCTTGACATAGGCACTTCTTCTAGGATACACATAATTCTTCCTCAACGTGTGGTAGTCACATTCTACCTTATCTGCATTGAATAACAGTCGTCATGTGTCTGTGAATATGTGAAAAAATTCTTGGAAATAACCTGCAGTGAATGCCTAAGGAAATTTACACCAAGGGCTCCAAACTCCATCTCTCATTAAGAAGCGCATGATGCAAAAATGCTGATATACAACAAACTAAACTTGTTTCCCCACTACTGATGGTAGGTCCTTCGGGATGCACCATGCTTCTCCAAATTCTCGTGCGGAGCCTATCGTACCATTTCTACACCCTTTTCTTGACATCATTTGTCATGGATCTTGTTGGTGCTCAATTTGATCTCACCTCGTTTGTCATTGAAATTCTTCAGTTTGCGAGCTTTGTCATGTTTTCTATCTCCCGGTATTGATGAATGAAATTTTTATCCCTCCATTTGGTTGTCAAGATCTATCCCTTCCTTTGGTTGAGGATCACTTTAAATCCTAGAGTTTTTTTTTCTGTTCCTCTGTCCATGAGAAAGATCTGTAACTTGGGCGTAAAATCAAGGTTTTTTCCTTTCCTTCTGTTTTCCACAGTCATGTTTTGTTTTCTTTGTATTTTTTTGTCCCAAGTATATGTGAAAACATGATTAGATGTGGCTCAGATAATCATATTTTGGCCTTATATCATTTCCAAATTATCTGTCTTGAAAGAAAGATTCATTTCCAGGCTCAAATGGTGATTTTCCTGCATTTTACGGTTTGACGGGTGTGTTTTTCCCTGTCAAATTTATATCTCAGCATCTGTGGAAATGTGGCCCCTTTTTGGTTGGATGCGGCTCAGACGAGGAACTTTGAAAACTATAAGGCTAACTTCAACTCAAAACTTTTCCATGTGGAGGGCCGACACTCATTTGAAAATTCATATTTTGGTTTGACCTTGAAGTTGTGCCGGGGAGACACATGGAGGTTTCCACTCAATCTGCCCTTGCTTTGACTTTTCAATGGCCAAGGAAAACTATCTCGGACCCTAGACACATGGTGCCTTCCACTGATCCTTCAACCTTTTTAACAACTCTGCTGGACTGAGACATGTGGTGAGCTTGTGCGTGTTCAGGGTCTCCACTTTTGAGGACCATACCAAAGGTTCCCCAAGGTGACACGTGGAGGCTTCCGCTTGCTCCTTTTTTACTGAGACTTTTTCAAAGGCCAAAAGGAATTTTTCTTGGGCCCAGGGCATGTGGAAGGCCCATGCTTGTTTGGAAACTTTCCCCTATACTTCTCCTTTGTAATTGTGCCAAGGAAACACGTGGAAAACTATAAAATAAAGTAGAGAAGGGGAAGAATCAACGGTTGCTATGAATTTCACTTGTTTTTCTGCCATTTTTTCTTTAAGACTCCTGGAGATGTGAATACGTGCTATTTTTCATCATTTTTTAATGAAATTCCTTATCAGTTTTTTCTATAAAGTGCCATCGAATGGATTCAGAACTTAATTTATGAGTCCAAGGATTGTTAAGGTCAATATTTTGAATTTGAAATTGCTCGGGCACTTGCAAAAATGGGAATTACCAGAGAAGAAGGATGCGGGGAAAAATTGCAAAGGAAAGGGAGGGAAAAGAATGAAATGATGGAGGTTACAGGAGCAAAGGATGAAAAAGGTGTTGCCTTGAGGATGAAAATGATTACTTGTCAGATCCAGTTATGCAGAGCCTTCGAAAAATGATTAAAAAGGGGATTTCTCGCATGAAAGAATAAGAATGATTAGAAGGAATGCCAAAAAGGTATGGCAAGGAATCCTAGTCATTAGTCGAGGGCCCAAGAAATGTGATCAATTCATAACTCGTCCACCTGGCAGCCTTCGGATCTAAATTTGTTAAACGTTGCTTTCTAAGGAAAATTGGTAACAAACAAAGGTCCCTCGAATATTCTTCTTTTTTGGGGGGAAAATTTGGGATGAGTGAGAAAGTGAAATGTATAAAATGCAATGAGAATACTCTTGCAAAGGTCAGGGGGTTTGAATTCTCAAGAGAAAATTTGAGAAAAGTCATCTTCTTGAGAGACCAATCCACGATAACCTGTTAATTTCTTGTGTTAGATTTTCTATCATGTCAAGTTGGGTGCAGATGTATAGCCATAGATGAACATTGAGATTACACTGGAAAGGTTTCCCCTACTGATGAATCTAAGTAATTTTGAAATTAATTTGTGTCAATCTTGGAGCAATTAGTGTCTTCTTTATTTCCGAATATCTATAAGTAGTTTGTCTTGTTCCTATTGCAATATTAAATTGAAATATTTGTGAAATCACACAGGATCTCATCCATGTGATAGTTTAGTGGCATTTGCAATTTCATTTCAAGAAGAGCCTTCATCCTGTGATGAGATAAACAAATTTAAAATCACTTCACTGTCATTTATTGATAAAGATTGTTTGTAAGTCTTTGGGTGTACCTTAGGCATGATTAATCATGGATTATGGTGTTTAATTGAGTCTTTTAACTTGATCCTTCATGTTATATTCTCAAATATTATGTGAAAATGTGTTGATCTGGGCCTCCATTGAAGCACACCTTCTGGTTGAGGGAACATCTTAACTATTATGAAGCTTTATGTTGTTGAGCTTTCCATTGTTGTGAAGTTTCTCAGAGATCTAGTATAATCAACTTTATCCTTCTTAATCTCCCACCAAAATCATTCAAAAACCATGAATCCATCCTAAACTACCCCTGTTTTCCCTATATATCAACAAAGGAACAAAATCTATTTACTAAAATATGTAGAACAATCAGGATTTCATAATGTCTTCACTAACCTTAGCCTTGTTTTGAAAGTATCTCCATCATTTAGAAGTGACAACTCTTAAGAGTTAAATTATGGAGTATTGATCATACTTTCCCAAGGTTTTCTTCATAAAATTTGTGCAAAATAAGGATATCTCCATCTCCTTCATCAAACAGAGGTTACACTACGGGTCCTCTCACCCTAGTCGAAAGGGATGGCCTAAAGTAGTGAGGATAGGTCAAATTATCTTGAAGGTGCTATCCATCTCTCCACAAATCTGAGTAATAAAGGGCCAGTTAGATCTCATCTCCAGCTACAAAATGACACATATCATGATCTATCTATCTCTAAGATCCATGTCGAATCTATGATGCTGCTCAGCTTGAAAGGGAGAAAAATTTTGGATACCAACACTCATGGCACCGGTGTTGGGGACTCTTTGAAGTATTTTACAAATGCAGCACATACAGAACCTGGTAATGCTTCTTACAAATTTTAAAGTGCAAATACATTTGCTGAAAAATATTTCTTTGTTCATATCTGTAAGAATTGTTCAAAGTTGTAAGTTCTGAGTGCAATATTTCAAGCTTATACAGTTATTGCACTAAGGTTTGTATCATCATTGACAAATTTGGGTAGAAGAAGAGTAGATATTGTAAGATTTGCATGAATTTGGTATAAACAAACATTTGATAGGTATTTCATAGTGAATTTTCACAAACTAAGGTGAAAATCCTTAGTGGTGACTCCGTGCATTTTAAATTCTTTATAAATACTAGTATCTTAACATATATCAAGTAAGATTTGTCATTAATATCTGTAAAGATGGAAGGAAGAAGATTTGTCTTCGTAGGGACCCTAGTAGAAGGTTGTTTCAAGAGTGGGGAAAGTCTAATTCAGAAGGAAGAAGAATTTGGAATGTTGTTGGAGATCAAGCATCAAGAAAAGAGATCTCCATTGGTGAAACTGATCATCCTATGATTGAAGATTGCAATACTTCCTCAAGTGATTCTAAATCAGGTAGTCTCTTTGTTGAACTAAATTATCCATCTGGAGAGGGTCCTTCTTTTGTATTTTAAAATTTTTCTTCTCAATATGCCCCGATATTTTCCAAGTCTGATAGAGTTTTCCACGAAACAGAACCTTTAGAGGGTAGTCATTCTAAAAATTACATCCCTATACCACACAGACCCCTCACTCCTCATCATTCTGTTTCTCCTGTAAGATCACCTCCTCAAAATAATATGGCTCAGCCTCCACCTAGACCTCCATTTGTTGTTAATACATTTAGTCCCATCAATTTTAGAGGTATGGCTGGCTATCCAAATGTTGTGCCACAAGATGTAAGAAATGTATTGCCTAAGTTTCAAGGAAATAATGCAATTACTGGTGATCAACACTTGAATCTCTTTGTCAATATGATGGAGGAATTTGAAATAGAATTTGAGGATGTATACATTAAATTGTTTATTCATACTCTAGAAGAAGATGCAAGGGACTAGTATAAATATTTGCCAGATAATTCCATTGATTCTTGAACAGAGATGAAGAATGATTTTACAATGCAGTATGGTGATAAAACAGAACCTAGGTTTCTTTTATTAGAGTTTGAAAATATAAAAAAGAATCCTAATGAATCAGTTCATGATTTCAATACAATATTTAACAAAACATTGAAAATAATTCATATTAATTTGAGGCCATGTGATGAATCACGTTTGATAAAGTATTCAGATGCATTTGATAAGAAAGCAACTTACTATTTGATTGGAAATTTGAGGCAGGACTTTACCATGGCTCTACAAATTGAGAAAAACATTAAAGCAATTGGAAAACCTCCTAAGAGGGAGGGTGTTAAACTGATCTACTTAGAGAACCTCAATAAATTAAGGCTATGGATATTGAGGAAGTTGTAAAGAATTTGGCCAGAGCTGTCAAAGAAATATCTTACAAGCTAGCTAGGGTAGAGAAAGGAATTGGACAAGGTTCTCAAGGTTAGCATAGGCAACAAGGACAATATAGATTTGTAAATCATCCTAGAAATGATCAGATATCGGATGAAAGAGGTAAAGGACACATGGGAGCTAGACAACCCCAAGCTAGGGAAAATAGAGTAGTCCATGATCCTCTAAATTCCAAAGTTTTTGTTGTTGAAGAGACAAGTGAAATTGATTGGTGTGAAAAATGTTTCTTACCCCACTCACCATGTGAAGTAGACCAACAAGTTGAAGAAGATGATGATGATGATAAAACTGATGATGATGCATGTATGGTGGACTGATCTAGAAGCTCACAACAAGGAGAAACTTCAACTGAAGTAATAAGTGCAAGAACTGCTGCAAGTTTTTGGGATTGCATTCACTGGGTACCTCTTCTTCCTCCCTCTCATACTTTAGAAATAGATATGGTACAAGATTTTGAACTTCCTAATAATGATTTTGAGTACCTAAGAGCTCTAATGTTTATTAGATGTATGAGTGGGATGATATCCCACTGTAGCCAAGACTATAGATGACATAACAAGGAATGGGGAATGTTGCCCCATAATTTTTCTATTTCACAAGATTTAAAGATGTCGAGAGTTGGTAGTGGCCTCAAGCCAAACTTTCAACCTTTTGGTTCTCACCAATGTGGGCAAGATGATAGTCGACATTGGAGGATGTATATTGGCATATTAGGCACTTGTCCTATCTCATTGGGGAGACTGGTATTCCCATGTGATGGCTATAATGTGATAATTCTTAGAGCCATCCGATGAGATCCTCTAGGTCATACTTTACAGGGACATGAGTTAACCACTTACATTCCATACTAGTGTAGATTGCCCATTTCTTAAGTCAAGGGCTTCAATGATTGCGGTCCCAGTTTATTGAACTGATTTGGATTGCTTCATTTGTTTTTGTGGAGGGAAGTTGAGTGTATGGAATATTGTATAAGATAGGAAGATATTTTCCAAGGCAGTAATAGTGGATGATGGGAACACTCCTCCATATGTTTGGGCACGATGTAGTATTATCCCACCTGTATTGGAGGAGATAGGTGAACCACCTGAAGTTTACACAGGAAGATCATGGGTGTGAGTATCAATTGAATGTTCATCCATGGTTGTTACATGTATGGGCCTCTGATCATATTAAGACAGACTATTGCAGTCCATTGTATGTTTGACCGCGAGGAGCAGTGATTGCAGGATAGAAATTATTGCCTCTGGAAGTTATGGGTGAGGTTGAACATGGTAGGAAGATGGATAGAGACACCTTATAGCAGTGATGTTAGATCGCAAGGGGCCATAGGTCTTGATAGAGAGGTACCAGTTACTGAGACTATGTAAATATGGTTAGAGAATGGTACAACTTAGAGCTTATCGATGTAAGAACTTCAAAATTGATGTGGTTAGAGTTGATAAATTCCCTGCCAAATGCGGCATGTTGTTATCTAAGATATTCCAGTTAAAACATGTTTCATGGAAGTGTTCGGTATGGCACATGTATGTTTCCACCATTCCAATTGAAGCCAACCTTGTAAAGCTGTATGGAGTGAAGATCCATGTAGGGCACGTCATGGAAGAATGCCAGTTATGATTCTTATGAAGTGTTGCTCATGCATGAGTGCAGATGTAGATAAATTTGCCTGGGTTTCCTGATGAAGGAAAAAGCACAATGATGGAGCCAATATATGTTGATGATGTAGGGTATACAAGTAGGAATATCATTGGCATAGTGGGTGTCACATGGCAATGTGGCTATTGATTGGTTTTGTATAGAATTTCTTGGGATGTGGCAGTAAGCTAAATACTGATATGATAAGAAGATCATATTCTTCAAGACATGATCATCAGAAAGATAATAGCACACCTACATTAGATTTGGAAAATAGATATTTTTGCTAACAATTACCTAGTTATATGGAAACTCCATCATAAGGTTACATAATGCTCAATACATTACAATACAATGGATCTTGAATTAGATCAATAAGAAATATGTACATATAGGAAGGAGCTTGGATAAAATGCTTATGTGCTAACCCTCTACATCATAATGGTTTCATAAGGTCCATCAGATCTAATTGACTATTGGCATGCTTAAGTTAGACTCCAGGATACCAATAGTAAAGATGAGACATCCACATGATATCATGAGGATGGCTAACTCATGTATTACTATGTAAGCTAACTCCACACAACTATGATACACCTAATGTAAGCTAAAACACTTACAACAAGTTGATAATGATGGCTAACACAAGTGTAAGAATTATTCCTAATAAAGGAAATAATAAGGATAGAAGTGGGTAAACTACACTAACAGTAGCACCACTGAGGGGAGGATAGAGGGTTAAGCACATATCCTTGATCCATCGCAAAAAAAATAGTAGCAGAGCCATGCTTTACGTATTTTAGATTATTCTACTAAAATGGCATGTATTTGATTATTGATGTAAGTTCTAAATAGTGTTGGCGATATTATGAATGCATTTTTGGAGATAGTGTATGATTATTCGCTGATTTTGGTTACACATCCATCCCTAGTATTGACACAATGAATGTGGCCAATATGATAGACTACAATTTCAATATGTGACACTGTATATGTTAGAGCATGTGGATAGTATCTCGAGGTGCAAAGATGTGTACACTTAATAGTTATTCGATAAGATGTTGGCATACAAATATATGTACCATATTAAGCCTAGGCAAGGGATATGAGGCACAAGATGAGATAACAAATGACAGCTAATGGAGATGTGTTTATTGGTGGAAGGTTCCTTAACACATGATGCATTTTCTAGATTCGTGGAGATTAAAGGTTCTACTTTATGGATAAGTCAACTGAGGTGACATTATCCTGTGTAGGTAGAGTAATGAGATTCCTCTAGGGGCCATAGAATAGACCGGCATTGGATATAAGTCAGTGAACCTTAATAGTTATAGAAGCTCCTCCAGTTGTAGATAGTGATAAATGACGATGATACATTATAGGATAGTGATGTACCGATGTATGTGGGCTTATCCGCCCATTCAATGGGACCTCTATATGTAACTATCATTTTGATGCAATATATATGAGACTAAGTGTCAAAATATGTCCTTGGATGTACATCGATGTCATTATTTACTATACAACGTGATTATTGGTATGCGTACGTTGATGTAAATGATAAAAGTCATTTACTTGTTGCTAACATGTTCCCAATGTGTGGATAAGATTGCATTAAGAGAAGTGTTCTACATGAAAGTTGATTAAATACAGTGTTGCATCATGTAAGTAGTTAGATGGCATAATTAAATGATAATGATGATATCCCAATTTATGTGATAAAGGATAGACCTAGTATATAGGTGTACCATTGTAGTTAAAAGTGCCTAGATGAAGGTAGATGGACTAACGTATAATGTATGTGTTATCCCCAATTTTTCCCCTCAGATAAAATTGGTCAAACATGACCCCACATAGAAGAAAACCTAAGGGTTGGCTCTGTCCTATGAGAACTCACATTCAAATCCAACAATCAGGAAACAATGGAAGTCTACAATGGAGGAGCAGGGTCGACGAAGGATCAAACGATGCCAAAAGGAACCCAGAGCTCGACAGTAAAGAAAATGGGAAAGGCTCAAGGTTTTCAGACTTAGCCGCATACGAGTCGACTCGGGGACAAAAAATAGACTTGCGAAAGGTGCCATGCGTCAACTCAGTGCATTTCCAAAAGACGCATCCAAAGAGCAGGTTCCCAAATGAGCACGGGCTCACCACGTAGTCCAAGTTAAAAAGAGGGGCAGGGTAGTCAACAGGATCAAATTGACAGAGCGTTTCCTAAAATTAAGTATAAAGGGTTATCAAGTAGTGGAAGCCTCCATGTTCCGAAACTGACGTATACCTTCAAGGGTAAAATCCAAAGCTGGAAGATTCCAAATGAAGTGTTAGGCATCCACGTGTCCCAGGTCTGAGGAGGGGCAAAGTCAACAGCTAAAAATTCAAAAATGGGGGAGAAAGGTCTATCAGCCTAAAATGACTAAGTATAAAGAGTAGTCAAGTGCGGAATGATAAGCCACAGTGTCTGACTCATTGCTAATTCAAAGGCGCAAAATCCTACTGACTCAGTCGTCATAACTCCAAATGAGTAGAACCTAGAATAGAGTAGGCTCCATCGGCTGTCTAAGGGTCCACATGCCTCATCGAGTAAAAAAAGGGTCTGGAGCTAGAAAGGCATCGGCCCAAATTAAATGGCTAAGTATAGAAAGACTGGTGGATGGTGCCATGTGTCGCATCAACACAAATTCAAAGGTGCAACACAAAGTGGAGACTCAAGTAAGCGCAGAGGCTTCCACATGTCCAAGAGCCAAAAAGGCAGATAGCAACTCCGCTTAAATTGAATAAGTACTAAAAGGTAGGCCAGTGGAAGCCTCCACGTGTCATCTCGGTGCAACTTCAAAAGGAAAATTTGGAGGTAGGTCCCCAAATGCACGTGAGCCATCCAGTGTCTCAGGGTCAGATGTATGCCCCCCGCCAAGCAAAAGGGACATTCAGCCAAAAACACGAAGAAATAGGTAGGCTAGCAGAAAAGAGCCACAGTGTCTCTTTGGCACAATTTCAAAAGTGCAAAATCTAGAGCGGGTCCCCAAATGAGTGCCAATCCACCATGTGTCCAGAGTTTAAAGAAGGTAAAATCAGGCCGTTAAAAATGTCCAAAAGCGGACCAACGTGGAGGCCTCCATGTGTCTCGACCGCACAAAATTCAAACCCGTATGATCTAGGGGATAGTTTCCAAACAAGCACATAAAGCCTCCACATGTCTCGAGGTCAGGCACGGAGTGTCTCCACCAACAGGAGGACTGCATGGTAGAATACAAAGGAACATGGCAGGAGCTGCACGAAATCTCACCACATGTTAATCCAACACAATTTCAAAAGCGTTGAAGGAAGGGCTATGGATTCTTTAATTTTGTGCACGAGGCTGCCACGTGGACCCGGTACCCATTCTGATAAACTCTTTTAAATATTGTGTGCCCATGACCCTGATCTTCAAATGGCCATATCTTTTGATCTAGAAGCTCGGATTTGGGTGGGAGAATACTTTTTGGAAAGATCTCGGACCTCGTCTATACACCATGGGAGACTATAAAATATTAATTTTGAGCAAGGTTTGGTTGGTGAAAAATGGGAAAACATCTTTCACAGCCATTAATACAGGATCTGATTGCTTCAACTACCAGGATCAGATTTGATTTTGATCCTACCATTCTTCCTTCTTCAACACGCATAGATAGACATGGTTAGGAAGAATGGACAGATTGTAGGTGGATTTGCAGGAGCATTGATGGCTGGTGGTTGAGCTTTAGGAATCAGAGTTTTCCACCTCCTTTTCCCTTCTCTTTTCATCATCTATAAATTGGGAGTCACTTGGCTCATTGTAGAAGGGGGAGAAATTGTAGGATGTGGGGAAACTTGTCCCCCTCTCTCTTTCTTCCTTAGGGTAGAATGTGGAGCTCTAAGCCTTCTCCTCATGGCTCTGTAATGGATATTTTTGCCTCTTCCTAACTAATGTAATAGTATGTGTGAACTTTTGGAGCAATAAAATCTTGTTTCCTGATGCATCTATCCATCCTTGGCATCATTTTGTTTGTCTCTTCTTGCCTCTCATCTCATTGTTTTCTACCCATGTGCATGTATTTAATGTTTTATCACAGGTGCAATGGGATGTCATGCTTCAATGGAGTTTTTAATGGTAGATTTGTGAATCTAGGTTTGTGTCTACTGGTCTATCTGACCTTCCTCAGCCCTCTTTTTCCTCATTTCATTCTCCACTTCAAGCAGTTTGTTTATGATCAGCCACTTCCTTTTCTGGTGTATCACCGCTTAGTGTAGGCTCTCTTTCCCCCTATCTCTCTCTCTCCTTGTCCCCTTGGAATGGTTAGATTAGGATAGGTTAGCTCTTGCCTGCACTGGAGTAGCTTGTGGCAGGTAGATTAGGAAGTAGGAACCAACCTTCTCTAGAGGTCCATCTCAGGTTTGTAAGTCCCATAGCTTGAGAGATGGTCCAATGTTGTGCAATCACACCGAATGCCCCATCTCAGATCCCAGGCCATTCGGGGGTGTTGTGATTTTACACTAACAGTTTTGGCATGCCCGGTGGGATAGGTCTGAAGCACCTTACCACTTAATCTTAGCAAGTTGGTGTGTTCCTGTTAAGGTTTCAACCTATTGAAGCACACTTTCAAGACACATCTAACGACTCCATCTAGTCAACAACCCATCTCTGAAGTTGTAAACCTTCTCCCATCCATCTTCCATCTCATTTTCTTTCCACATCTCCCATTTTCTTCCATCCCATGAAGTTGTGCAATCATGACTTCATTCCCTTCATGGAATTCACACTTACAGTAGTGGATTCCACCTCTAATTTATTTCATGACTCCTCCAGATCAGCATTATGATCAGATCTAGAACCATTATGCTTACCCATATGAGTAGTGTCAGAACCAGTTTGGCCATGAAGATTATCAAGACCAAGGGGATGCATACAATGGAAACAACTACATGGAAAATGCTGATCTGCAAGAGAAGATTCAAGGGATGGAGGCTAGCATGGTGCAGTCTAGGGCTACAACATAGATGAAGGCATTCAAGATTGGTTTTAGGGCACCTTGTCCATGGGGAGGCCCTTTTCCAAGACATTATAGCCCTCAGGAGAAGCTTGACTTCATGGTTGAAGTGTTGCCTCAACTTACACAGTGGATTGAGGATATTGAGGCATATGAGAAAAGTTTGAGAGATGACCTTGTCAATGGGTAAGTCAATCACCAGCTCCTTGTCCTTCATTTTCTCTTTCTCAAGCTTTATCATTTCAGCAAGTGTCAAGAGCCAAGCCCCTCAGTTGTTGCCCCAAGTGTTGATTTCTCTTCTCCATCTCCTGATCTTCCATCCCATATCAGTTCTTCTGCATTTTTCCCTTCCAAGAAGTAATTATCTCTAAATAAACAAGGAGTTCCACTTCCCTCACCACCAAAAACAATTACAAAGCTGGTTGAAACCCCATCTACCCCTCCTCTTGCTTTCCCAAGTCCATGTTGGGAAGATACTCAAGAATCCAGTCAAGGAGAACAAAAAGAAGAGGAACCCAATAGAGAAGAAATGATAGAAGATCTGAAGCATTGGGCTTCCAGGTTTGGGTTTACAAAGATCCCCTTGATGGTTAAGCCAATAGAGGAGGTCAAGGTTGAAGAGCCAGTGGTGGCTAAGGCTGAGTTTGCAGTAGAAGAAGAACAAGAACAAGAAGGAGAAGATAATTAATTTGTTTTATCTGAATGTAGTGTCCATAATGAAACTTTGTATGAAGAGGATGCTGATCTAATCCAAGTTGCACAATCAATCAAGAAGGAAGAAGAACAATCATCTCCAAGTCTAGTTAAAGAGGAGCATATGGAGGTGACAAAGATAGATTCAAAGGCATTGAATCATGAGCCAATTACACAAGAAATTACATACCCCTCTCCCATTCAACCTCTCCAAAAGTCTAATTTTTTGGAAGATCCTAAACTCACTAGCTTCATGTTTGAGAGATGAAGCTTCATATGGTGAAAATAACGAAGATCTTGAGATCACCATGCAAGAGGGAGAGACCTTGCCATAGTAGGACGGTAAAGAGTTTGATTTCCTATCAGACTCAAAAGAATGTTTTGATAAGAAGGAACCAGTTCAAATTGTAATCTTTTCTCCCCCATCATTCATTCTTCAACCACAAGAACCTGCTACCATGGAAGAGAACGTGCAAGCACAACCTGCAGTTTGCAACATGCCTCCTGAATCAAAGTTGGAAGATTTTGATCTTCCAAAAGTCACACCTACTGCAAAGGAAGGGAAAGAGTATGAGGCTATCATCCCTCTCACATCACCCATCCAGGAAAATATGTAAGAAGACTCCATTTTTGGATTTAAATATCATAGCAGTGGGTAAATTCAAATGACCAAACCTTTCCGAATCAAATACTTGGCTTCATTGGAGCCAATTGAGAAGCCAAAAAGAGTCATGCCCACTTCAGGGGATGAGGATGAGTATCAAAGCACCAAGGGTCACCATCAACACCTCTAGGATTCCAATGCAAATTAGCTTGAGGTATTTTCCATTAACATTGATACCTTGATGATATGGGTGGAGGATCGACCCCTTGTTAGTTTTTCACTCATACAGGTAGCCATATTTAGCATCAAACCATTTACATGGCCACCCCTTTTGAGGAAGGGAAGTTATTTCTCCCTGCCTATGGTAGGCTTTGTTTAAGCTTTTCTTTGTTAGGATTAGTATAGGAGTAGGAGTAAATTTTGTTTTCAGCACAAGAATTGCTTGTGCACACTCTGCATGTATGATTTTTGACTTTGTACATAAGTTTTTTTCGTATTGCTCCAGAGGTTCAGAGGCCACGCCCTTCAGTACTCATGACAGAAAGACTCATAGTTACTTGTAATAGTTGGTCAGTTTCAAATAAAACAAAAAATACAGAGAAACTAAAATTAGGATTTGAGACAATCCATTTTCAGGAGTAGGTAAAGCCCCAGCAGGGCGAGTTCAGGGTCAACATGATGCAGACAAGTTAGGGAGAAGTTTCAAAGCAAAAAGGATCAGTATCAGGCTATCATTCTTGACTCCACACCTAATGGATGCTTCAAGGCTACTGGTCCCTTCATCTAACAGGAAAATGTCCCCGTGAGTCTCCAAATTGATATCCCAATTTTCCGCCCGAGTAAAATTGGTCAAACACGACCCCACACGGAGGAAAACATAAGGGTCAGCTCTATCTTGAGAACTCAAATTCAAATCCAACAATCATGAAACAATGGGACTCTACAATGGAGTAGCAGGGTCTACGAAGGATCAAACAATGCCAAAAGGAACCCAGAGCTCGACAGGAAAGAAAATGGGAAAGGCTCAAGGTGTTCAGACTTAGCCGCATATGAGTCAACTCATGGCCAAAGAACAGACTCGTGGAAGGCGCCATGCATCAGCTCAACACATTTCCAAAAGATGCATCCAAAGAGAGAGTTCCCAAATGAGCTTGGGTTCGCCATGTATTCCAAGTTAAAAAGATGGAAAGAGTGGGCCCAAATCGGCAATTGAAAAGTCATAGGCCATAGGAAGCTATCACGTGTCCAAACGACGCACCTTCAAGGGTCGAATCCAAATCCAGAGACTCAAACAAGTGCTAGGATTCCACATGTCCCAGGTCTAAGGAGGGGCACAGTCAATAGCTAAAAATTCAAAAAGGGGGATAAAACTCACCTAAAATTATTAAGTATAAAAGTATCGGCGGAAGAAGCCACATGTCGACTCGGCGCTACTTCAAAGGTAAAATCCTGAGTGGGTTTCCAAATGAGTGCGAGGCTTCCATGTGTCTAGGGTCTAACAGACTCAAAAAAGGGTTCGATAAAGGTGGTCCCAAATTAGCTAAGTATAGAGGACCGATGTATGATGCCACATGTCACATCAGTGTAGATTCAAAGGCGCAATTCATAGGCACAATTCAAAGTGGAGACTCAAATGAGCACGAGGATTCCACGTATCTAGGGACGAAAAAGGGAGTAGGCTCAACTTGGTTAAGTACAAAAGGTAAGCAGAAGCCTCCACATGCATCATTAGCACAATTTAAAAAGGAAAATTTGGAGGCAGTCCCTAAACGAGTGCATGCTTGCCACATGTCCCAGGTCCAAAAAGGGACAGATTCGGGGGGTGAATAGTCCAGGGAAAATTTTAGTGGCAAATTTTTATAAACTCTCAAAAATCAAGGATTATGGAAATTTGAAATGGCACATATTATGTTTTTCAGAGCCGACTTATTCACTAAAACATTCGGCCGACATGTCCCTTATACTATTCCTTTCGCGTAGATTTTACACATATATAAGAGGTTATGAATGTAATTTGCCACCATTTCAAACCAGATTGTGCGCATATTCACCGAAGTAAACATAAGAAAATCCTTAGCCACCAACACTAAAGTTTGAAATCTGAGCCATCCAACTCTGAGCTGTCTAGTCTTGATCTGACATACTCTACAATCTGAAATATCCAACTTGATCCATCCAACCCCTAGCTGTCTAACCACTGGCCTTCCAACCCCTAAACTGTCAAACCCTTAGCCGTCCAACCCTTTACCGTCCATTCTTAGAGCCTTGGAACATAAGAGCTTCTTGTAAGGCCCTAAGTAGTAAGCAATCATGGATACTAGAAATCAGGTCAAGAAGATTACAAATTTAGCAAGTTTAAAAAATGGTGCCAATACTTTGCTTGGCTATTTTGGAAAATCACAAAAAACGAAGTCAGTTTCTGCTTCGATTGAAAATATCGGTATGTGGAAAGTGCTATTTACTGGTTATTTTATCTTACAAAATTTAATAATTATGTTTATGATATTGTTATTAGAACTCTTTGACATTTGTACTCTGTAAAATTTAGATAATATTAATACTATTTAAGTAAAATTTTTATCAAATTATTTGCAGGCTTTTCAGAAATTCCTTCACAAAATAATCAATTTATAGATATTGATGATCCAATATATGTTGAGGCAAACATTCTATCCCTTGATGAAATAGAACAACAAGAAAATTCATTGAACTCTCATGATACACCACCAGAGGAATCTTCTACTCCAAGGTCTATTTCCAGAAAAAGGAGACATGAGATTCAAAATATTTCTACTGATAACCCAGATGCAGAAGTTGAATCCCAAGGAAAAAAATAAAATATGTTAGAAGAAAGATGGCAAACTATACAATTGGAAGGAAATTTCAATTCGAATGGGTTGAAAAATATCCTTTTATTGAACCTATGCACATTGAAAATTATAATGATGTTCCAACACAATGTCGATGCAAAATATGTGGTTGGAAATAGGGGAAGGACCACCTAGGAAAAGATAGCCACACGCCATTTACAAGCATAGCCACACATGCAAGTGTGCTACCTATAGATCTCTTATAGTTAACTGAAGTGACAATCCTATTCTTAGCTTGTCTCCGTGTAAAATGCTTCGATCCGATCCTCCAAAGATAGACAATGTGTTGTGTGCATGTATCTACCTTGTTGGTGCTTTTCGCATGCTATCTTCTAAAAATAGGTCTTCATGCTCAAAATCGGCTAAGTCCCAAAATTTGAACTTTCCCTCAATGCGCAAGTTCTTCCCCTCCCTCTGTGCCCTTAAACTTGGACTATTTTCCTGCACAGACATCTTATGTGAGTTCTGTCAAGTGTTCTCTGATCAACACCCTTAACAAAACCATTCTGCTCTGGGTAAACCACTTTAGAAAGTAGGTTAGTAATACAGAGAGTAAGAGATTTAGAAAATATATTGTAGGAGACATTAAGGAGAGTAATAGGCCACCAAATAGTATTGAGCTCTAGATTCCCATCTTTAGGAATAAAATTGATATTTCCCTTATTAATAATACTACCAAGAGCATGATCCCGTAAAAATTCTTTGTAGACTTGAAGAAGGTCATTTCCAACCACTGACCAAGCTACCTTATAAAACTCAAAAGGAAAATCATTAACACCAGGGGATTTATCATTAACAAGTGATTTAATTTTATTTGAATTAAGTTTAATATTACAGAGTAACTTATTGTATAAATGATATATAAATGCTAAAATATAGAAATGTAAAAATAAATATAAGATGTAATATTTGAAACCCTAAGCAGAGAAGACAGGGAGAGGACTTAGCTAATTTCCCCGTTATTTGAGATTGATATTGATTGGAAAAAGGGACGAATAGACTAGGAAGAGTGTTGTTACTTCTCACAATTTTTGTAACTCTCAGACAGAGCTGAACACAAATGTCATTGGTAGGACATGGGATCTTGTGTGCTGAAGAACCATTTTGGGTTCCTATGAATGTGTAAATGATTAGAACTTGATTTTTACTATGTCATAAGGTCTTCATTGTTTCTTCCTATTAATCACCCGGTAGTCGGACAATGATCGACATAGGTACTTGTAACACGAAAAACATAATTTCACTTGCGCAAGCCCACAAACCACATTAAACCTAAAAATAAAGATGTAGTACGGGGAGTCATACTAACCTTGATGGTCACCCTGAGAGTGAACTAAAAACCAAGCACTGCACTACATCTCAAGCTCCGTGTAGTTTTGATTAGTATGTGTAGAAATTGTGTCCTCCGATACCCATGTTTAAGTTGCACTTGATAGCCAGATATAGCTAAATGTAGCAGTGTAGTAGAATGTGTGGATGGAATAATGAACTTCCCCTTCCTATGCTATGTATGCAGAGTTGATGTATCCCTTTTCTATTGAGTGAATGCTAGGTGGATCCTTTAGAGTTCTTTAGGTACCTTTTGGATGCAAGCTTAGGTGATGCTAGTAATTCTTAGTGTTTGGTCCCTGATTTTGAACACCTAACTATGTATTTATCTGATTCCCTTGTGTGGATTTCATAATTGACAACTCGAAGGCCGGCCCACAAGTGAAAAATATACCCAAAAGATAAAAGAGACCCAAAATAAATGAGTGAGGTGAAAAAGGGTCAGGGAACTTGGGCGTTGGTTTCTGGAGCCATAAAAGATAAATAATTAAAATTAAAAATATGCTGTAAGGAGTTCAAGACCAAATAGAAAACAAGAAACACATAAAAAATCCCAAATATAGTCATCAATAACTAGTTTTATCCCTTATGAATCACATGAATGTTAGTATGTGTTTAGGACTTAGAAATGTACACAAGTGTCTAATTTTTTGTCTACATTTTCCCATACTTTATGTTGTTCATTTAATACTCGATAACATAAATTAGATAATATATGCACACCAGATAACCATGTCGACTGTGTCACGAATAGTGTGTCAAGTAGACAAGTAATGTGTGGAATGATTGTAAAAAAATGAAGCATGGAAACTAGGAAGAGAAAGTGACCCTAGGGGTATATGCGTATGTGTTGTACCATGTTGTACCTATTATTGTGATTTTTATTTTTACTTCTTGTTACGTATTAAGGACGAACCTGCAAAAGAAGATCGAGAGAGTAGTCAATGTCATGTATATGATAAATCAAAGAAAAATGTTCATAAGTATGTAAAAGTGTGTAAAAGGAAAGTGTGTATCTGATGTACAAGAGTGTAAAAGAATAGAAAATTGGACTCAAAATACTATGTAGAGTGAGTTCTTTAGGAGTTCCCATGCCAAAAGTGAAAATTTTGGGCGATCTCATGCCAAGTGCATGTTTTTTGAGCGATCTCATGCCAAAGAGCAAGTGTTGGGGAGATAGGTCTAGTGTTACTCTCCTTCCACGAATCTTCTCAATAAAAACCACTACAGATGGTGTGTCTCTATTTTGTTCTTGTTGTCCCAATTGTTCAGTATTAGTTTTGAGTTTTATAAATTGAATTGAATGTAGGAGATAAATTGTATTATGTTGCTGGAGGACTGTTCCTGTAACTAAAAAACTACTCTGAAGACCTATGTGAAGTGTGTTGATCTAAGAAACTAATTATATGTGCATATAAGAAATTATCACCCTGGAGAGGACACGAGAACCCATACACTCATGTCTTATCTTGGGAGCTGATGTCTATGCTATAATTGTGTCTCAAGTTTGGTTCGGACCCAGTGTTATAATTTTAACCTGTGTTGATTTTGTGCTGTAATGTACTCTGTTATATCTCTAAGCTACTGTATGGGGTGATTTGTTCACCCAATGTATGCTTAGGCCCTCATTTGGGGTACATGTAATGTTGGTATGAGGGTGCATCCCAAAAGAAAGGACTTGATGTTGATCTAAATTGTGTCCCTATAGGGGGTAGGGGTTGTGTATGGTAGAAACTAGGGAATATATTAAAAAAGTGGTTAGATACATGTGTTAGTAGAAAAAGTATTAAGCATGTAATAGAAGACAATTTAATCAAGCAAGTGTGAAAACAAAGTGGACCACAAAAAGTGGGTTTCATACATGGGAAATCACTCGCAATTTCACAAGACAATCAGGGATGAAGTGGCCAAAAGAATACAATGAGCATACAAGATAAAGGGAATATCCCGTAAACAAGAGCATATAATAGAAAACAATGACAAGAAATGTGTATCAGATAACCATGGTGGTATATAGTCCCGCAAGGAAAATGCTGCACATGAAGCACCCGTTAGCATCTTAGAAACATAAAAATAATGTCAAGACATGTATGTATAAATGAAAAGTAATGTGATACTAATAATATGAAGTAGTATATGATGAAATAATAGTACCTGTAATGTGTGAGAGTAGTAAAAGTAGATGCCCATAGGATCCTCAATGGGATTGGAAAAGGATACAGTACCGAGCATCATTACAGAATGTGAAAATATCTAAGAGATATGTATTTACTCTATAATACCAAGTGAACACACATGTGTGTATATAGAAAGATAATGAAATACAAAGTATCCAGCTAGTATAGTAAGAAAAGTGCATCATGTATGAAGTATAAGCAAGCAAGAGTAAGTGCAACCAAGATATGTAAATTTAGTGTATGAGTGTGATGGAATGGTATGTAATTTGTGTATGTGATAGGAGAAAAGTGCCCCCAATGGATGTGTATGAGATGAGGTTTTTTTTATAAAAGAGTCCTAAAAAATCAAGAATGCTACAGAGAAAAAGAGTGCATCATCAGGAAATGGTTTGAAAATTTGTGCTAGAAAGATAAATCATGAAGAATAGATCGTAAAGTGTGAATGTTGTGAGGCTCATTTCAAACTTATAACCTCAGCAGTCAAGTATGAACCATGGAACTAGAGTGTGTCATAGGGTAATGACAATACAATGCATGTATGATGATATATAAGAAAGACTAGATGTAAAGCACATAACATAATGTGTATGCGTACAAATTAGAAACAACTAGAAATGATTGAAGGGGGGGGAAGAAAGCATGATGCCCCCCAAGTGTGAGTAGGATAGGAGGATATCCAATGATAGTGAAGGGAAAGGGTCCTCCACCTGATGTCTAAAAAGATAAAGGCATGTGGTGAAGCTCTAAGAATGGTGGAGTATAAGAGTACTGACATACATGTGAAGGAGATATATGTGATGCATGAACTATTGAACTATTATGTGAGGTGGTTTCTTGAGTATGGGACTTAATTTGATGAGATGGACTAGCTGACCTATGAGGACGAGAGTGTCACAAAGCAGGATGTGTGCGGGTAGGAGAACTAGGTGTTGAATGTGCATTAGATTTGAGAGGCCCTAGAGGTATAGATAATGTAGCTAATGGGAGTATATCATCGAGATTAGGGTTAGGAAATCATGTGCATGGTGGAATGCCTTTTGTAGTGACAATTTGTTTGTTGTTAATGAACTTAAGACACAAATGATTCATAGAGGGGATAAATTGAGTGATGCAGAGCCAAGGGAGACCTAAGAACATGTCACAAAATTTGATTGAAGATGCCATAGCAAATGGAACAAGAATAGTAAGAGGTTGTATTGTCCCCTTTTTTGAAATAATAAAAAATAAAGGATTCCTTAGAAATCGATAGTTTAAAAATGGAGAATCATGGATTATATTTCAGTTTTCATCATCCATATTCATGATTTATTTTTTCATTATCCATTCTTAGTTGGTTGGATGGGTTTAGTGCTTTTAATGAGACTTAATAAAATATTATATTTACTTATTATGGGTCAACCTTTATTTTATGAGACTTGTCGCCAAAATGAGGATATAAAAGAAGATTAGGTAGCTCATTAGGAGCATCTAGATTTTGGCGCATTTTCCTATTTGGGCATTGTGAGCTTGTTGCTCGATTTTATTCCATGTGAGGATGAAAACCCTCTTGTGTGGCTTCATAGAAGGAAAAAAACCCTTCTAGTGTTTTTATTGAAGGCTGAAAACCCTTCTACGTTGATTGGTATTGAAGATTATTGTAGATTTAAGGAGAATATTTAATATTCATATTTGTATTGGCATTTGGCATCTTTGTCTACTCATTTAGATATTTCAGGACAAATTTTGATGAGATTCCCATGGTTAAAAAATTATGATACTAGTCTCATTTGATTACTAATATTTTTATGATCATTTTGAGTATTCATATGTGTGAAGATTCCTTGTTTTCTATGAGTTATTAAATTTACAAGTTTAATTTGTTTTGTGCCCTAATAAATTCAAGATTATGAGTTTGATGATTTGATCGTATTTTCTAGATTCTAAAATCAAGGGAAATATTAAACTTCTCATAATTTTTGAGTGTTTCTATAGTGGATTTCTCTCTCTCTCTCTCTCTCTCTCTCTCTCTCTCTCTCTCTCTCCCTCTCTCTCTCTACTAGTCGTTACAGTTTGAGAGTGTTCTTTTTGTCCCTTATTAATTATTGCTATAAAAATTAGATTTGGGGTTTGAGCTAACATCCTTAAATTTCAATTTTATCCCCAAAATGTATATTATAGTGGTATCAGAGCTCGTATATTAAAATGCCTCAGGTTTAAGTGAAAGAAGACAATATGATGGGTCAAAACTTTTAAGTATCCAAAGTTGACAAGTTGATTTTCATCCAAGAGAGACTTTCAAACATAATGGATTTTCTATCCATATCCCTCCAAAATATCATTTCTCCTAGGGTTTAAAGTGGTGATGGTAGCTTGACCATGGCTAACAATACATGAAAATAAATTGGATCATTCCAAGGATCAGTTCCAAAGGTCACTTTTATTCCTAGGGAAGAGGTTATTTTGAAGGAAGAAACAAGGCTCATGGGTAGATAGAATTTTTTTGCAAGTAATAAGGAGTATATGGCCTTACCAAGGGAAATTTGTAAGGATATTTCAATTGTTGAATTCATTAGAGTGACTCAAGGAATACCTAGGCCCAAACATAGAAATCAAACACCACAAAATAAAAAAGGAAGAAAGCACAAATTTTGTCGAAGAGGGGACCAAAACCCCAAGTTCTCCATGCAAGGATGGAGATACCTATTTCCCTAAGGAGAAGAGGGATGAATATTTAATGAAACAACTGGTTATTAAAAGGGAGAAACCCTTGGGAGCCTTAGAAGTATCCACCACCATAGCCAAAGGTGAAACCTTCATTTATTTTTATTTCATTCCTAAGGAAGCACAATAAAAGGAAGAGATGGTTAAGGAAGAGCCAAGAGAAAGATAATGTACAAAATTTTTAATTGTCAATCACATTTCCTTGAATTATAATGGTTGTATGTTGTAATATTGTAAGGGAAATTAGGAGCATGAGTGGAAGAATAAAGGGAATATTAAGAGACAAGAGGGTGAAATGAATAGCTCAAGAAATTATCAAATGACGATAAAATATGGATTCATTAAGGAATTTGAATTGGTGATCAAGAGATCTAGGGCAATGAAACTTGGACCCATTCCGAAGAATCAACTTCATAATGTTATGTTGTCTCCAAAAAACTGCTCTGCGTTTTCATAGCCAAATTCAATTTTTTTGAGCTCATGTCCTTTGTTGGTGTTTAAGCCAAGTCAGAGATTCAAGAAATTAGCAAAATTCCTTCCCTGGAGCTGTTTAAACCTCCATTTTTCTCATTTTTAGAAATCCTCCATTTCCTAGTCTGTGCATGTAATATCCTCTTTACAACCTCCATTTTTGATTAAAATTGTTCACTTGTTCTATGGCCTGGGTCGTCAAATCATTTTTTTTTCCTCCATGCCTCTGGTTCGTGAAGGATATTCAAAAATTGGACTTAAAATGATGAAGTTTTCTTCCTCTGCGTATTTCCACAGTTGGGATGACGAGCATTTTTTCTTGTCAAATTTTGATCCCAATGAATGCAAGTATGTGGTTAGATCCTATTGGATGGGGAGGAACGGTATTTTTGGTGAACTAGACACTTTTGGTCACTTTTTGCAAAAATAGTAAATTTTCCCCGCGTCCCCGAAAAGCTGAAATTATCGATTTTGGTTCATTGCGGAAAAAGTGAAAGTTTTTGTCCCAGGATGCACAAGTTCAATTGGGACACTTGGGACCCAAAAATCTGAAATTTCCAATTGTGGAAAAAGTGGAAGTTTTTGTCCCAAGCTGCACAAGTTCACGAGGGAAACTTGGGACCGGAAAAGCCAAAATTTTTGATTTCAAAAAAAGTGGAAGTTTTTTTCCCAAGCTGCACAAGTTCACGAGGGACACTTGGGACATGAAAAGCTGAATCAGCCAAAAAATTCAAAGTGTGAGAGTGGTTCGGAGGAGTGATTTGTGTTTTTGAGCCCCTTTGCAAAAAAGGTGAACAATTAAAAAGTAACCCGCAGCCTCGATCAAGCTTTAAAGGGAAAAAGTCAAAGTTCAAGCCCACAGGTTGAAAGTCAAAGGTGAAGCCCGCCGTTGAAAATTCAAAACAGGAGAGCATAATGGTGGAGAACTTTGAGTTTTTTAACCTTTTTCTAAAAAAGGTCAAAATGTTTAGAAAAGAGTCGTGAACCCATCTCCAACCAGATTGTGCCACATTTCCTAGTCAAACTGGAGCAATGGGCCGACAGAGGAAATTGAGTTTTTGAGCCTTTTTCCAAAAAAGGTTAAAATGTTGAGAAAAGGGCCGCGATCCCATTTCAATAAGAATGTGCCACATGTCTAAGTTGAAAATTCAAACCGGGGCTACGGGCCAATTTGTTCCAAATTGCCAAATCTCACAAAAAATCACAAAATGTGAAAGGCTTCCCCTGTAATTACTCTAATCCCTTCCTGCCATGTGGATGACCCGATTTCAAAGCTATAGGAGCAAATCAAATGGTCTATATTTAAACTAGAAAATCAAATGTAACGGTTACTTTGCAAGATCTGGTTTTTAACCTGCCATGAGCATTTTCTTCACAAAAAAGGAATTTGAAAAGTTTTCAAGGATTTTTAAAGATTGTAACCATTTTGGAAAAGGATATAATGGCTTCTCGACATTATTCCAAGGGCTGGTGATTGATTTTCGAAAATACTAGAGTGCTCTGTACCTAGAAAAGATAGAAAATGCCATTCTTCTTCTATTTTCTCTTCTTCCTCGAATTTCTTCCATTCTCAAGCTATGTACAAACTCTGCTCGAGCTTTAATAATAAAAAGAAGGAATTATTGTCTCTTTGATTGAGGAATTGATTGGTACTTTGTGACCAATGAGTTTCATTCGGTCTTGTAGCTTCTCTTGCAATTTTTTTTTCTTCTAATTATAAATGCATGTAAATGAACTTTCTAATTAGTGTGTGTGGGCATCTGATATTCTACTCACAACATTAGTTTATCCTATCTCCATTCTCACTCCATTTCCCCTTCTCAGAAAAATTTCTTCTCTAGTGAGAAATTGCTAGCTTTGCCACAAGGTCAGCGGAGTGCCCCTATTGGATCTCTGGTTGAAAGGCCACCATTGAAATCCACTTTTTCATGCATGCACATATGGAAGCTACACCGTTTAAGTAGAGGGACTTAGATTCCCATAGTGTTGGCTTGAAATTCACCAAATTGTCCACGAAACAAAATTTCTCGCCAATAGGTTAATATTTCTCATTTTATGGTTACTATAATTTTTTTTTGACATGTGATGAATCCATAAAGGAATCAAGGGGTGTTCAGAATGTTGGGGAAGAGGAAGGTCTAGCTGGAAACCCTTCACCAATGAAAAATGATGGCAATAAGATTGCTAGTTTGTTCAAAACAACAAAAAATAAGAGGTATATTTATGGTGTTCATGAGCACGGTAAGAGCTAAAAAGATTCCCTATGTGAACACCATCAAGATGTGGTTGAAGCCCAAGTGGAAAAGGACTCGTTGAATCTGAGGAGAATAAGAAGGCCAAATTCAACTCAGAAATTTTGAGTCACAAAATTGGAAAAATAAAGGATTTTGCAATCAATCCTCATCGGGCATGGGAAGGGATACATGTGGAGAACAATTCAAGGTATCATGAAAATTTATCTCCTTTTATATCACTCCCATACCCATATCATGATGGGAAAATTGTTAAGGATCACATGTCATGTTTGAGTGATGTTATTGTGACAAAAATAAATGAACATTTTAAGATCAGCTTAAGGTATGAAAGTATTTCAAATTCATTGCTTGCATCATGTCAATTTATGGGTCAACATGAGAGGTATGCTAGAGAAATGGATATGGTTTAACATATGTACAGAGAACATTATTTTCAGATCTCATTTCATCATATTTGTTGATTGGAACAAGAAGGAAACCAAAAAGAAAGATAATTTTCAGATTTTGAAGGCATTGTGGGTCATCGTTGAAGTACTCTCAGCTGTGGTCACTTCAATTATGAATGATTTGCATATTTTCAGGCATGGATTGAGTGATTCAAAGAGATTAGGTACATCAGTTGGTATGTAGCCTTGAAATCAAGTTTTGGTGCTCCAAACACTCCACTTGGGGAAACCAAAAGGTCTTCTACAACAAGTTCATATTTTTTGATTCATCAATTTTGAGACAAAATTATTTTTTGCTTCCTCATTTGTGTGTTAAATCTGATTATTGTGGGAGAATGGAAAATAATATGGTGTGCATTCCAAAGTATCATAGGACAAACCATTTGCAAGATATAGAAGTTACACAAATGCATAATATTTTGTCGCTTGGGGTCATGGTTTAGATTCCAAAGACCTAAAAAATCATTGGAGAAGTTTGGGAAAATGTTCCACTATCCATTGAGGGTGGAATAAGCATGTTCAGAGAAGCCATTAGAGATAGTAATTTTCAGATTTTCAAAACTCTTGTAATCACTCACGATGATGCTTAGTTTTTGTCACTTCATTGGATGATAAGATGCATATTTTCAGTCATGAGTTGGAAAAATTGTGGGGGTTATGGAAAGTGGTAACTATGGATCCCATAATACTTATTTTGGTGCTCCAAGAATTCACTTTTGGGAAAGAAAATTCTCTCCTACAACAAGGTAATTGTTTGAGTACACCTAATTTGTGGCACCATTACATCACAAATTTTCAATTGGGAACGATGGATGATTGTTGTTGTGAAAATCGGAATTAAAAGGGGTGATAAGAAAGATGATTTTATTAAGATTATGGCCAATATATCTGCTGATTTCAGTGGTAAATTTTTTTTTCATAAAATTTTAGAGTATGAAAATCAAATTTCAGCCTCCACATTACTCATGGAATTTCCATTTTTCATGAAATTTCAGTTTACTAGTTGTTATGCCATGATTATAAGATAGAATTTACAAAAATCAGGTTTGGGGATGCCATTTTCACTAATGAACAACAATATGTTTTCATTTTTTGAGAAGATTCCCTCATGGAATGAGGAAGGAAGATTCTAGTTGGAATGAGGAAAACAATCAAGTTGTGGTGAGTTATTTTTCAGATTCAAAGATTCTGATTTTTGAAGGAAAAATGCATGCTCATAGCTATTTTTGGGACATCCTTGCTAAAGTATTGGGAAGCCATCATCTCAATGAAAATTATGAAATGACGCCAAGCAACAAAAGAGAGCTAGATGTCATATTTCTAAGGTATGAAAAGTGGGATGTAAAAGTGTTGTTAAACACTCTTGTTTTACTTAATATGTTTGCTTCATGTGCAGGTATGGCGAAGAAGAAATAGTTAAGATCCATTTGGGATCCAGGTTCTTACAATTTTTTGAGGACAAGAAATTTCGGAAAGGAAGGATTGTAATGTCTTGTTTTTCAAAATAATCAACACTACATGATTCCTTAGCAAGCAATGGTTGAAAAATGGAGGATCATGGATTATATTTCAGTTTTCATCATCTATATTCATGATTTATTTTGGTATTACCCATTGTTAGTGGGTCGAATGGGTTTAGTGCCTTTAAGTTAATAAAAAATTATAATGACTTATTAGGGGTTGGCCTTTCCTTTATGAGCCTTGGAGACAAAAGGAGGGTATAAAAGAAAATTAAAGAGATCATTTGGAGCATCGAGATTTTGGAACATTTTCCTATTTGGGCATTGTGACCTTGTGACTCCATGTTCTTAGACTTGAAGATGAAAACCCTCTTGTGTTTTCATTGGAGGACGAAAAACCTTCAAAATTGATTGGTATTGAAGATTATTGCAGATTTAAGGAGAATACTTAATATTAAGATTTTTATTGGAATTGGGCAACTTTATCTACTAAATTAGAGATTTCAGGTTCAATTTTGAGAGGATTCACATGGTTAAAAAATTATGATATTGGTATCATTTTATTGCTGATATTTTTAAGATCATTTTGAGTATTCATATGCATGGAGATTCCTTGTTTTCTATGAGTTATTGAATTTACAAGTTTCACCTATTTTTGTGCCCTCATAAATTCCACAATTATGATTTTTATGATTTGATTGCATTTTCTAGCTTCGAAAATCAAGGGAATATAAGGAAAAACTTATCATAATTTTTGAGTGTTTCTATGGTGGATTTCTCTCTCTCTCTCTCTCTCTCTCTCTCTCCTACTCACTAGGGTTTGAGAGTTTTCTTTTTGGCCCTTATTAATTAGTGCTATAAAAATCAGATTTGGGGTTTGAGCTATTTTCCTTAAATTTCAGTTTTATCCCCAAAAGGGATATTACAGAGGCACAGTTGTAATTAGAATCCTAATGTATCTAAAAGAGTTAGGAATTGGATATGTGATAGCAGATATTGGAAATTTGATAGCCATAAGAAGTGCAATATAAAATACACTAATACAAGTCGTTGGATAGATCATGGTGTTATTGATAATGTATGAACCAATTAAATCATTGATGTGTAATGAATCTGAAGTAAATATAGCATGATAATCTTGATATGAAAATGTAATGGTTGATGGTGATGCATCATCAGACATGATAAGAAAGTCAAGTGGGCCCAATAAAGGAGGGGGCACAACCCGATATGTATGATTAGCTGAAGAATCATGAGATTTTGTGTCGTTCTTAGGAAAAGGGTCATTAATTTTTTTAAAATCTTTTTGTTATCATTTTCTAGGATTAGAAGAAGATGGATCAGGGAGCTCAAGTGTATTATTATCAATAATGTCTTGAATGAGATGCCTAAGTTTGAAATAGTGATCAGTGGAATTCCCAATACATTGATGATAGTTGCATTTAGCATTTTTGTCATAATTTCAGCCACAGGGGTGAGATGGATCAAAATTGAGTGGTGGTGGTAGAGTGATTAGATTGTTTTTGAGAAGTTGAGGCAATAAAAATCGAGGTGCATAAGGAAATTTGGTTAAAGAATTCTTTGTAGGTTACCATTGAGGATTTCAAGGAGGAGAGATGACATTGACAGTTACCTTTGCTTCAATAGGCTTAAACGATGGCTTGAATGTTGATTTCGATTGAAACCTATTAGAAGTCAATGAAGGAGAATCATGATATTTGAGTTTTCCTATAGAGAGTAATTTGACTTCGTGCATTTTGAGCATATGACATAATTTTTTCACCAAATCACCTTGAGGCTTATACCATAAAATAATATATCTCAAATGGATAATCCTTGTTTCATTTTTGCATCTATTGAAACTTTTCAATACATCTCATGTTTCTTTAGTAACCCTTATTTCCTACACATAAGATGGTGCATTATCACAACAATGGCTAGATCTCCTTTTTCATCCCAAATATGTTATTATTCCTAATTATATGATTTTTCTTCCATATCATTAAAAAAAATTCAAATCTTTATTACCACAACTTGAGGAAGAGGCTCTGGTACAATGTTAAATATAACACAAACTAGACTTAGGATATTTTTTTAAACAACCCTACAAAACAATCTGAAAAAATAATATAGTTCATATAGCTATGTAATTTTACTCCTTAAAACCAAATTTCCAGGTAGTGGAGTTTTCTGAATCGAAATCTTATCATGTTAAACCCTTTAACATATATAAATTTTGAACTTGCAATTTGGGGAGAACACAAATAATTCATGCATCGAACTTGGACTAAATAAACAATATTTTAAACAATTTATTGGATATGGATGATAAAAATATCTTAGTAGGAAGAGGATGCGGGAATAATTTGTTGTCAGCTTCATTAGCTTGGCATATCCACACCAAACACCCCTAAGAAAATGCCAATATAGGAAGTCTACACAACCCACATTCATAATTTGAACCGAAACACGACACACTTAATCATTTATTCTAGTGCATATAATTTCAAATTTATAGAGTCATATTTATAGACTATTTTTTGAAAACAATCTATTTATCATACCATTATTTAAAGTTTAAATGAGTAATTTCACTATATGTTTCCTCCTAAGCATGAAGATATATGTCAATAATCTATATAAGTTAGTGCCCATTATTCAAAAACAAAAATTTTGCACCCACAATTTTGACACACAAATACAACAACAAAAATACCATAATAATTTTGTTGACTTACATTACTTGATACACGACACCACAATGGGATCACTTAGGATAACCAAACATCACACAAGGTATTTACAAAACATGAAAACACATGATGCACATAAAGCCACATTTCACCAAATGACAAGGTACAAACAACGCACCCACTACAATACCATGAATAATTCTCTTAAATGTTCTCTTCGATCACTTTTTTCATTTTTATTTGTCGAGAGTTTAACAGTTTTCTCAAAGTGGAGGATGGGGGATTTCGTAATATGGTCCCTACAGAGTTTGAAAGGGTGGAGTCTAAGGGGAAATATGGCCTTATCAAGTGGGTAAGGAAAATGTTCCTCAAAGTTAAAGTGTTTGGTATGTTTTTGTGACCCCATGATTGTTTCTTTCATGTTTTTCCATTCTTGTGTGAATGGAGAGTTTTTTTTAGGGGTATCTATGATGTCATTGATTTTGTAACTAGGTTTCTCATTTTATTCATCATGTGATTTTTCGAAAACCGTAGAAGCCATGTGAGCAAGTTCTATCATTTCATGAATCTTTACTAATAAATATATCATTGGATGTTTTTTATTTGATCCAGGATTTTCTAAAAGGTGACTTAATCTTTTCTTCACTGAAATCAGAAGGTATCGTCACTCCCATTTCTAGGATACGAAGAAGGTATTGGTTTTTATTTTTCCTCTGAATTGAAATGTATCTAGTTCTTGTTTATTCTTCATTAAGAATTACGTTTTCTAACCTCATTCCTTTTCATTAGGTTCCTTCAATTAACTTTACAGAATTTTGGTAACCTATCTCTTCATCCAAACTATCGTTTCCAAGATGATTTCATATATTAAGGTTATCATAAATATTATGACTCTTATTACGAGTAACCACCATTTTTGCTAATAGGCAATACCTAGGTAAGATAAAAAAAAACTAATAGGTAAGAAAATAGTTAAGCTCAAACAATCTAATGGGTAAGAACCTAGGTTAGCTCAAACAAACTAATGGGTAATAACCTAGGTCATCTCAAAATTTGAATAAGTGGTTAATTGTATGGGATGGGATTTTTTTGTTTACTTGTAATTGAGCATTAAGAATCAAGTTTGAGTTTGATAAAAAAGGATGTATATCCAAAGGATAGAATTGAGTTTTGGATGGGGTAAAGTGAATTATAACTTTGATTGGATTATAATTTAGATGGTGTTTTTGGGAACAAAAGTTTTTGATATAAAATATTTGATTCAAAAATAAACAAGAAATTATAAAAACAACAATAAATGTTTTGGATCAAGATGGAAAAGTACCTTTGGAAGTGTAATGTTTGATGAAAAAAAATGATGTGGAATAATGGATGCAAGGTTATTGTTAATCTAAATAGATGTTTCTTTCAATATATCCTAGTCTTGTTATACCAAAAATGTCACTGGCACAAAATTGGTATAGGGAACCCTTAGAATACTGAAAGATTATCTTCTACTCAATAATGGCCCTCTTAGAGGAGTGATTCAACATTCTAATGATGGATTTTATTGAATAAGTGGTAGAATAATGAGGGAATGAATGTGTGTATGGTGTCCTATTTCTACCCAAAGAATTACAGGGACAATGCCACAAGATTTATTGTTACATCTATATTAGGCTTATACTCGCAGTAACCCCAGTCATGACATCTTGACTTGTAAACAAAGGAAAGAGCAGAGGAAAATTTCGAATGATTTTTTGAGAGTAACTCTCAAAGGTAATGTAATGTGAAATGAGTTGGTGCATGGTGGTGAAATCCACATCATCGGTGTAGATATGTTCTGATGAAATCCATGAAAATACTTGTATTTACACATATGAAATAATTGACATAATGAACTTCACTAGCATCTTAGCAACAATGATTCACTCCATCTTTAGAGAACAAATCTTGAATGAAAAGGAATCAAATGCTATACTTGAATTCTTATAATATTTTTTTAGTTTTTTGTTTAACAAAGGAAAACCTACATGTAAATGTGTAATTAGTTTTTTATTTTTGATAATGTTTTCTAATTTTTACCATTCCTACACACAAAAAATTAAAAAAAAATCTTGCAAAACCAAGTGATTTACATTCTATTGTTTGATTCTCAAGTTCAAAAAAAGGGTCTGTGAATAGAGCATACACAGTAAATAGTTATGACTGGTTAGATTTAAATAAATATTAATCATTTTTTATTATCAAGATCATCCCCAGGATGTGAGAGAAGAGAATACACGATTCCAATTATAAAACAACTAAGAATATGATTAGTAAATCAACAAAGAAAAGGACCTCAACCAGTTTTGATTCTCAAAATCATCCCGAGGACATGAGAGAAGAGCATGGATGGTTGTTGATCAAAAAATAGAGTGAAGGAAAAGGAAATAGTGTTGAATTGTTGAATTAAAATGTCATTTTATAAATAAACCTACATAACAGAGTTAAAACTACACAAAAAAACACATAGAAACAAAAGATGAAATTATGAAATTTAAGAAAAATAAGTAAGATTTACACAACAGAAATACAAACATATTATATGAAAATGTACCTGATGAACACAATAGTGAACCTAAATGTAATACAAATGCACTTTAAATGAATGGTAGTGCACCCATTTGTAATGAAAAAACACATCTTGATAATGGTAACACACCCAGTTTTATGCAAATGCAACTACTATGACATAAATGTAAATTTGATCCTTGTGAACACAATAAAACTAAAAGGGTAAGTGCACCAAGATGGGGGACAAAAAAGGGGTCATAAGTGGACGTCATATTGCAAAAAATAGCAAAATCTCAACTTGTAGGGATTATTAGCAATACGTGCACTCAAAATTAGAAAAAATTATATAAATATGAATCGTAGCATCCAGAATCTAGTTTCTAAAATACTAATTTTTAAAAAAAATGGACAAGTTTAGCTATATTAAACACTTAAAATTATATGACTTGGTTTTTGTTTTTGAAAAAACCTATAAGATTGTAGTCCGTTTGCCTGCGATTTGGATGACCAAATCTTGTTTTTTTTTTTTCCTTTGGTGAAAAGTTAGATGTAGTTGTCTATCTTGGGATGGATTTTATTTTGTATTTTTTCGAGTAATATTTTTTTTTAATGATTTTTTCCGTGAAAGTGGTTTAAAAAGATTTAGAAAACGGAGCGCTTTCCGTTTGCCCACCATAACTATATCAAAAAATATCGAAATCAAATATTTTTTTTTAACGTGTATAGAATTTCTCCATGCTTGGGATGGTATAAGTTTTATCACATTTTGATAAGCGAAACAAAAGTTGCAGTCTTAAACGTAGACATGAACATTCATGGGAAAAAATGTCTTAAAGACCTATTGTTAGTAAAAAATTATAAAATGATATTTATCTTATTCTATTCACTTTAAAATCAATATTTCTACGAAGCTAACAGTCTCCCCTACACGATGGCACCATTTTTGTGAAATGTTTTCAATTTTTTAGCATGGTTCAAGTCTATGGAAGAGAAAATTTGAAGTTTTTTGACCCTTTACACTTCATAATGACCTTTCATAGCTTTGGTTGGGGAAAAAAAAGATTTCCCGAGCCTTAGGGTCGGATTTGATGATACAGAAAGAAGCGCGATCGTGGTTTATAAACCGCGATCGCAGGTTTTTAAACAAGAACCACGATCCTGGTTTATAAAGTGTGATCACAGTTTATAAATCATATTTATATGCATCCCAATGTTCTAATTACCATGTGATTTTTACTGTTTGACTTTACCGTATGAATTACTGCGAAATTCTGTCATTTTCTGCACGTTTTTCTTATCACATGAAGTAAAACATCATGGGAGACAAGAAACGAAGTCAAAAAAGGAAGTCATTAAGTAAAAAAACACCAAACAAATTAGAGGCAAACAGATTTCAAAATGCTGAGCGAATGCAGAATCTTCGTGAATCAAGAAGAGGTTCATCTTCAACCCCTACTATTGTAAGCAATGAGGAACCAGGTAATGTTTCTACTGTCAATGTTGAAGTTGAATTAAATACTCGTGATGAAGATGTTTTTACTGTCAATGTTGAAGAAGAATTAAATACTCGTGATGTAGCAAATGTTGAAATTGAAGGAGACAATGAAAATGTGAATAAAGAAATTCAAGTTGAAACTGTAGACAAGCAAAATTTGACAAAAACACCTCCTAGGATTTTCCATAAGAAACCTAATTATTTTATTGAAATTGATGAAAACATTTTGAAACCAATGTGTGACAAACTTTCTGAATGAAAATCAGAAGAAAAGCCACTGAAATTTGGGATAATCATTTTGAAATTTTAAATGATTCCCAAAGATGTCAGTTGTTGGTTAGTTTGATGAAATTGAATAAAATGAGACCTACATTAAACACCTTAGGATTGACAACATCTAATATACGTGGTCAAACCTCTACAATTGTTGAAAACCTTCATGATGCATATCACACTGTTGGTGTCAAGAGACACACTAGGGATAGTAATATTGTGCATTGTGTACTTGCTACTAGTGTTGTAAGTGAATCAATAAAAAAACAATGTTTGATTACGCAAACAAGTCGAATGTTGCAAGTTAATCGAAAAACTCTAATGAAAGCAATTGAAAGACATAATATCCTTCAATCACTCAATAACATCGATTTTTGGGCATTTTCTGCTAGAGCACCACGTAAGGACAAATATAATACTGATGCTATAAGAGAAGTTGTTATTCAATTTTGGCATGATAACACTAGAGTTTCACCTAATACAAGAGATGTTGTAAAATAGAGAGTTGGTTCTATTAATCGAACCACATCCAAAGCATTTCTTAGATATGACTCAAACTCAATTTTTTCGTAAGTTTGAACAAGAGCATCTGGAAATTAAAATTAGTCAACATTTTTTTGAAATGTTAAAACCATTCTATGTGAAAATCAACCACACTCGCACCACTTGTTGTTGTAGGCAACATGTTGAATTTGCTATGCATTATGCTAAATTTTTATGTATTCGTTCTATTTTGCATTCTGAAACTATGTTATCGGAATGTGGTGTTCAAGTTCCACCAATATCTTCCAGGGATTTCATTCCTACGATATTTTGTGAAAAAGAAGTCAGACAATTTTTTTATAGTCAGGATTGTTTAGATGGAAGTTGTGGTACATGTGGCGGATTACCTAAATTGGAAAGTTGTATCCATGAGAAAATTGAAGGTGCAATAGGAAATAATTTAGTTGAGTTTGATAAATATAAATCAGTTGCATACCAGTTGAAAGATGGAAAAGAGTCTAAACGGTGTGAGCTAGTTATAGAACATATGCATGTTTTTCAATTTATGAGAAAATTTAAGGATGAAATTGTTTATGAGTATGCTAGGCATACACACAGAGCTCGATGGTTGGATGAACAGTTCAAGATATGCAAAGACACATTTCCTATTGGTACTATTGTTTCAGTGGTAGATTTTGTAGAGAATTATACATTGCAACCACAAATGGAGGTTCAATCACAATATTACAACTCAGTACAAGTTGTCATTTTTGTGCATATAGCATTTATACATTCTCCTGACAGTACAGAGAATGATCAGAAAATTTTAAGAGAGTACCATTTTTATATCAGTGATGATTGTACTCATTCTACTGAATTTGTGCAAGGGTGTTTCCAGTTATTTTATGGAAACTTGTCTGATAGGGACATCCACTTCAAACAACATTATATATGGTCAGATAATTACACGTCTCAGTTTAAGAATGCACGAATGTTTTATTGGATGAGCAAGATGCATGTCAAGATGGGTGTGCAACATATTTAGAGTTTCACTGAGGCTGGACATGGAAAAGGAGAGCATGACGGTGCAGGGGCATGTGTGAAAAGAGCTCTTGCAAGAGAAGAGTTGAAGTACAAAGATGGTGCTAAATTGAAAGATGCAAAGAGCATAGTGGAATGGTGTATTGACAACATGGCCTGAGGTTCTCAAGAAATTTCCACGGTTCGCAGATATTTTTGGTTGATAGAGGAACAACAAATTGCTAACTACGAGGATTGTATGACACTCACTGGGTCCAGTGATATGCACTCATTTTGTAGCTCAGACGCTACTTCGTGGGCCACATGGACAAGAAAGTTGACATGTTTTTGTGCATCTTGTATCGAATTTGTCACAGCTGAGTGTGATTCACAAGAATGGGTCGATGGATGGATTTGTAGGCCTCTAACTCCACTTGCTAGTTATCAACCTCCACAAGCATTACGACTTGTTTCTGCAGATGAAGTTGCAACATCCAAGGACTTTGACGAAATTTTGATTTTGGTGCGACAAGGTATTTATGGTTATTTACAATTTTTGTATTGAGTTATGTCCATTGAAATTTTAATATGTACAATTTAAATTTGAGTTGAAACCTTTTTTTTGTAGGACATGTGTTTGCAGTTATTGTGACAGAAGACAATGAAGAAGGAACAAACTATTTCTTATGTCGTTGCATCGAGGAAAGAAAGAAGTTGACTTCTCCTGTTATAGATGGCAAAGATATTGAGTACCCTACAGGGTCAGTGGTAGTTACTGGAACTTGGCTTCGGCGATATCCATTAAAAAACTCCTCTGTTTGGGTGTTTGAAGACTTTGAGACACACAGGAAAATACTCTTATATTCGCATCTAGTTCTAGCGACAAATATTCAGCTGTATAGATATCGAGGAAGGCCTAATAACAAGATTCTTTGGAAGGTTCGAGAGTCAGATCATGAAGCAATCCTGTCCGCTATTCAGAGTAGATCCGATCCTGATGGTTCATTGCAATGAATTTACAATGCTCATGTCTGGTATATATAATTTCTTTGGTATATATAAATTTGTTAGTTAGATAAATTTAAGTTCATATATTTTATTAAATTTGTGTATTTTGTATATATCTAGTATGGATTTGATTTGAAACTTAAATTTCTTTGACTAAGACTTTTATATGCAGGTTAGTGGTGCCAGAAAAGCTTCCACCTTCACGTGGTTGGCACTGTTAGTAGAGAATTATAAATTCTTGAAGCTAAGAGAAGCTTTCATTGTTTTACAAGAAAAGAGAAGTAATTAACAATGATTTATGTACCTGTGGAGGGGGTTCTTGGCTCCAGAGGAGGTAGCCCAGAAGGACCTGGAGCTTAGAGAACTAAAACGACACCTCCCTAAGTGTTTACAAGACCATCCCTACATGTGTGCATAGTCGGTTTGGTGCCACGACCCATTGTTTGCAAAATATACCGTTTGACAGCCTTACACTGGCTCAAACTACACTATTCAGCGTGTTTGCAAACAATAGGGCAGCGAGAGCACTGATTGGAGAAGGAAAAAACTGAGACAGGCTATTGTAGAGGGTCCCTACACTGAGGTGTAGGATTAGACGAGATGTCTCTAGGTGCCACGGAGTCTGCGTAGTCACCCGTCGAAGTTGAATGATTTTTTGGTCTCAGGGCTCTTGAGGGACTCCGCCTGAACGAGGTAGCCCAAACGTTGTCAGGTAGCCTCCTCTAGCATTTACCTATCCACCCAAACATGCTGACACAGTCGGTTTGGTGCCATGACCCACCAAAAAATATACGACAGCCTTACACTGTCTCAAACTACACTATTCAGCGCATTTACAAACAATAGGGCAGTGAGAGCACCGTTTGAATAAGGAAAAAACTAAGATAGGCTATTGTAAAGTGTCCCTACAATGAGGTGTAGTATTAGACGATATGTCTCTAGGTGCCACGAGTCTGCGTAGTCACCACCGTCTTACAAAATATACCATTTGATAGCCTAGCCACCCAAACGTTTTGGTCTGGGTTTACAAAATCTTGAGCCTTACTACACTATTCGACGCGTTTGCAAACAATAGGGCAGCGAGAGCACCGGAAGAAGGAAAAAATTGAGACAGGCTATTGTAGAGTGTCTCTATGTTGAGGTGTAGGATTAGATCAGATGTATCTAGGTGCCACAGAGTCTGCGTAGTCACCCGTCGAAGTTGAACAATTTTTTGGTCTCAGAGCTCTTGAGGAACTCCGCCCAAACGGAAGGATGTTGTCACACACCAAAATGATGCCTCCTTTAGCACCTAGCCAGGTCTCCAGCAACCATGACCCACCGTTTACAAAATATACCATTTGACAGCCTTACATTATCTCAAACTATAATATTCGGCACGTTTGAAAACAATAGGGCAGCGAGAGTAACGTTTGAAGAAGGAAAAAACTAAGACAGGCTATTGTAGATTGTCCCTACACCAAGGTGTATGTGAGATTCTCTAGTGCCACGGAGTCTATGCCTCAGGGCTCTTGAGGACTCCACCCGAACGAGGTAGCCTGGAAGCAACGTGATGCCTCCTCTAGTGTTCACTTAGCCACCCGAACATGTCTAGGTGCCACGACCCACCGTTTACACAATATACCATTTGACAGCCTTACACTGTCTCAAACTACACTATTCGGCGCGTTTGCAAACAATAGGGCAGTGAGAGCACCGATTGGAGAAGGAAAAAACCGAGACAGGCTATTGTAGAGTGTCCCTATGCCAAGGTGTAGGATCAACGAGACATCTCTAGGTGCCACGGAGTTTGCGTAGTCACCCATGAAGTTGAACGATTTTTTGTCAGGGCTCTTGAGGGACTCCGCCCGAACGAGGTAGCCCGGAAGAAATGTGTAAGTTTTTAGGTTCCATGACCCACCGTTTACAAAATATACCGTTTGACAGCCTTACACTGTCTCAAACTACACTATTCGGCGTGCTTTACAAACAATAGGGCAGCGAGAGCACCGATTAGAGAAGGAAAAAACTAGACATTAGAGTGTCCCTACGGAGGTGTAGGATTAACGAGACATCTTTAGGTGCCACGGATTCTGCGTAGAAACCCGTCGAAGTTGAAATTTTTTTTGGTCTCAGGGCTCTTAAGGGACTTCACCCAAACGAGGTAGCCCGGAAGCAATGACATTGTCACTACACCAAAACAACACCTCCTCTAGCATTCACCTAGCCACTTACACCAGTGCAGTTTGGTGCCATGACCCACTGTTTACAAAATATACCATTTGACAGCCTTACACTGTCTCAAACTACACTATTCGGCACGTTTGCAAACAATAGGGCAGCGAGAGCACCAATTGGAGAAGGAAAAAACTGAGACAGGCTATTGTAGAGTGTCCCTACACCAAGGTGTAGGATCAGACGAGACATCTCTAGGTGCCACGGAGTCTGCATAGTCACCCGTCGAAGTTGAACAATTTTTTGGTCTCAGGGCTCTTGAGGGACTCCGCCCGAACGAGGTAGCCCGGAAGCAATGACGTTGTTGCGCACCAAAAATGATGCCTCCTCTAGCATTCACCTGGCCACCTAGATGTGTCTGCATAGTTGGTTTGGTGCCATGACCCACCGTTTACAAAATATACCGTTTGACAGCCTTACACTGTCTCAAACTACACTATTCGGCATGTTTACAAACAATAGGGCAGCGAGAGCACCGATTGAAGAAGGAAAAAACCGAGATAGGATATTGTAGAGTGTCCCTACTCCGAGGTGTAGGATCACACGAGACATCTCTAGGTGCCACGGAGTCTGCGTAGTCACCCATCGAAGTTGAACAATTTTTTTTGGTCTCAGGGCTCTTGAGGGACTCCGCCCGAACGAGGTAGCCCGGAAGCAACGACGTTGTTGTGCACCAAAATGACACCTCCTCTAGCATTCACTAGCCACCTAGATGTGTCCACGTAGTCGGTTCGGTGCCACGACCCACCGTTTACAAAATATACCATTTGACAGCCTTACACTATCTCAAACTACACTATTCGGCGCGTTTGCAAACAATAGGGCAGCGAGAGCACCAATTGGAGAAGGAAAAAACTGAGACAGACTATTGTAGAGTGTCCCTATGCCAAGGTGTAGGATCAGATGAGACATCTCTAGGTGCCACGGAGTCTGTGTAGTCACCCGTCGAAGTTGAATAATTTTTTGGTCTCAGGGCTCTTGAGGGACTCCGCCCGAACGAGGTAGCCCGGAAGCAACGACATTGTCGCGCACCAAAACAACACCCTCCTCTAGCATTCACCTAGCCACCCAGATGTGTCTGCACATTCGGTTTGGTGCCATGACCCACCGTTTACAAAATATACCGTTTGACAGCCTTACACTGTCTCAAACTACACTATTCGGCGCATTTGCAAACAATAGGGCAGCGAGAGCACCGATTAGAGAAGGAAAAAACCAAGACAGGCTATTGTAGAGTGTCCCTATGCCAAGGTGTAGGATCAGACGAGACATCTCTAGGTGCCACAGAGTCTGCGTAGTCACCCGTCGAAGTTGAACAATTTTTTGGTCTCAGGGCTCTTGAGGGACTCCGCCCGAACGAGGTAGCCCGGAAGCAACGACGTTGTTGCACACACCAAAATGACACCTCCTCTAGCATTCACCTGGCCAGCAAGACATCTCAGTCCACATAATTGGTTTGGTGCCACGACCCACCGTTTACAAAATATACCGTTTGACAGCCTTACATTGTCTCAAACTACACTATTCAGCGCATTTGCAAACAATAGGGCAGCGAGAGCACCAATTAGAGAAGGAAAAAAATGAAACATGTTATTGTAGAGGGTCCCTATGCAAGGTGTAAGATCAGACGAGACATCTCTAGGTGCCACGGAGTCTACGTAGTCACCCGCCGAAGTTGAACGATTCTCAGGGCTCTTGAGGGACTCCGCCAACGAGGTAGCCTGGAAGCAATGATGTTGTTCTCACTAAAATGATGCCTCCTCTAGTCATTCACCTGGCTCTTTACAAAATATACCATTTGACAGCCTTACACTGTCTCAAACTACACTATTCGGCGCGTTTGCAAACAATAGGGCAACGAGAGCACCGATTGGAGAAGGAAAAAACTGAGATAGACTATTGTAGAGTGTCCCTATGCTGAGGTGTAGGATCAGACAAGACATCTCTAGGTGCCACGGAGTCTGCGTAGTCACCCGTCGAAGTTGAACAATTTTTTGGTCTCAGGGCTCTTGAGGGACTCCGCCCGAACGAGGTAGCCCAGAAGCAACGACGTTGTTGCACACCAAAAATATGCCTTCTCTAGTGTTCACCTGGCCACCTAGACATGTCTACGTAGTCGGTTTAGTGCCATGACCCACCGTTTACAAAATATACCATTTGACAGCCTTACACTGTCTCAAACTACACTATTCGGCACGTTTGCAAACAATAGGGCAGCGAGAGCACCGATTGGAGAAGGAAAAAACTGAGACAGGCTATTGTAGAGTGTCCCTACACCAAGGTGTAGGATTAGACGAGACATCTCTAGGTGCCACGGAGTCTGCGTAGTCACCCGTCGAAGTTGAACAATTTTTTGGTCTCAGGGCTCTTGAGGGACTCCGCCCGAATGAGGTAGCCCGGAAGCAACGACGTTGTTGTGCACCAAAATGATGCCTCCTCTAGCATTCACCTGGCCACCTAGACATGTCCACACAGTCGGTTCGGTGCCACGACCCACCGTTTACACAATATACCATTTGACAGCCTTACACTGTCTCAAACTACACTATTCAATGCGTTTGCAAACAATAGGGCAGCGAGAGCACCGATTGGAGAAGGAAAAAACTGAGACAGGCTATTGTAGAGTGTCCCTATGCCGAGGTGTAGGATTAGACGAGACATCTCTAGGTGCCACGGAGTCTGCGTAGTCACCCATCGAAGTTGAACAATTTTTTGGTCTCAGGGCTCTTGAGGGACTCCGCCCGAACGAGGTAGCCCAGAAGCAACGACATTGTGGCACACAAAAATGATGCCTCCTCTAGCATTCACCTGGCCACCCAGATGTGTCTATGCATAGTCGGTTTGGTGCCACGACCCACCATTTACAAAATATACCATTTGATAGCCTTACACTGTCTCAAACTACACTATTCGGCGCATTTGCAAACAATAGGGCAGCGAGAGCACCGATTGGAGAAGGAAAAAACCAAGACAGGCTATTGTAGAGTGTCCCTATGCCAAGGTGTAGGATCAGACGAGACGTCTCTAGGTGTCACGGAGTCTATGTAGTCACTTGTTGAAGTTGAACATATTTTTTGTCTCAGGGCTCTTGAGGGACTCCACCTGAACGAGGTAGCCTGAAGCAACGACATTGTTTCCACCGAAATGATGCCTCCTCTAGCAACCTAGCCACCCAGACATGTCTGCGCACATCAGTTTTGGTGCCACAACCCACCGTTTACACAATATATCATTTGACAGCCTTACACTGTCTCGAACTACACTATTCGGCGCGTTTGCAAACAATAGGGCAGCAAGAGCACCGTTTGGAGAAGGAAAAAACCGAGACAGGATATTGTAGAGTATGCTGAGGTGTAGGATTAGACGAGATGTCTCTAGGTGCCATGAGTCTACGTAGTCACCCGTTTGAACAATTTTTTGGTCTCAAGGCTCTTGAGGGACTCCGCCCGAATGAGGTAGCCCGGAAGCAATGACGTTGACACTAACGAAACCTCCTCTAGTGTTTACCTAGCCACGGATGTCCACGCGTTTGGTGCACAACCCACCGTTTACAAAGTTTGATAACCTTACATGTCTCGAACTACACTATTCGGTCAATAGGGCATCTTGAGAAGGAAAAAACTGAGACAGGCTATTGTAGAGGGTCCCTACACCAAGGTGTAGGATTAGACAAGACATCTCTAGGTGCCACGGAGTCTGTGTAGTCACCTGTCGAAGTTGAACGATTTTTTGGTCTCAGGGCTCTTGAGGGACTCCGCCCGAACGAGGTAGCCCGAAAGCAATGACGTTGTCGCGCACCGAAACAATGCCTCCTCTAGCATTCACCTAACCACCCAGACATGTCCGCACAGTCGATTTGGAGCCATAACTAACCGTTTTCAAAATTTTCAACCATTACAACTTTTTCAACAATTCCAACAATTACAACTTTTTCAACAATTACAACTTTTTTACAACAATTACAACTTTTTTAACTTGTTGTCGTAAAGGGATCTAAAATTTAACTTTGTTGTCACATATCTTATAATATCCACCTTGATAACCAATCCACTTTATATATTACACGACCAACTCATCACATTTTCTGCAAATGAATAGAAGATAACCAAATTATACTTAACTAAAATATGCTTTGTCTTATTGTGATAAGCTAGATTCTTGGATAATTAAATAGCACTTTGATTGTCACACAATACCTTCATCTTCTATTGATATCTTCAAAACTCATCCAATAAAATTTTTACCCAAATTACCTCCTGACAACTATGATAGGCAGCTACATATTCTACCTCAGTAGTTGAAAAAATTGTAATATTTTGAAGCTTTGAAATCCAACTGATAGGTCCAGTTACAAGTGTAATAGCATAACTAGAAGTCGATCTTTGTTTTTCCAAATCACTTACAAAATATGAATCAAAATATCCACAAATTGAATCACCAATATTGTTATAGGTGATGCAATAATTTATTTTTCCTCACAAGTAGTGAAACTCCCACTTCACTGCTGAACAATGTTCTCTACCTAGATTTTCCTAAAATCTACTGACAACTCCAACAACATGTGAAATTTCAGTCCTTGACATGTACATGTCATAACATACATAAAACTTATTATTGCACTAGAATATGGTACATGAGATATATGCTTATTTTCTTCTTATTGTTGCACCATAGTTTTTTAATTTTAAATCAAACATACATATAGAATTAATATACATAGAATATACATACATAGAAGGATATCATGTGCAATGAATTTGAATCAAACATAGAAGTAATATCGTTATGAAAACCAACACATCCAGATATATAATGTATCAAACTAAGTGTGCTGAACGCACGTCTCTGAAAATATAAGTTCATAACATGTGTACATCTCGAACCAAGTGTGTCATACATATAAGACCACATGTGGCCGCATAAGGCTATATACAATGTCCTATGAAGAATCATGAACTAGGACCAGCTGGCCCATATATATATCTATGTACATCCATGTCCTATGAATCTAATCATGAAACATCTTCCCTCTCTTCACCCTGCTAGAAGTAGCATGTCCACGACCCGGGGATGTAGTGGAGGGAGATGCCACTACAGATTTCATCTGTGTGGTCCTAGGCATCTCTAAGCAGGCCTGCAACCTAACCTGCACATTCATAAACAACAAGATTTTAACACCCATATTTTTAAAATACATTCAAAATTTAGAAACTTAGAATTTAGTTAAAATGCATGTGAAATCTTACCGCAATGTCATGATCCCTATCAATTTGTTGTTGACGCATGGCAGGGACAACGGTAGACTCATGAGAGGTAAGCTACATACAAATAATTAAATTTCAAATTAAATATTTCATGTACAAAATTTGATATTGTAGATTTAAGTAATAAGAAATAATTCCTAAATAAATTTAACAAATTTGAAAAATTGTACCTCAGTTAGTGGATCTGCAGATGCTATGGCAGTATCTACAGCAGCCTCCACAGTCTGCATAAATGGAGGAGTCTCTCTGGAAGTCATAAGCTATACAAAAAACATGTACAAATCAATATTAATCTACATGACTGCCACATAACAGAGCCAAAGCATAATCCACGTGAACTTCCACAATTAGAACTGGAAAGTGTAAAGAGAAACTAACCTGCGTAAAAGTCACGTGAGGCATGCCAATAGCCTCAGTTCCCAGAGCAGATGATGACCCGCCAGGCTCCTGCACGTATAAAAGACAAACATATATTAATATGTACATGTACAGGTGAAACATTATAATAATAAAAGTGCACAATCAAATGAAATTTGAAATTTAAGTACAACTTGAAACTTACGTTTGTAACATGCCCAGCTGCAGTAGCTAGCATGTCGACGCCAGATGTTTCCTTCACCGGCTCTTGCTATTTAAAATAAAATAAAAAATTAGTTTTTACATGTATGTACATAACGTACAATGAAATACATATATATTAAAATCTCAAACATGAATTAAACTATTGTATATATATATAAATATTTATTTGACATTTACCTGTGAAAGACCAGGATCCGTTGCACCAGTTCCAAAAACATCCGCCATCATCTCATCTAGAGAAAAGAAATCATGTGATCCAGCAAATGATGTCTCACCCACAGTGCATACGGCACCACATGATCCACAGTGGTGTGGTGCGCTAGAACTGGCACCTCCACCAACATCACCAGATGCAATCTGCTCACTATGCTGGGTCAGAGTGTCAGTGAGCTCCCTCAATGCATGTAGTGTGTCAATCTCTACAACCTCCTTCACTGTAGGAGGGATAACTGAAGGCAGTGGGGGTTTTGGGGCATGGGGGATCCTTGGTTGACCTACGCGTGCACCAGGTCTACTCTGTGCAGAGCCACCACCTCGCCCATAAAAATCAGAAAATTCAAAATAGTTTGGGACCTCATTAAGCATGAACTCGCAATATAATTTCTTCAAAAAATAGAGGGGAACCTCATTGTTGTTGCATGGTGGATAATCAAAAACCATCCACCATCGGTCCCAAAAATTGTTCTTGATTCGGTCATCATGGCACCAATGGATTGGGAACCGTTTGCAAGTAACTGCGGGGGGGGGAATTGGTTCTTGGGTCAGTAAATAATGCACAAATGCAGTCTTTTCCAATTTTTTTTGTCTTTTACGGCCGCATGGGAAAATTTATTTGCATATCACTACCTACAATCACCTCTAAAGGTATTCCATCTATCTATTTGGTTGGTTGCGGAGTCAACTTCACCAATCAATGTTTGCAATGTGTTGGCTAAAGTCATGCGGGACAGATTTGTGGCATGATTTTGTCTTATATTCTGAATAAGGTTCTCAATGGCAATTTTATTTTGTTGGATTTTTCCAACGATATTAGCTTGTGTTCCTGTTGGCTCCATGGGGACAGAAGGAGCCACAGGAGGTGGATCTATGTTTGGAGGAGGGTTTTGCATAATGTTTGGAGGGTTTTGATGATTGTTTGGAGGGTTTGCAGGATTACGAGCTCGCCGAGCAACTGACAAAACAAAAAAATTGTATACATAAACAAAAAATTGAAAAACCCATGAAAATCACAAAAAATAACCTAAAATGCAAACAAATTGATCAAAATCGAGGGCTTACCTCTTTGTCTTGGCGGCATGGTTGAAACTATCGCGATCCACAAGTCCGAAGAGTAATTTTTAGGGGGTATTCAAAGTGCGAGTGCCAAAGGTCTAGGAGAAATCGCGGTTGGAAAGGAAAAATGAGGGAAAATGAGGAGTCGCGGGTCTATTTTTTTGTCTCAGAGGACCGCGATCGCATGGTTTTAAAACTGTGCTTTTGCAAACTGGCGAGCAAGGTTTTAGGTTTGAAAATCACCAAGCCTATACAAACAGTTGCGCGAGCGTGGTTTATAAACCGCACTCGCAGTACCTGAATTTCAGGTTTTTATGTCCACTTAATTGTCCACCATCTTGGTGCACTTAGGCTCACTTTTCATTTCTTAGGTTAGTTGAGTTGATCTGGTTCAAATTTGCTTTGTCTTGCTCATTGTTGTTTATCTGGTTTTATTTGCGTTGTGGTTCTACATTGGGGTTTTTCTTGGCCCTGCGTTGGCGTTTTTGAGCTTGGGATGGGTCACATTTTTTAGCCTTCCATTGCATTACATCATGCCCTTGCCTTTGAGATAAGTTGAATCCTTCTCACCCCTTGAGTTGAGATCATATATTTTCCATTTTACTTAGCCTACTCGATAGAGTGTTTTCCTTTCCTCCTGACACGATTGTTCGTGAATCTCCGCTACATGTTTTCCCTAAACCTCTATTGGAACCCTATTCCTGTTGAAACTATTCCCACCTTCACATGCATAGTAACCATCACCTTATCATTACCTCAGCCTTATCTCCTTCTTCGGTCTTTAATCTGAGTTCCCTTACTCGGGCTCTACTCGAGTTCCACGTGGAACTGTTTGACCCTTGTACTCACTCGCTCAGTGATCGAGCTATCCAATTTGACTAGTTTCAAACAATATTTCCCACCTTGCCTATTTGAAGCCCTTTCAATATAAGTTGGGTTTTATATATAAAGTGGGCCACTTTTTTTTATAAGTGGTGGGTTTTATATTAAAGGGGTTTATTTTAATTAAAACAGGGTTAATTATAATTAGAGGTAAGGCTTTAATAATTGTTAGGTCCTAAGTTTAAAATATTTAGGATCTAATTTAATTTTAAAAGGTGGATTAATTAAATTAAATCAAGGGATTTAATAAATAAATTATGCATCTAATTTTTACTTAAGCTCTTTATTTTGAATTAGTAGCATTATTTTCGTTCAATGAACATCCTTTACTATAAATTTTTTGCCACTTTAATTTCTAAAATTATGTTAATTTGGCATTCTAAAAGTGCATTTTAAAGCGTTATTAGATATTTTTTCTACTAATACCTTCCTAAAGTGTGTAGTGGCATTTCTAGCATTGTTGGTCTTCTGGGAGCCCTTGATTTATCCTGGAAGTCCTCCCGACTCATATCAAGTCATATTTTACATTGCATCACCCTTGTTATTTCTTACAAAATAGTGAGCACATCCAACATATTCTTGCGTGGTAAAGTGGTTTTCACTACGACGTGAGATGAATTTTTCAAACACAGGACTATATTTTTCCACTTCTATTTCTTTTAGCTTGTTTTGTGCTTGCTTACGTTGCCAAACTGCTATGACCAACGAAACTTGATTGTGGTCTCCAATCTTACACATTATTACGTTAATTGCAAGATGAGTGAGTGACTATTTCATGACACACATTCACACCAAATTGTAATCAAAACACTAAAATATAAAGTGCCAAATTCACGGGGGTGTTAATATTGTTATGGGGTTGTTGTGTTTCTTTTGTATTTTTGGATCCCTTCTTTCTCTCTCTTCACTATGGATTCCTCTTCATTATGTTTTCTCACAAATTTCAATTTCTTTGAATGGAGATCAGAAATTACTATGGTATTATGTAGTAAAGGCTTGTTTAGTTTCACCATGGGAGTAGAGACTAAACCTAAAGATGAACCCTAAAAATCTAGGTGGTTTAACCTGTTTAATGAAGCCTTAGATATTATTTGTATCTCCATATCTCTTGACTTTCTCTTCCACATCGAAACTTTCACAACACCTGATGAAGCGTGGAAAATGTATGAGTTGGAGAACGAACTACTAGGGTTAAAACCTAGTGAACTTTAAAACCTATATGCCATCTTCTCAACATTCGCCCACACTAGATTAATTTTAAAGGAAGGTAAAGAGGAGAAGAAATACTCTTAGTTGATCTTGTCTATTCTTTTTAAGTTCGGTCCTGAATACTCTGTCTTCATTTCAAATTTCCACACCATGAAAGCCACCTTGGGCAGTACTTGGAAAATTCACTAATTTGACATCTTTTCGTCCCAACTCATTCGAGAACAGGAAAAACTAATTCAAATGAGGATTCTAAAATTCAAGTCACATGCCCTTGTGGCAAGTAAGGGTAAGGAAAAGAAGAATGAAAAGAAGAAAGAGAAAAAATACCAACCCAAGAAGGAAACCAAGACCAACCAATCCAAAACCAAGCACAACATGAATGCTTCGATTTATGAGCCTAAAGGGAAGAAGGAAAAGTGTAAGTGTTATTATTACAAGAAATATGGCCATGAAGAGAATTAATGTATGAGAAAAAAAATTGATCACTTAAATCATTTACTTGAGAAAAATAAAATAATGTTTCATGAGTCTATAAAAAAGAATTATTTGAAGGTCGAGTCTTCCAAAACAAAGGAGTATAAATACGAGAAGAAGAAAGGAAAGGCCCTTGTAGATAGATAAGCTCCATTATTGATGTGTATTATCAAATTTTGGTGCCTCACACCACATGGCCTCTTTGCATGTTGAGTTTTCCAACATCAAACTGTGTGGCATGTTTCAAATCAAGTTGGGTGATTACACTATAGTGTTGGTTTCTAGTAGTGGATTGATAGAAATTGATGGTGGAAAATTTAACCATGTGTTGAGTGTTCCCAATCTCTCTACCAATCTCCTATCAGTTTACCAAATCACTCACCTTGGTGAAGGAATGTGAGTGGAATTTGGTCCTAACTTAGTGATTATATGTGAGATTAACTCTGACTCCATGGTGGCCAAGGGAAAGGAACATCACCGTTTACGGTTCTATACCTTATCACACTTTACTTTTGATTCTTTGCCCACTTCCTTTCTCCTTCATGCAGATGAGGTTAGCAAGTTATGACATGAGTGTTTTTTCCATTTTAACTATTGTTACCTTGAGAAATTGAGCCAATCCCTATCAAATTTTCTAAGGGTCTTTTTGAGGGTTGTGCCCTCAAGAAGCACCTTGAAAAAAATTTTAACATCAGAAAATCATGTAGAGCTACTCATCCTTTGGATCTTGTTCATAATTACATTTATGGCCCTCTCCCATCTCCTTCGTTTACTATATAAATTTACATACTAACCTTCATTGATGACTTTTCATGTTACACTTGGGTGTATTTCCTAAATCTTAAATCTAATTTTTTCGATCATTTTTGAGACTTAAGGCTCTTGCTAAGAAATAGAGTGAAAGGTATATCAAATTTCTTCAAATTGAAAACATAGGTGAGTATGTGAAAAATTAGTTCATATATTTCTATACTTCTGAAGGGATTTCTTTGCAACATACAATTGCTTACATTCCTTTGTAAAATGGAGTTGCAAAAAGAAATAACTAAACACTTAAGAAGATGGCCACTTGTATGGTTCACTAAAAATACCTTCCTTCACATTATTGAGCCAAAGTAGTGAAACATGCTCAATATAATAAGAACCATGTTCCACACAATGCCGTAAGAGGGATGACACCCTTTAAAGCCTAGTTTGGACATAATATTGATGTAGACCACTTTCGCATCTTTGGATCCAAAGCTATGGCATAGATTACTAAAAATAAATATAAGGATTTGGAACCACAATCCAAACCTTCTATTTTTGTAGGGTATCCTGATGGCATGAAGGGGGTTTAGATTTTTAAAACCCTACTACTCATGATATTTTATATTGATAGAAGTGTGAAGTTTGATGAGTAATCTTTGACTTCTACTTCTCCACCCTTTAAGGTTCTTCTGCTCTCTGATTTGGATTTTGATTCATCAGATGATGATGTTGTTGACAATGTTCCTCCTCTTGATATTCTCATTCCCCTTTCTCCTCTTGAAGCTCATGCTTCACAGTCCTTTGATTCTGATAGTAGTGATGATGAGGACTCATCCCCTCTCACTCAAGTGAAGAATCTTCCGAATCTGAGCTTGATCCTCCTGGTCCTCGTTGGGATAGGATTATTTTTCAGAACTCTAGAAATTTGATTGGAGATCCTTCGGATGAGATACGTACTCGCAAGGGATTCATTGGAGCCTACTCTTTCACCTCTTCTTCCAACCCTCAATATTTCCGGGTGGCTTATGGGATTTTTGAGTTAGATTATGCTGTGGATGAGGAGTATTACTCACACAAGAATAATTATATTTGGGATCTCACCTCACTTCTGAAAGGATGAAAAATTTTCTGATGTAAGTTGGTGTATTGGAAAAAGTATTGTGTATATGGAGAAGTTAAGAATTATATAGTGTGACTTGTAGCTAAAGGTTTCTCCCAGATAGATAGGGTTGATTACTCGAAAATTTTTGCTTCGGTTGAGAAGATTAATTCCATTCAATTGACCCTCGACATCACTTCCGTGAATAGATAGGAAGTCCACCAGATAGACGCTAAGAGTGCCTTCCTTCATGTGGACCTATAGGAAGATATTTACATGGAAAAACCTCCAGGTTATGTCCATGATCCCTCCCTCATTTGGAAGTTAAAGAATGATCTCTACAGCCTTAAACAAACCTCTCAGGACTAGTATGCCAAGATGGAATCGCTTCTACTTGCATCAGGGTTCACTCAGTTTCACTCTAACCAAAATGTTTACATTCTACGACATGATAAATCCATGATCATCCTAATTCTGTATTTTGATCACTTTTTGATCACATGAAGCTCTTCCTCTACCATCGATTTTGTGAAGATCACTTTCTCCCACAAGTACTTGATGTCCAACTTGGGCTTGCTTCATTACTTCCTTAGAATACATATTTCACAATCTGACTCAGGAATTGTAATTTTATATCCTAAGTACTCCCTTGAGCTACTAGCTCAGTTTCACATATCAAATTGTAAGATTTCTCCTACTCCTTTCTTTTCAAGGGTTAAGTTGGTTTCTATTTTATTTAATCATTTGGTTTATGGTATCATTTTTTGATAGTTAGTGGGTAGATTTATTTACCTGATTCATACTATGCTGGATCTATCGTATGATTTTAGTATTATGTATAGATTTATGCACAAACCTCATGAGTCACATTGGAAAGTAACGAAATGGATCCTTCACTATGTTTGTGACACTCACACAGATGGAATTCACTACTTAGGAGGGACATAGATTGGCTTGGTTAGATATAAAGAATATAATTGAGTTGGTGATTTAGATCATCAAAAATTTATCTTAGGGTACAATTTCTCTCGTGGTTCCAGTTATGTTAGTTCGTATAGCAAGAAGTGGAATGTGATTTCCATATCATTTACAGAGGGAGAGTAAAAAGGATAAGTTAACGCTACCACTAAAGCTATTTGGCTGCACGTCATCTTGACGGAGCTCGGTATTTACTTTCGGTGGCCTACCATGAGATATTATGACAACATGAGAACCATCTTGATATGCCAAAATTTTGTTTAGAATCAATGGATGAAGCACATTGAGATCTACATTCACTTAATTCGAGAGATGATACATGAAGGCATCATCGAATTATTGTATTGTAAGAATTCTAATCAGGTTGCAGACATATTCACCAAGCCCTTCACTGAGCCAAAGTTTCTTCACTTATGGTCTCTTCTTAGGGTGACGTCTACTGTAGCCACCCATCTTCTTCGAGATTTCTAGTCCATCTTCTCCTCTTCTTATTTTTTAGATAGATGTTACTTGTACATGGGTACCTTATCAAGACTTTGTTGTTGGGCCCCATTAACACATCTTTCTTAGTTCTCTAGGGAAGTTCTCTTTCTTTTCTGACTTGCCATGACCTCTACCTAGACTGCGATGAAGGGGGGGTGTTGGTGTGTGTGACTCTCCTTGTCATCACTCGAGGTATTTTACACATCACGTGGTAGGTCATATCACTTATCAAGATCACATGTATTAGGATTCATATGACACATGGTAGATTCTGTCATAGAATTTATCGATTTCATATGTGGAAGTGGCATCATAGGAGTTACATTCCCTATTTGCAATCATAACTCCTATTTCCCGCTTGAAGGGAATGATTTTCCAAACAAAGGAGTTACACAACACTCCTACACGTACCTTCCCTTATTTGATCTATGAGAATGAGTAGACCTTTTTTTGCCTTACGTGTGCTTTTCCATTGTTGCTCGATTCTTATCGATTACTTCTTGTATTCACGTCCCTGATGGAGTACATCCTATTCGAAGTGCATAGGGTTCCATATTCATCGTCATAAAAAAATCTCACAAGGGTTCCCACTCCATTGACCTTTAAAAGATATAGGGTTGTAGTCAGATAAAAGGAAATCTAGCTAGACTATGATCAGGGAATGACCATTACTATCTAGATCAAAAGTGTGTTGTTGAGTGATCACAACACAATCTAATCTTTTAATGAATTTTTCAGTAACTAATTGAAAGTTGGACCACTTAAAAAAATATTGAGAAGGGAAATCATTTTTCCATCTAAAGAGAAGTACATAAAGGCCACAGTGGTTTTTAAAATGAAATCAAGCTTCTCATTCCACCACACCCCATGGCATGGAAAGAGACCCCAATTTATCATTGGGATGCTCAATCATATTAATGTATTTGTAAACTAACAAATAGCACAATAGTAATTCATCTCCCAACCAACACCACAATGACTTCCTTTCTGTGTCATCATTAGAATCATAAATATTGAGTATGCCAAAGGAATAGACATTAATTTCTAAAATAATCCACGCAGCATGATTATGAGGATCATGCCCTATGGAAGAAATCATAGAAGAAAATATAGGAGAGAAAAAGAGAGAAACACCACCTCTTCCTTCCATATGCGAAGAATACAAATGCTTATATTAAGAATCAATGCACATTAAATTTGTTTGAAGTATAAACTAGTAATCTTAACTTCTTGTAAACACAAAATATCAATGTTAGCAATAAGTTGACAAGTTGCTTTCACAGAATATTTTCTTGATGAATTTGTGACACTTCGCACATTCCATGATAAACAATTCATGAAAAATCAAACATAACAAGCTCCCCCTGGCCTCCTAGAAACCTTCCATGGAGTCAAGAAAACCAAAACTATTACAAAGTGAAAAAAATTGGTCTTAATTTTGTTGTATAACTTGAATGGAGTGGTGTTTAGCCCCATTTTCACTACGTACCCCCATAGAAACATCACAAGGTGGACTACGGGAATGACGCTGAGAAATAGAGGTTGATGTGAAAATACCAAATTCTAAATTTTGCTACAAATAAATAAATTGACTCTGCATGGGATACAATACGATACAGGTTGAGTTGGGGTTTCGGAGCTTGAGTGCTTCAAAAACATAATTGACAGCGACGAATTATGTGTTGGAAGAAGACAAGGTTTTTATAGAGGTAGCTTTAGGCCCAACCAAATTCTTACCACCAACAGTAGTCCAACCATCAGTGGTAGAATCAAAATTAGGTACAGGGTATGAAGGGGATTTAGGGGCTTATTTCGTATGATATATAAGAGGACAATCATGAATTCGATGGTCAAGGAAATGACATCTAAAATATGTTTTATGAATATTAGAATATACTACTTTTCGGGAGAACTAAGTGGACCCAACCTAGATGTCGATATGGTCCCGCAGATCCTTGGCAAGGTAAAAATTGATGCAAAATTTTTTATGTGGGCGAGCATAGAAACAATGATCATGTTCTTGACAAATAATTCTTCCAATGGGGCATACTATCTCACTCAGAAAGGACCAAAACTCTAGGGGAAGACCAGGAAACTCCACCCAGACAGGTATCCTAAGTGATACATGACTGGAAGGATTGAAATCATGGGTCCAACATGAGAGAACAAGAAGGGTGCTTCCCAGATACCAACATGAAGAGCATAAGAAAATAATCTTGGACCTGCAAAGGTTCACAAAAGGGAAAGAGGTAAAAACCTTTAGTGAAGTTACACATACTAGTGACCAGTATACCGCTAGATTCCCATGGTTTTTAATCCATCCTTGGAGAAAGGATTCAAAGGGGATGTGGCCATAGGAGTATCCTATCAGAAAATTGTTACCTGAAATATTTAACCACATGATCAATAAACTTAGAAGCTACAACAACCTCAGTAGGGGAATTAGTGTCATTACCCTATCGTAATCTTTCAAGATAAACTTCCTTGTATTATTTGTAGCCATCGTTATCACAAATAACAAAAGTAGTTGCTATGGATGGTTGAGAGGCCATTATATAAGTGGGCCACGACCTGAAAAGGGCAGGTTTAACTAAGGATTTGACCTAAACGGCTGTAACAGGAACTTGAATGGTATGAAAAATACTATCATCCTGAGAAAAAACCCTAGCAACACCAAAGTTGTCTCTTCTTGAGAAATAAATTGACACTTTTGAAATTGAAAAATAAAATAAAATGTACATCCTTAATATTTGAAACAATAAATGTTTGAGTTACTTTTCTCCACTAAATTTTAGCTAACAAAAGTTAATTGTTCCATCTAGCATCATTTTTTAACATCTTAAACTTATCTGGAGTATATGCACGAGCCGATGCCCATATGCATTTAAGCCATGTTATAAATATTTGTTGTAAAGAACATTTTATTTTTTGATGATCTAGTATGTATGTTTGAAGTTAACAGGGATGTCCATCTTTTATTGATTATGAATTTGTATTAAAACTATTAAAACTTGGAATTTGTAATTTGTACAACTTTCTATTCAGATATGTGTTATGTTTTGATTAAATATTTTATATGTTTGTATTAATAAAGATTAACAGAATCAATTTTAATGGATAATATAACAATATTTGTATTGTTACCTTCTTCATTAAAATTAACAAAGAAGTTAAGAAAATTAATTTATCGCAAGGATATTCGCATGGTCCACCTACCGGGGGAATGTTTGCAGGGGTCTTTTAGCATTTTCTAGGGCTCTCGGTTAAAAGAGAGAGATAAGTATCTGGAAATAAACTCGGAAGGAACGTGTTACGTATTCCTCCTCCCTCCCCAAGGTTTAAATATTTACGATTTAACTTCATCCTCTTACAAACACTACTTACTAAGGTTAATTAATAAGTGCCACGTAATATTCATAAAAAGTTTGATATATATATATTTTTTTTAAAATGTGGAATTTTTTATTGTTTTAAATCTAAAATATATTTTGGAGATTTTATTAAATATGATTTTTTTGTGATTTTAATCGTATATTATCGACACAAAAAAAGTTTTCGTAAAGAATGACATGCTTAAAATTTATAAAACCATCAATTTTAAAAAATAATCTTATATTAATATATGAATATAAATTTATAAGAAGACATGATACAAATAAATATAGAGAAAAATAAAATTTACGGGCATAAAAGAACTAAACTATCAACAAAACTTGATTTGGTAGGCGGTGATAATTTGAAATTCCAGGTCTGCTCCTGAGTCTTGTAAGACCCAGTTGACGACGTCCTGACCAGTTAGTAAATGGTTTTAACCAAGCAAAACGTCCATATACCTAAAATGGAAATAAAGTAGCACAAGTCATTCTTAATATTATATTATTTTTTAATTTAAACATGTGTAATAATATTTATTCTTAATAAAATTATATATATTATAATTTATAATAAAATAGATTTATTTGTTATAAACAATATTTTTATATTGTCTTTTTAAAATACAAAATAGTGTTATTTATATATCATTAATAAAGAAATATAATATTATTATATATTTTTATATGTGTGTGTGTGTGTGTTGTAATATATTTTATATATAAATCTATATAAAAATGATGATCATATTTAAAGTTTACATGTTGTATAAAACAATTATTTCAAGTATTTGAAAATATTTCAAGGCTAGAATTATGAAAAATGTCTAGACAACTGTCAAATATAACCCATAATGGATATCGTATAACCTAGTTCATTGATAACATTCTAAAATAACTCTAATATCGTGTTGTATAAGTTCAAACATCATCTTTCATTCCCAAAATATTGTAATGAAAGGACCTCATTATATTGTACTATTGTTCATGTTGACATGTAATCATAAAAGCTTTGAAGAAAATAAAATAAAAATTCTTTCTTTGGTGTTGTTTTCCGTTAAGAAAATTGTGTTTCTATTGTTCTTTGGAAGGTATTTCCTTTAGTGTTACCTCCATAACCTTGTGCTTTGTGTGAAACAAAAACATTGCACCATGGGTCTTGCCACCACTGACGTTGTCAACAACATCCACAAAATCCACCTTTAGTGTTTATTTTGCCTTGTTATGAGATCCCATTTTAGCGCAGTTGTAGGGATGTTGGTGCATGTCCAAACACGCTTGGATGGAATCATGTTCATTTTCAAACAAGTTAGTGCCTAGCAGAACAACATTTAAGAGAGACACTATCTCATAAGGTAGTTGCAAGACCTCAAACTAATTCATGAGATGTTCTGAATGGCCTCGCCAACATTCTAGCCGATAATCATAGACCTTTTCACAATGCACAAGCATCATAGAGGAGGAAACATAGTTTCAAAAGTCTTATATGAATCAAAATCTAAGCTCTACATAGGCCATTGAGGGACCAAAATGACCCCTGTCTAAGGGGGCAAGCCTTGATCCATTGATTCCATTGTCCATATTCTCGAAGACCTCAAATGATTTGAGGAGTCTCCTTCACCAACACTTATAGATAGGAAGCATCATTATGTTTAAGTTTCTTATGTGTTTTCCCTTACTTTTCATGACCTCCAACTCATCCTTGTCATCTAGCTTACCTTCTTCTTTAAGAGATAAAAAAATAAACAAAATTACTGTCAACGTTGTTCTTGGAGTTGTGAATGTTTCGGCCCTTGAGTCAATGTTGCTATGCAACGAGATCTCCAAATTCAAATACTCCCTCATCTCACTGGCCAACATTCCCACTACAAATCATAACCAAGAATATGCCCATAGGAAAGCAGGAGATTGAACCAACCATATTTTGATTTGATACTTGCTTCGCTCTTTGGATTGAATAGTTGTTGGTCCCTCCTTCTCAAAATGCTACTCCAATGTGCTTCCTTCTATATATTCACTGAAGTACACTACAAGGTGTATTTCCATCTCTCACTTCGCTTTCATATCCTCCTCTGCACATGACACAATTACTTCTTTTATGACTATCGGCGCTCCCATTACATCCCTTTGGTGAGCGAGCGATGACTACGTCAATATTGAAGAGTTAACAACAAAATATTTTGGTCGTCGCATAAATTTAAAACCGATGCAAGGATAACGAGTAGAGAAGCATTATATTATTTAATTTTATTAAAAGTTGAGCTTCAAAGGAGGTGATAGGCTAGTACAAAATTAATAGAATCATAAAGCCAAATAGACAAACAATAAGGTTTCATCTATAATAATAATAAAACAAAAAACAATAGAACCTTTAAATGAGATATATGTATTGTGAGTGTATGTAATGAGGGATGGAGGAAGAGGGGAGCGCTCAATTGAGATAGGTACACAATAATAGTTTATATAGAAGATTAGTTTAATATAGAATTCATAAAACAGGAGACGAGTAAAATATAATAGTGTTGTTAAATGGAATCACTTACCCGAGGCTCCGTGCATGGACATTTCTTCTCTATTTCTGTTTTGGAGTCATCAACGACATTAATGCGTAACCAGAACAAATGTGGGAATTTTCTGACTCGCATAAAATAATCTGCTGATGGGCAAAAACAAACAGTTTGAACTAATTTAGAGATCATTTTTTCAACATTGAACTTGGTCAATCCCATATTTCGCTGGTTTAGCTAAGGTATATGTGAACGAATACCTTGTAAGCTGCGCCAACCCGACGTCGTTGGCATGTGCTTGTTTTATTAGGAAAAAAAGTTGACTCTGGTTGTTATTGTTTATTTATTACATATAATAAAACCTGAGAAACTACTGTACATGTGTTAAAAGTCGTTTTGCTTCAATAATGCTTTGTACCAACCACATTTAACATAGGTTAGGTTGATCTAGTATATAAGAAATTCGAGAAATTAAACCCACAAAATTTTTGACATTATCTTTTGGAAGGGAAGGCCTAATCAAATCTAGAATGTTGTTTTAGATCCATTTTACCTGCGAAATAAGAATTCTTCAAATTTCAAGGGACATCAATTCATGTTTAATGTACATCTTATATGTAGATAGGATAGAGTCGGCCCATAGTCACCTTAACATCACCTTTAGTAAAATTGGAGGATTTTAGTAGGAAACGTAAGGATGACATTTGGGAAATGTTAACAAATTAAAATAGGGTGACATTTGATGTGACATTAAGGTGACTTTAAGCGAAATATAAGTACATCTAGCTCAATATGTGACAATAGGTTTGACATTACGGTGACAATTAGTTTGACACACAAGACTCTCGCAAAGAGTTACCCTAGTTTCAACATCAAGGTTACATTAACTTCAACACAAGGTTTAATTTAAACTATGAGACTAGTCTAAAATTTAAGAAATTCAATTCAACACTAGGTCTGACATTAAAAGGTGAATGACTAAAGTTTGAAGCTAAGGCTAATCTTAATTGCGACATCATATTTGACTATACAGTAACTTTTTTTTTACTCTAGTTCTGAATTTACAGTGAAATTCAGGTAGACACAATGCCCCACTTTAAGAGTATATGTGTATTTTAAATTACCAAGAATTTCCCACACTCTTCCTTGTAGTTAAAATGTCCTTAATCTATTTTCATGCATGGCCTTAAATTTCAAACTAAAGATCTCTTAGCACAAAAACTAGTTTAAACTAAATTAAAAGCACTAGAGAGGAAGATTCATAAGATATAACCATAAAAAATTGGATTTAAATATCATAAAAGATGGGTTTTTTTCCCTGTGATAGATTTGAGACTACATTTTTTGAAAGGAAGATACATATAAATAACAATTAGAAACTGTATTTAAATATCATGAAAGATGGGTTTCTTCCCTGTGATAGATTTGAGACTAAATCTGTGTTAAGTTTTCAAACATGTCTTGGAAATAATAGAAGTGCAAATAGCTAAATCAAATTTAAGCGATCCTTTAAGTTTTAAAACTAACATTAAAGAGAGGAATATAAATTTATTTACAAGGTAATTGATAAGAATGAAATTTGAAATGAGAGGAAAATGCACCATTAATTCATCAATTTTAGTTAATAGACCATATGCAAAAACATGCCAAAAGCAATATTGATAAGAGGGATTGCAAATTCCATAGACAATATGTAATTCCCCCTTTGACTTAGTATAGAAAACAAAGGGTCAAAATGACGAAAAACTATATGCACATCCTCTCTTAAGTAGGTCTTTTAAGTGTTGGTGTCGTTTGTAATTAATCCAATGTATCGAGGTGCATCACGTATTTGCGGAAGTCTGAAATATCCCCGATGGGATATAACTTAAAAGTGCACAAAAATATTGAAAATATGCAGCCACATAAAGTATTGATTATACCAGATTTTTACAGTTATAACAACAAACTAAATAAACTTAATATATTCCCCAAAATGACCACCCAAATTTACTTGGAAATACAAAGAGGGCTTGATATTATTATAAATGACAAAGGGAAATTGTATTTGGTATATTACAGAGTACAATGCTGCCAAGAAATCACAGCGAACCTAGAAAACTGGAAAATCCTCTCCGTACGGGCTGTAAGTCGCCACGCTTGGGATAGGGGTCAAAAATTGATGGAGGCACCTTCAGCATGCTGCCACGCCCAGCCCCAAAAGGATTTCGTGAATCTGGTCTAGAGCCCCTTTGATTTTTCTTCCCCAAACTCCCCACAAAACCCACGAAAACCTTCACGAGATACCTTTAACGAACGGCCACGCTCTCCCCAAATGGATGGCTGTGGATTTGATTTGCTACTGTGATTATGATATGGAAAGCCCACTGATTATCCTCTCCAAATACCGCCAATAATCTTCAAAACCCTTCCTCAGAACCTTCTGAAAATATCTCTGTAACACAACCTAGAAAGTGGCTCCAAAATGACAGACTAGGGTAGATCTCTCACTACCGAAGAATGCCCTGCTAGCTAGGGATGGGTCTCTCACCACCGAAGCTAGGGTCCCTGTGGGATTTGACTTCACAAGCTGTAGATGTGAACAACAACAACTGCATGTGAAGGGGTCAAAAAAATGTATGCAAAAAGTGCCTTTCCTTACTCTCCCTGGTCCTTATATACTTCTCCTTGGAAAATGAGCCCCAACAGACCCAATATGCATTTCTTTCTATGGAGGGGCTAGTAAAATAAAGTGACTTAAGTTACTTTTCCCCTTTTAGTCGCCGTGGTCCAAAAGTGACCCCCAAATGCCAAACGTGAATATTAGTACCATGTGGCCCCTTCTCAAAAGCCCCCAGCGTTCAAAGTTCCTTGGGTCTGACCAAAACTTGGACTTGACTTGGCCCTTCGGCCTTTGGCGCAAGAAAAGGGGACATTACAGTCCTCCCTTCCCGAGAAATGCTCGACCCCAAGAATTATCATGTTCTACTGCAGCAACGGAATACCGTGTCATAAGTTTCTCCACCTCACCCTGTCATCCACCAAGGATCCGTGTAATCTGAGGTAACCAAGAAACCCCATGCTATCATCATGACCTCCATATGGTACTGAGAGCAATGTTTTTTGTAAAGTAGAATGATACCCAAACTGACTCTCCACTGGTACCCGCACCGAAATTTCCAATCGGTCCAATCCCTACCAATGCAAGGATGCCATCACAGAATCACTCATGGCCTCTCCAATCAACTTCTGGGTATGAAAGTTCACTCTGAATTCTGTAGGGTCCCCTGAATCAGCCTGTGAAACAACCTGTTTACGCACAAATGGTGCTAACTCTCCCACCTGACCTGCACTCGTGTGAGAACATGGCTCATCATACTGTATCTCGATGTGTCCCGTGGAGGAAAAGTCCTAAGAATCTAGTAGACAGTAAACTGATACTATCAACTCTATGTAGTCCACCTCCTGCGCTGAATGTGAACCTAATGAATCACCATGATTCAATTTCATCTCTCCACTGACTAACATGTGGGTGAAGTGCCCACCGAGCATAGAAACAACAAAAAGCATAGGAGTGTTATCCCATGTCAATTTAAAAAAACAAGGTCCTGTAAGCTTAGGATTGTCATAGTGATAAACCGTATATGCCTATATAAAGTTGAGGAGATCCTCCCTCAACCTCTTCCATATGAACTTCTCTGACATGAGCTTGTAGGTTTCATTGAAGCTCAAATTCCCAGTCACAGAAGAACAATGCACATGTCACAATATCTCCATCCTCCACCATGAATCTGACACAAGGCCCCATCTTCCCCCAGATAAGATCATCTCATCCTCCAATCTGTAGCTGTCATCCTGTATGTGGCCATCCAGAATCTCACAAGAGTGTCAGTTCTTGGAGTACTCAACAAGCAAATGAAATCTCCAGTCTACCAAAACTTCAGATGACCAACATAATGATAAAATTGGATGATCTGAACCTGTAGTCCCAATCTCTGTAACTGTCTCAAGTGTAACATTGTTGGTCACACCCACATCCATCATTCTCGACATCAATCCGCAATAATTAAACTCTTCACCAAGCTGGAATGTCCTCTCCATCCCCTCAGTTGTAACCACCCTCGGTTCTCATGTAGGTAATCCCCTCGAAATCACATTCCTGCCCTCAGATTTAAACTTCAGCTCCATCATCTGAAAGTTAGTCCGAAACTCACCAAGGGAGTGAAGTCACTGCAATCTCAGCGCTATGTCGGTTTCTTCCATACCAACGATGTGGATATCATCAGTAACTATATAGTTACCCATCATGATGCTCACTTGGGGAACCCACTGTGTGCCCCTCATATACTGTCCATTGGCTATAACCCCGTTGAGGCCCTCAAAATCCTCTTTCTATAATCCTCACCTCTCAACCAATGAGGCATCAATATAGTTGTGGGTTACCCCACTCTCAATGAGAACCCCAACTTGCTGACCTTGCATAACTCCTCTAATACTAAATGCCTTGTACATCAGAGTACTAGACAATGTTGTTATAATCTCATGAGGAAAAGTCTCCTCCTCCTGCCCCGCATTAGCACTATCCAACGCAACCCCATCTCCATCATCCATCTCGTTAGAAAACAACCCGTCATAATAGGAGTCATCAAATATCCCACTTGTCTCATACCTTGTGATGTCACCATGACCCACAAGAGGCTGCGTTCCTTCATAATTCAACCACTGCAACGACATGCTTCTTTCTTCACCAATCACATCTTTTGCAATCTGCCCTTGTATACCATGAAATCTGATTTCTTTGTTTTCCTTGAAAAATTTTGGTTTATCCACATGAGGGATGAATGCAAATTTCCCAAAAGATGGAAGCCAATATGTCCAATGAATGATTCCAACTCCAAGTAACCCAAATGTACAAACACATTCAAGTACTTTACATCTCTTAATGACAATAAAGAAATGAGTTACCTTCTTTGTGCAAGACATATCTTTCCATGGACATAACTCATCAATTTCTTGTATGTTGGGAATACACATGGCTGCTCCCTCATCATACTTTATTCTCTTTCCCCATATTTTCATTTCACCGTAAATGCAAGAGAAAGGGAAATCAATATTAGAACTCATGCATCCATAAAATTTATCATAAGGAACTTCATACCCTTTGTTGTACCCATGGATTCTCGTCATGAGAGAAGAAAACACCTCTGAAATAGCATAATTGGGGCTGCTCATCATACCTTTGCAACTCAAAATTTTTGATATAGGATCAACATCTTCATTCTCCTTTGATTTTTCAACCCATGCATCATCGTTTTCCTTAACATCATGCAACCATTGCATCCCAAAAATAGTCTTACCTCTAGAAAATTCAACCACAATAAATATACCCCATACCTCATGTCCTTTCACTATCATGGGCTCCTGCATTATTTTCTTTTCCAACATATGCTTATTAGCTGAATCAAGAGCAATGTGAATGGAGGATGTGTTTATCCCATCTAGCATACCTTGATACGTGATTATGAAATAACCTTCCCCAATCATCCAAGCATATAAATGTTGTCCCAAATAATAGAAACATGGAAACAACAAAGGAGAACTCAACAAGCTAGGAAGATGGTAACCATTCTCATACCTTAGGATGCTAAAGTCATGAATGCACCTTGAATTAAACTCTTCTTTTTTAACAGCAAAGTGCACCTTGATTCTTTGAGCACTTTTAGGACCAAATGCCCCCACTAACCCTTCCAAGGGTTCCACTATGTAGCTGGTATAAAAATCAGTCATGGGCTCTATTAATAAAACACTTTCTCCTCTCTTTATGACTGTTGTTATACATAGTCCATCAGACTAAAGATGATTAAAAAATATTCTCTTACCCTTTTTAGCAATCAGAAAACCAATGCTAGTACCTTGAGAGTTAATATCCCTACTTGCACCGGAGTCCCCAATGAAGAAATCATGCTTGCTAACCCTTGTAATCCCAAAAGGCACATTTGAATTCTTTCTTTGGCTTATGAAATCAGTCACAAAGTTTTCAACATTAGAATTGTTAGTTTTGGATAACTACCACATATTACCAGGATCCCATAGCTTATAATGCCTCTGAGCACTTGTATCTGTTAAGTGAGCTAAAACTTGCCACCATATATCATCCACTAGATGCTCATATACACATAGTTGGAGCAATGGTCCAACAAACTCCATGATGAAGACTTCATCATCTACCATACCATGCATCTCATGACGTAAGTAAATTGGAAGAGGAGAAAATAAATAAGACACATTAGTGTGCTCTTCATACCCTTCAAGGCCATCAATGTCCTCCATGTGTTCAAGATAGACATATATTGAGCTGCCCCCAACATTGTTGCCTGAGTGCCTGTTAAAAGTATCTGAAAGTTGATCAAAAGTTGCTGGTTTGAAAATTACAGCAGGCTGTAATTTTACACTAGTGTCCATGTGAGGCTCCTCCTCATGTGTCAGCTTCTCCATAGAGTCTTCTTTCGAGGGTGTAGTCTTCCTTGCATCACTTTCCCTCATCGTTTCCTTGAACTCTTGTATGTGCTGTCTTGTTTGAGTCACAATCAACCTAGCAGCTCTAGCTCTGCTATTTTCTTCCTCACACTTTTTATGAGTTTCCATTACATCCTCCTTGATTGCACAAACAAGTTTCTTCTCCTGAGATGGAATAATTTCTCTAACAAGCAAAGTTTCACTAATGCAATTATTTTTCTCAATGGAAATCATACCCTTTTATTTAGAAGCTTCTTCTACAAATGAGTTCCTTTGTGATTCAGGTATCGGCATATGATGACCCCATTTGGGCTTGCTACCAATCTTCATCATGTAATAATCTGGAAATGGCATATTATCTCAGAAACCCCTACTCAAAGATTATTACTTCCTCCAACAAGAATCTTCATCAATCACCTCTATTGGCCACCCTCTATCACTGTTCTCACCATGTTCCTTATTGTCCCTAGGTTTGCTTTGATTCACATTCTGAGTGAGCTGAATCAAATAAAGATTAGTGGCTTCCTGTTGTTTCACCATGTTGGTGAACATTTCCTTCATAAAACCCCCTTTGATATCTTTCCAAACTGCCATATTTAACCAACATAGGATTGAGGAACAATAACTTAGATACAACTGTAATATCCTCAATGGGATACCAGTTAAAAATGCATAAAATATAGAAGAATGTAGCAAAGTAAAACACTGATTTTTACTGTTAATGACCAACTAGGACAACGAATGGTATTTAATTGATATCTCACAAAATACTTGCTCAAAGTGCATGAAATTACGAGGGAATATTGCAATAATAATACTAAACACTAGAACAACATTTTTGGAATTTTATATTACTGCTAGAGAATTACAGAGTACCTTGGGTGGCTAACAAACTTTTAAAATCTGTAAATCACCAAATACATGATCATAAATTTAGGGTCTTTGGAAATACATTAATAGATACAAGGAATAATATTTCCATCGACAGATCTATCAACGGCCGACTGGAAAACCACCAAATAAAGGTTGAGAGTCGCCACGCTTGGGACAGGGGTCAAAAAATGATGGAGGCACCTTCAGCGTGCTGCCACGCCTAGCCCAAAAGGTTGCCGTGAATTTGGTCTGGAGCCCCTCTTTGTCTTGTCTTCCCCAAACGCCCCCCAAAAACCCGTGAAAACCTTTCACGAGATGCCTTCAACGAGCAGCCACGCTCTGCCCAAATGGCTATCGTGGATCTGATCTGCTGCCATGATTCTGATTATGGAAGCCCACTGATTATTCCTCGCCAAAATGCCACCAAGAATCTTCAAAACCTTCCTCTGTACCTTCTAAAATATCTCTGTAACACAGCCCAGAAAGCGGCTCCAAAATGACAAACTAGAGTAGGTCTCTCACTACCGAAGAATGCCCTCCTAGCTAGAGACAGGTCTCTCACCACCGAAGCTAGGGTCCCTGTGGGATTTGACTCCACAAGCGGTAGATGCGAACAGCAGCAGCTACACGTGAAGGGGTCAATAAAATGTATGCACAAAAAGTGTCTTTCCTTACTCTCCCCGCTCCGTATATACTTCTCCTCAGCAAACAAGCCCCAACAGACCCAATACGCATTTCCTTCTATGGAGGGGCCAATAAAATAAAGTGACTTAAGTTACTTTTCCCCTTTTAGTCGCCATGGTCCAAAAGTGACCCCCAAATGCCAAACGTGAATATTAGTACCATGCGGCCCCTTCTCAAAAGCCCCCAACATTCACAGCTCCTTGGGTCTGACCACGGCTTGGACTTGACCTGGCCCTTTGGCCTTTGGCTTGGGATTGAAAATTCCATAGACAATATGTAATTCCCCCTTTGACTTAGTATAGAAAATAAAGGGTCAAAATGATGAAAAAATATGCACATCCTCTCTTAAGTAGGTCTATTAAGTGTTGACGTCATTTGTAATTAATCCAATGTATCGAGGTGTATCACGTATTTATGGAAGTAATCCAAGATTAATAGTAGATTACCATTATTATAATATAATCTGAAAAAGTTGAATAAGAAAAATAAGCAAGTACAACCTAGTAGTATATGATCTTGTACACCCCCTTGGAATGTGCAAGTTTTTGGACAAAAACATAATGTGGGAATTAAATGGCCCCTTCATACTGTGAAATTGAATTATCCGCCTTTACTTCATGGATCTAGAAAAAAATAAGGGTTTTGTTGGAACTAAATAAATCTATTTCACTCAAAGTGATCTAACTGTTATATCACAACTAGGTTTTTACTTGATTAAGATAAGCACTAAAATCTGTAAATATTAATTATAACTAGAAATGGAGTAAATTCACAAATCCTATTTAAACATATAGTGATCATTATTCATTTATCAAAACTCGTTCTAGATGATTGAAATTACATGCTAGGGATAGAAAATGTCAAACTGGTTTACTATTTTTTAATCTAATTTGATGACTATATTGATGGATCTAACTACACCTACATTAGATTACTTGTATATTTTACTTTAATTTGGATTGATTCTTATAAACTAATTTCTAGTAAGATATATTTTAGATTAGGTAATAGGAAGGTTTTGAAAGGCACACTCAAACATTTTAAGTGACATTAAAAGATAGAACATGCTTACATTTAAAAAATACCGGATCAAACAAGATTGATCCAACACGAACACAAGGGAAAAACCATTACAAATTAGCTACAACTATCCAAAATAAAAAAGCTCCTAGAACAAATCTAAAATGCTCTATTGTCCTATTTTTACTATGGATAAAAGCTTTTTTGATTGGGGTCCTACCTAGGTACTGTTGTGTCATCGCATGGTGGCTTAAGATTTGTTGTTGATAATGAGACACCTTGGAAAGATGAGTAAAATCTAACCTCAGTGTCCCACTGGGCGTTCCAAAACTATTTTCAAAAAATCATAGCAGCCCTAAAATCAATAACTTGATGGGTTAAGATCCTCAGTGTGACTACACAACATGGAGCATCTCTCAAAGTGTGGGACTTTGTGAGTCGAGAGAGCTCTCTGGATGAAGGTCGACTCCTATTCCTCTATTCAGGTGCACACGTTCATATTACAGAGGGTCGTTCTAAATCCTACTCCAACTTTCCAAGGAGACAGGGTTAAGGGAATACAAGAAATGAAACCTAATATAACAGAGGTGATGCACCAAATGAATGTTGAACATTTACATTTCTTTTAAACACAAACCATTAAAATGTGAAATAATATCCATGCAATGTGACCGTCTTGCAAGATGTATCAGTTATAGATTTGCCACCACACTTTGCATTGTATTTGTCAAGATACTTCATTGATAAAATTGGAGGTTATTTTTCTGCTAATTAGTCACACATGTTATTCATAACAAGGTATGGAGCTAAGGCTACAATCAGATTTGAGGCTATTACAAACTTCCATATTGAGCCCCATACACCAAGTCCAATCAATGCAAATTGTTCAACATTTGATCAAGAGGATTATCCAAGCACCCATGAAGCTAATACCAAGGTTGGATGTATTCCAGACTTGACCCTTGATGAATGAGAAAACAAGAGGCATGCTTTTGACCCTTACAAGGAAATGGAAGAAGAAGAGCTAGGAGTCTACTATTTCCATGAAGAGAATCATCCCCTCCCTAACATCACCAAATAAGACCACAAAGATGACAACAAAGTATGACAATTATTCTTTGACGACTTGAGAAGTAGACAAGGAGCCAGAGGAGGAGCTATGCTTGTTTCACCTCAAGGTACAAAATATTACTCAGCCTTCCATTTCCAATTTTCTTGCTCAAACAACACAACAGAGTATGAAGCCTTGATCCATGGATTGCATTGGGAAAGAAATTGAGGGATTAAAAACTTACAAGTGTTTGGCGATAGTGAGCTAGTTGCGAATCAAGTCCGAGGGAAAAATTCTGCCAAGAATTATCTGTTAAAAAACTACAAGAATCGGGTATGGGATCTCATCGAAGATTTTGAAGCATTTGGCATTAATTCCATCCCAAGGAAGAAGAATGAAGAAACAGACAAATTAGTAGCAATCGGGGCAGCATTTGATGTGGTAGAGAGTATCAAGAGTGATAAATCTCAGCCCCATATTAAAGTGGTTGTAAGACCAGCTGTTCCAGATAACAACAAAAGTTGATAAGTCTTCAAGAATGATCAATAAATTGTCAATTTTCTACAAGAAGAAGCTGAGTTCTCCGCTAGAAACCAAGATAGGTTGGAACAATGGTATGGTGAATAAGTGGTGCAGCTGAGAACCAACAAATTACTAAAGGTTCTTGTAACTTTGGAGTCAATCTTCAACCCAAATGATCAATTCTAGAAGGAGAAGGCAAATATTTAGGTAAAGGGTGAAGATTCAGAGCCCATTTCCATAGATGAAGGAAAAATGTTGCAAATTGGTAAGGTAAGTACCCAACAAGACAAATCTGAGTTTGTTCAACTTTGTCGAGAATTCCCAGATGTCTTTGCTTGGAATTATAAGGATTTAAGAGGTTTCAACCCAAGACTGGCACAACACACTATCGAGCTGGATCTAGGATATAAGCCTTTCAGATAGAAGCAAAGGCCACTAAACCCTCAAATTGAACCTCTCATGAGAAAAGAGTTGAACAAGCTAATTGAGGCCATCATCATCTTCCCTATCATTCGTTGATAGCTGTCAAGAATTGCATGTGGCCTTCCACATGAAATAAAAGATGAATCTGAGTTCATGACAGCCTATTCAATTTGGGTTGTAAACTTGGTGCATGTGAGGAAAATAAATGGAGAAATCAGATTGTGTGTAGAATTCCGTGATCTAAACAGAGCATCACTCAAAGATCACTACTCACTTCCATTGATGGAGCAAATCTTACAGGTTGTGGTTGGTTCTGATAGGTTTTCATTGCTAGATGAACAATTAGGATATAATCAGATAATGGTGAAAGAGGAAGATCAATACAAGATGACCTTCACCATGAAATGGGGCACATATGCTTACAAGAAGATGCCATTTGGATTGTCCAATGCTGGAGAAACATTTTAGTGAGCTATGGATATGGCGTTCAAAGGCTTGATCAACAAGATGGTGCTAGTATATCTAGAAGATGTCACTGTCTTCTCAAAGAATGCAACATACCACCTCTTTCACCTCAGGAAAGTATTTCAAAGGTGTAGAAGATTCAGAGTGTCATTGAATCCAAAGAAGTGTGTATTTTTGGCACACGAGAGAAATTTTTTGGGCCACATTGTCTCAAGAGAAGGGTTGACAATTGACCTTGAAAGAGTTGAAGCCATCAGAACACTACCACTGCTAGATCACAAGAAATCCCTCCAAAGCTTCTTAGGAAGGATAAAATTGTCTGCAGGTTTGTGCCTGATTTTTCCACTCTTGTAAAACCTTTAACGATGATGCTAAGGAATAGTCTTGCATTCTGTTGGTACTCAAATTAGTCTCCCCTCGTTTGTCATTGAAGTTCTCTATTTTTCGGGATCTGTCATTTTCTCTATCTCTTGTATTGATGCATAAAAAATTTGTCCTCCATTTGGCTGTCATGATCAGTCCATTCCTTGGTCAAGGATCACTTAAAGGGTCCAGAATTTTTTTTTCATTCCTCTATCCATCTGAAAGAGTTTGTAACTTGGGCGTAATACTCAGGTTTTTCCTTTCCTTTCGTTTTCCAAAGTCACATTTTTTTCTCCCTATAATTTATGTCCCAAATACTTATGGAAACATGATTGGATGTAGCTCAGAGGATCATATTTGAGCCTTATAAAATTTCCAAATTCTCTATCCTTGAAGAAAGATTCATTTCTGGGCTCAAATGGTGATTTTCCTGTATTTTACGGTTTGACAGGTGTATTTTTCCCCTTCAAATTTACATCTCAACATCAGTGGAAACATGGCCCTTTTTGGTTGGATGCGACTCGGTGGGGAACTTTAAAAACTCTAAGGATCACTTCAACCCAAATATTTTCCACGTGGAGGAACGAAGCTCATTTGAAAATTTACCTTTTGGTTTGGCCTTGGAGTTGCACCGGGGGGACACATGTATGTTTTCGCTACTTTTCCCAGACTTAGACAAATTTTTCATGCAACTAGTATAGTTTTAGTAGACCATGGACACATGGAGGGTTTGCGCTCATTTGAAGATCCGCCTCAGGGTCCCAACTTAACAATTGTGATAGGGAGACACATGGAGGCTCCCGCCGGTTCTTCATATACTTAGAATTTTCAAACAATTTTGAAAGGCCTGGGACATGTGGAGGGAGCGTGCATGTTTGGGGACTGAACCCTAAGTTTTATTTTGAAGAAGCATCAAGAGGACACTTGGAGGCTTCCACTGACTCTTCCCTTTGCTTGGACTTTTCAATGGCCTAAGGAAACTGTCTCCGACCCTAGACACATGGTGCCTTCTGCTAAACCTTCAATTTTTTTAACAGACTCTACTGGACTGAGACATGTGTTGAGCCCGCGCTTGTTTGGGGTCTCTACTTTTGGGGACAATCTCAAAATGTGCCATTGAGACATGTGGAGGTTTCCGCTGGCTTCTTTTTACACTGAGAAATTTCAAAGGCCAAAAGGCATTTTTTTGGGCCCAGGGTACGTGGAAGGCTCGCGCTTATTTGGGACTTGCCTCTATGCTTCTCCTTTGTAGTTGCGCCAAGGAAACATGTGGATGAATATGATATAAAGTGGAAAATGGGAAGAATCAATGGTTGTTGTGCATTCCACCTATTTATCTGCCATTTTTTCTCCAAGACTCCTAGAGATGTGAATACACACTATTTTTCATCGTTCTTTGATGAAATTACTTGTCGTCTCTGTTTGTAAGGTGCCATTGAATGGATTTGAAACTTAAATTGTGAGTCCAAGGATTGTTAAGGTCGATATTTTGGAGTGGGAATTTCTCAAGCACTCGCAAAAATGGGAATTACCAGAGTAAATGGATGCGGGGCAGAATTGCAGAGGAAAGAGAGAGATAAGGGATGAAATGATGAAAGTGCGGGTGTAAAAGATGAAAATAATGTTGTCTTGAAAGTGAAAAATATTACCTGTCATATCCAGTTATGAAGAGTCTCCGAAAAATGATTAAAAATGGGATTTATCATATGACATAATCATAATGATCAGAAGGATTTCCAAACATTTATGGCATGACATCTTAGTCATTAGTCAAGGGCCTAAGAAACATGATTAGCTCACAATTGGTCCACCTAGCAGCTTTCAGATATGAATTTGTTAAACCTCGCTTTCTGAAGAAAATTGTTAACAAGAAAAGGTCCCTCGAATATTCTTTCTTTTTAGGGGGAAAATTGAGTGAGTATAATGTATAAATGTAATGAGAATGCTCTTGCAAATGTTTAGAGGTTGAATTCTTACAAGAAAATTTGAGAAATCTGTCTTCCTGAGAGACCAATCTGAGATAACCTATTATTTTCTTTTGTGTTAGATTTTCTATTGTTTCAAGTTGGTTGCAGATGTATAGCCATTAATGAGCACTGAGATATCTCTAGAAGCTTTCCCCTACTGATGAATCTAAACAATTTTGAAACTAATTTGTGTCAAATCTCTAGCAATTTGTGTCTGCTTTGTTTCAGAATGTCTGCAAATAGTTTCTTTCATTCCTATTGCAATCTTACATTGAAATATTTGTGAAATCACACAGGATCTCATCCCTGTGAAAATTTAATGGTATTTGCAATTTCATTTCAAGAAGAGCCTTCATCTTGGATGAGATAAACAAATTTAAAATCAATTCACTTTCATTTGTTGATAAAGATTGTCTGTAAGTCTTCGGTTGTACCTTAGGCATGATTGATCAGAGACTTTAGTGTTTAATTGAGTCTTTCAATTCAAGCATTTGTGTTAGAGTCTCAAAGATGATGTGAAAACGTGTTGATTTTGGCTCCATTAAAGCACACCTTTTGGTTAAAGGAACGTCTTAACTATTATGATGTTTTCTATTGTTGAGTTGTTCTTTTTTGCGAAGTCCCTTCGAAGATCTGGTATAATAAACTTTATCCTGCTGCATCTCCCACCAAAACTATTCAAAAACCACGAATCCACCCTGAACTACCCCTATTTTCACTGTGTACCAACAAAGGAACAAAATATACTTACTAAAATAAGTAGAACAATCAGGATTTCTTAATGTCTTCAGTAACCTTAGCCTTGTGTTGAAATTATCTCCATCATTTAGAAGTGACAACTCTTAAGAGTTAAATCATGGAGTACTGACCGTATTTTCCCAAGGTTTTCTTCATAGAATTTGTGCAAAAGAAGGATATCTCTATCTCCTTCATCAAACAAAGGTTACACTAAGGGTCCTCTCACCCTGGTTGAAGAGGCACGCCCTAAAGTAGTGAGGACAGGTCAAATCCTCTTAAAGGTGTTATCCATCTCTCCATAAATATGAGTAACACAGGGCCAGTTAGATCCCATCCCCGGCTACAAAATGACACACACTATGATCTATCTATCTCTAAGCTCCATGTCTAATATATGTTGCTGCTTGGCTTGAAAGGGAGAAAAAATTTGGATACCAACACATTCAAATGGACAGCAGAAGGAAAAGAGAGTTCTGAGGCCATTAAGCTTACAATATCACAGGCCCCAACTCTTATTAACCTAAAATTTTCAAAGGAATTCATGATGTATGCTTATGGAGGGTCATACACAATCTCAACTATCTTGGTTTAGCCTAACAAGGAAGGTTCAGAACATCCCATATAATTCTTCAGTTAGAGCTTGGAAGATTACGAAGTATTCTTTTATTGAAAAGCATGTCCTTGCTATCATTAGGAGTTTGAAGAAGTTCAGACACTTGGCCTCGAACAAAAAGATTCAACTGCTAGTGTATCATGTTGGTGTCAAGGATTTTCTCGTAAAAAAGGACTTGAATGAGAAGAGCGCATGATGGATCACTCGTGTAATGGAGTATGATATTGAAATCAAAGTGACCAAACTGGTTTGTGGCAAGGGTCTGTGTGAGCAGCTCGCTTCCAAGCAACAAACCAAGTTAGTGGATGAAAAAGAGGTTGTCCTATTAACGTAGAATGATCCAAAGCATCCAGCTAATGATGCACCCATTCCATGTTGGACTCAAAATTTAGTGCATTATCTCCAAACAGGTTCGTGTCCTCCAGAAATGAGAAGAACAAAGAGAAGGTACTTTAGATTACAAGCCACCCCGTATGCGCTTATTAACGGCGTTTTGTTCAAAAGGGACATCAATGACCTCCTATTAAGGTGCATTGGGACAGTCTAAATTGAGAAGGTGGTACATGAGTTCCATGATGGAGAAGCTGGAGGCCACTTTGCTCCATGGGTAACAATGCTCAAAATTATGAGGGCTGGAAGTATTAGCCTACGGTGTTTAGGGATTGCTACTCATGGATCAAGAAGTGCAAGAAGTGTGAATTCTTCATAGGGAAGGAAAGGCTAGTAGCCCTGCCTCTTCATCCAATTTCAATAAATCAACCATTCATGCAATGGGGATTAGACTTCATTGGAGTGATCAACCCAAATTCAAGCCAAGGCCACAAGTGGATACTCACAATGACTAACTATTTCATCAAGTGGACTGAAGAAGTGGAGCTTAAGGAGGTAAATGAATCCAGCATCTTGGATTTCTATGAAGGGATAGTCACAAGGTTTAGTGCCCTTGATACTATCATATAAGAAAATGCATTGGCATTCCTCAGCACAAAGATCATTGAATGGGCTGTCAAGAATGGTGTATATCTCAGCACCTCTTCAAAATATTACCCTATAGGTAATGGCCAAGCAGAGTCCACAAACAAGAACTTGCTAAGAATCATCAGAAGGAATCTTGATGAGAATTAGAGAACTTGGCACACAAAACTCAAATCAGCTCTTTGGGCAGATAAAGTCACCCCCAAGAGGTCTACAGGAAGCTCTCCATTCAAGCTTGTATACGAAAAGGAAGCATTTCTACCTATATCACTTGAGTTGTCAGCATTAGAAATCATGAAACAACTAGAAATAGTTGAGTTTGAGCCTATGGAGATCAGGTATGCAGATCTGATGGAGTTAGAAGAAGCAAGAGAACATGCAGTGCAGACCATGGAGAAGGATCAAGCTTCAATTAAGAGATGCTTTAACAAGGAAGTTAAAGCTAGGACATTCCAAGTTGGAGAATTTGTACTGAAGTGGGATGCTGACCATGCAAAGCTAAGAAAGAATTCTAAGTTTTATGCCATATGGAGTGGTCCATACATGATCACTGAATGCAAAGGTAGTAATGCCTTCCAGCTGACTAAGTTGGACAGTGAAGAAATGCATATTCCTATCAATGAGACCTACCTCAAACACTGCTACTACAAGGAGATTTTCTCACCCTTGTAAATATTCACCTAGGTTTTCAATTTCTTTAAGTTCGTATGCATATTGTCTTGTTATATTTTAGCTTTCAATTTCCCTAAGTGTTGGTGCACATGCTCTATTGCTTTTGGTGTATGCTTGGATACAGTTCATCTCACTCATGGAAGAGACTTGTGGCCACAAGAAATTAAATCTATAGAGTATCCATATTGGATTAAGTCTGGATGTGTTTCATTGCACTCCAACAAATCAATTTTGTAGAAAATAAAATGAGGGAGAATTTTCTAGGTTTTAGACAACTCTCTACTCTCACAAATCTTGAATCTAAGATTTTCTTGCAAAGATAAGAATGCATGCAGTGGAATCTAGTTCAAGATCAGATTTAAAATTACTAGGTAGACTCCATGCCCAATGGATGCTTCAAGGCCATGGATAATCTCATCTAGTAGGAAGATGCCCCCTATGAGTCACCAAATCATTTTCTAAAATAAGATCACTCTTATTTTTATTCAACTAACCCCCCTTTCCCCCGTTTTGTGCTTCAATCTGATTTTTATATATTTTAAGCACTTAAGGTTTCCTAAAAATATCTTCATCAGATAGGAAATTTCTTCCCTTTTCCAAAAATGTAAAGAAGTCCTTCTAACTCTGCATATTTTTCAAGTTATGGGACGACGGGCTTGGGAAGTATTTTTTGGCAAATGCAGACTTACGGGCCTAGGGAAGACTTTTTGCCAAGGGAAAAATTGTGGTTATGGGTCGGCGGGAGATATGTTCACATTTTGCACTATTTGTAAAAGGCACAAGTTACAATTACGGGTACACAAGGTCGAGGATGATTTCTTTTTCTAAGTGAATATATGGGGTTGCAGAGGAAATTTTGCCCAAAGTGTAAATTTGGGCTAGCGGATCTACAAGGTATTTTGGAACTTTTACAGCTTTTCAAAAAATGGCGTAGTTTTCAAGTGCAGGATCGCGATCCCGCATGTGTATTTTTTTCAAGAGTGGAGTCCAAAACAGGGTTCCCAATGAGCGTTAGATTTCCACGTGGCTAGGAGTCAAGACAGAGCGGGTGGGACCGGCCATTGAATCGACCAAATAGAACATAGCCTACGGAATCCTCCACGCGTCTAATCAGTGCTCCTTCAAAATTACAATTCGGGGGCAGATCTCAAACATGCGCCATCTCTCCACATGGTCAGATTCAGTCAGGGGCAGAGAAGGCCCAAATTAGCTAAGTGTAACAAGGTCGGTGGAAGCCTCCACATGTCTCAACGATGTAATTTTAAAGCCACGACCCAAAAGGTAGTCCCCAAATGAGCGCCAACCCACTGCGTGGTTAGAGCCTGAAAAGGTAAGGTCAGACGTTGAAAAGTAAAAAAGCATGCAGAGGCCTCCACATGTCTCATCCACACAAGTTTAGAGTTAAAATCTAGAGGGAGTCTCCAAACATGGGCCATATCTTCACGTGTCTCGGGTTAGGCACAATGTCTCCACCAACAAGGGGGCTTGGGAAGAATACAAAGGAAATAGAGCAGAACTAGCGGATGCCTCCACGTGTCTCTTCAACATAACTTCAAGAGTGCATAGGAGGGGGTGACTCCTTAATGGGAGCATGCATGCATAAAGTGGATATGTGTAAACATGACCTTCTTAGACCCGAAGTACCTTCATGTGACCATTTACGGTTCATATGAGATCCTACAATTCTGAGTGTTCTTCTAAGCTTTTTGACCATATAGAATAAACATGATTACACCTTCAATAGCTTGCACAGTTCACCTTTTGAGTAATAAACCATCAAGGCAAAAATATGACACGTAGCACATATTTATATATCTTTATGTCTTTGACATAACACCTATCCATAGCTTGGATACAACTAAATGGGGTCATGGGTGTTGCAGTGAGACCTATCATTGAGACAATTAGGGTATTCAATGCTCCTTGATAAGTTGAGGTGCTTGTAGATAGGGCTTGACTTAGTATTTAACCTTACTTTCGCTCTAGACTCAAAATTATTCATGACTCATCATACTGTACAAGAGGGACTATTACAACAGGGTACTACACAAATATTTCTTAACACCATTGTAACATCAACTCAGGGCACATGGCTTTTTGAGACTCAACTATTATCACCCATACATTGTAATGACGACATTTTTGCATCTTGGCTTGATGTAATGACACTGTATCAATTCTTAGAGCAATGAGACACAACTTCCTGTTGATAAAATGTCAGAGACTATATTATGTGCTTATTACTTCTGCCCGATCCCTCATAACCATGCCTTGAGAGATCAAAATAAGGCTCTAACTATCATTACTCCATATCATGACAACCACAGACTAAAAGACATGACAAACCTTCAAAATTCCTAACTGGTACATCACCTCTGTTAGATTAGACTTCATTGACCAATGAATACACATTAACCCTGTCTACTTTGAACAAGTTACAGTAAGACAACAAGACACGACCCTCTGACAACTTGATGAAAAACTTTGCACTTCAATAGAAAATATCTCCACAACAACATGACCTTCAATCCAGAGAGCTCTCCCCCTCTCGCTTAAGTGCTTCACTATGGATGAGAATGCTCCATGTTAAGCAAGCCCATTGAGGATATTAACCCATCATACTTTCATGATTTCAGGGGTGCTATAAGAGTTTGACCTAACATACAGGTCCTAATCACTCTTAGAGACATGCAACTCACCTTTTCCATCATGTTTCTGACTTGATTAAAAAAGAGTTTACAATGCCTTAACCAACCTTCATATCTGTTCTAGGTGGAACAATATTACTCCTTCTTGGCTCCGATATTATGCCTTGTCTGCTGTCATCATACATTCTAGACCAAGTGCCTAAAGCTCCTTTCTTAGCATCATAGGTACCTTGAGATCTGTGTGTCATTTTAAAAGGGGATATGGGTAATACAGATGAATATCTTTTCTTGTTTTAGACAACAAACCAATCCTCTCTATTGTAATCTTCACCTGAATCAAGGCTACAATTAAAGAATCTTGCCTTATGTAGCCTTTAACTTGAGTAGGTGGATCATACAAGGATTAGTATCTAGCATACATGTATCCTTTCTCATGGAAATTATATACAAGGGTCATTATTTTCTTAGCTCACTCCTATTATCCCTCCAGATGGGTGATGCTGAAATCTAGAAGTCTCCTCTACACTCCTTGGGGTAGGCTATGTACCATATGAGGACTATTGTACATAGTGTAATCATCATCATGGTCATTAAATGATCTTTCATACCTTGAAGCATTGGGATGCCTTATGGATTTTATCTTCATTTTGTCTTTGAAATTTTTATGCTTTTTCTCTCCTTAAGTCTTCATGCTTAGTTTTTCATTCTCATGACTTGAGACATTGTATTCTATGCCATCAGATATCAAGTCTTTCCCTTAAGGTCTAGACCTTGAACCCATAAACTAGTCCTATGATCTTGCAGGGTAATCTGATCATTCCAAGATGAAGTCAAGGGTCAAGATTCACAAGAGATTATAGTCATAACTAGTCTGAAAAATGTCAGTCGTAAATTATCTAGCAAACTCTGATATATTTTCCCCAAAGAGTTCACAATAGCCTCAAGGAATAGTTCTTTCCAAAGCTTATAGATCTGTCGACTTCTTGTCAAGTTGCTCTTTAATCTGAAGGGTATTAATGGAATCTACTGATAGACTCTTTTGCATCCATTCTAAGATTATTTTCAAGTAGACTGATATAAGCCTCATAGTCCTTGACTTTTTCTTTCAATTTCTTGTTCTTTTTCTTAGCATGTTTCAACTTAGTCTGAACAAACATTATTGATTATGTTTCATAGCTCGACCTTAACTTCTATCTTCAGTCCCTCCAGATTGCATAAAGTCACTAAACAATATAGAACAATCACTTGTAGACTTCATGGTGTCCTTCGCCATGAACATAAACTTATCACCAATATTACCATCTTCAAATTCAAAATCATATATATCACTATCACTTCTTGCATCATATGAAAAATATTCTTCTGATTGAAAACAAGGATAGATTCAAACACATCAAAATCAAGATCTGATTCTAGGGTCATCCGAAGACCAGGGATCACACAGGAGTCACTTCCAAAACAACCTATGGAAATTTCTTGTATTCAACACAAGAGAAGAAATCTATTCTATCCCCTTAGAGAGATAAGACTTCACATTGAGTAAGGGATTTCACATGGAAACTTAAATAGCATAGGACAATTTGTTGCATCAAAACTAAGAACAGTTTCACTTCCATCAATTATTAGAAACCATGTGCAAAGAAAGAGTTTCCTTTAATATGAAACACAGAGGTCTATATTGCATCATTGAGCCTGACTAACTGCCATACTCCTTGTGCTTCAAGTTATGGAGTCTCCTTTCAAGCGAGAAAGTGTTGAAGACTTCTCCACTAGGAGTACCTATACTCTTTCCATAGTTGTCTCACCAGGGTTTATGGAAGGGCATATGCCTTGAACGAGGTCTGTGGGTGCCTAGCCCCCATGTGAGAAAGTGTTCGAAGACTGTACACTAAGAGTACTATAGGCGTTGAAATGTGCCCGATATACTGGTAAATGTGTTTTTCTCATATGGGTGGGATTTTTGACCCATAGGTTTATGGGATGGTTTTCACCCATGGTTTTGATACCCACGGTTTTATAAAACTACTTAAGCAGTTGTCTATTTATATGGTTTTGCGTATATAGTAGGTATTATGTAACATTGTAGATGTGTTTTGAATTCAGCTATGAATTCTATAGAGTTTGTTGATCATAGCTCCAAATAGATCTGGGTATATTATTGAGAGAGCGGTGGCTTGTAATAAAATCTGAGCATGTGATTCTTGGTGGACATAGCCCAAATTAGGTGAACCATGTTAAATACTATCTCTTTGTGTTGTGTTATTTTATTCTGCACTTTTATTTGAGATCTGTAATATTTTCTGCATCTTAGTTTCTATTGTTACGATTTTGTGAGGGATTATTCCGCATGTTTTATCCCTTATTTCCTAACAATTGGTATCAGTGCCTAGTTTGGTTTGCTGAAGTGTTGAATTATAGGGAAAGTTTTAGCTTGAGTGGGAGCTATGGCAAATGATGTAAGATCAAGGGTTGATAAATTCAATGGGCAGAATTTCAATCTTTAGAAGATGCAGATGGAAAATTACCTTTATTAGAAGGATCTTTATATTCTGCTATCTGAGAAGGTGAACAAACCCTCGAACATGACGGATGCGGAATGTGATTTCCTGGATAAGAAGGCACTTGGGACAATCCGGTTGTGTCTTGCATCTTTGGTATTATTTAATGTTTCAAAGGAAAAGGCTACAAAAAGAACTGATGGATGCATTGGGGAAGTTGTATGAAAAAGCACTTTTCCTCTAATAAGATATTTTTAATGAAAAATTTGTTTAATATGAAGATGTATGAGAATGGTTTAGTAGTAGATCATTTAAATGATTTTAATATGGTTTTAAATATGCTAGCTTTGGTTACAATAGAATTTGATGAAGAAGTTAGGGATTTATTAATTCTGTGCTCTTTACCTGAGAGTTGGAATAGCCTGGTAATGGCTGTAAGTAACTCGGTTCCTACTAGCTCAAAGTTGAAGTTTGAGGATGTTTTAGGGGTGATTCTAAGTGAGGAAATGTGAAGAAAAAGCTCTGGTGAATCTTCTACTTCAGGGAATGCTTTGACAGTGGAAACTAGAGGGAGATTGAAGAATAGAGGAAGCCGTGGAAAATCAAAGGATTGGGCAAGGTCAAAATCCAAAAGCAAGATAGTATGTTGGCACTGTGGAAAGTCTGGGCATGCAAAGAAGGATTGTTGGGAGCTTCGAGACAAGAAGAAACAATAGGAAGAAAACAAGGAGGAAAATATGGCAATAGGTAATGTATTTGAGGATGCTTTGATTCTTTCTTTGCAGCAATATTACTGAATCTTGGGTTTTAGATTCAGGGGGATTCTTTCCATGCTACTCCACATAGGCATTATTTTGTTGATTATGTTCAAGGAGATTTTGGGCATGTTTTTCTTGGTGATGATGAGCCTTGCAGCATAGTTGGAAAAGATTTTGTTCAGGTTAAGATGTAGAATGGGAATACTTGGCTATTGAAGGATGTCAGACATGTGCCTATATTAAGATGAAATTTGATATCGGCGGGGAAATTGGGAAGTGATGGTTGTACTATGATATTTATAGATGAACTCTTGGAAGGTTACCAAGGGTGCTCTTGTGGTGGCAAGAGGTAAGAAGGTTGGAACCTTGCATTTAACCACTTATAGCACTAATGTTTGTAATCTTGTGGCTTCAGAAGTAGATACAACATTATGGCACTATAGGCTCGGTCATATGAGCCATAAGGGCATGGAGATCATAAAGAAGGATTTTCCTAGATATACAGAAACAAGGTTTGGATTTCTGTGAGGACTGCATATATGGGAAAAATAAGGCGAGTAAGGTTTCTCAAGGCTGGACCTACAAAGAAAGAGAGTAAGTTAGAGCTGGTACATTCTGATGTGTGGGGCCCAACTTAGGTATCATCTCTTGGACATTCAAGTTATTATGTTACTTTTATTGATGATGCAACAAGGAAATTTTGGGTTTATTGTATTAGAAAAAAATCTGATGTATTTGACACTTTTGTTAAATGGAAAGCCTTGGTAGAGAATGAAACAGGTCTTAAGCTAAAATGTCTCAGGTCAAATAATGGAGGGGAGTATTACAGGAATGAAATTGATTATTATTGTTCTAAGAATGGAATCCACAGGAAAAAGACGGTTCCAGGAACTCCACAACAGAATGGGGTGTCAGAAAGGATGAACAGAACAATAATGGAATGTGCTAGGAGCATGAGGTTACATGCAGGACTACCTCTTTCTTTTTGGGCAGAAGCGGTGAGCACAGTTGTGTACTTGATAAACAGAGGACCCTCAAGTGCCTTGGATGGAGGCATACCTGAGGAGACTTGGTATGGTAAGAAAGTTGATTATTCATTTCTTAGAGTCTTTGGATGTGAGGTGTTTTTCCATATAGACAAGGATGATAGGACCAAGCTAGAGGCTAAATCAGAAAAATGTACTTTCATTGGTTATGGTGGTGATGACTTTGGATATAAATGTTGGAGTATTAAGGACAAGAAAATAATTTGATCTAGGGATGTGGTCTTTAATGAGAAAGTCATGTATAAGCAGCAGTTGTAGGAAAACATGGAAGAATCCAAGAAAGAATATGCAGTAGTAAAGGATCTTCTGGATGGGAAAGTGACACATGAATCAGTTCAGGAACCTCCTCAACAGGAACCCCAAACTCCTATATTGAGGAGGTATTCTAGGGTAAGAAGAGAACCTGAACGTTTTTCTCCTTCTCTTTATTATTTATTACTCACTGATAGTGGAGAGCCAGAGAGCTTTGATGAATCAATGTAGGTAGATACCAGGAAGAAGTGGGAGCAAGCCATGGATGAGGAGCATCAGGATCTCATGGAGAACCAGACATGGGATTTGGTGAAGCTACCCGAAGGAAAAAGAGCATTACAGAACAAGTGGGTGTTCAGAGTCAAAGAGGAAGAAGGAGGCAAGAAAAGATACAAGGCCCGGTTGGTGGTCAAGGGGTTTGCACAGAAAAAAGGTATAGATTTTGATGAGATTTTTTCTCCTGTAGTAAAAATGACTTCTATTAGAACTGTTCTTGGAATAGTTGCAGTAGAAGACTTGCACTTAGAACAACTTGATGTAAAGACTACATTTCTCCATGGTGATTTGGAGGAGGAACTATATATGCAACAACCAGAGGGCTATGAGGTCAAAGGTAAAGAGGAGATGGTGTGTAAACTGAAGAAGAGCTTGTATGGCTTGAAACAAGCTCCACATCAATGGTATAAGAAATTTGATAGCTTCATGATGGAGCAAGGTTATATTAGATGTCATTCTGACCATTGCGTGTATACAAAGAAATTTGAGGATGGCAGTTATATTATCCTTTGTCTATATGTGGATGACATGTTGGTTACAGGTAAAAACATGCAGGAAATAAAAGTACTCAAGAAGCAACTAAGTGAATCCTTTGCTATGAAGGATTTGGGGGCAACCAAACAAATCCTTGGTATGAGGATATCTCAGGATAGGAAGGAATGGAAGTTGAATTTATCTCAAGAAGAGTACATTAAGAAGGTCTTGGAGAGGTTTAATATGCAGGATGCTAAACCGGTTGGGACTCCTTTGGCAGGCCATTTCAAGTTATCAAAGGAGCAGTGTCCTAAGACAGAGCAGGATAGAAACCAAATGTCCAAGGTACCTTACTCATCAGCGGTTGGCAGTTTGATGTATGCCATGGTGTGCACCAGGCTTGATATTGCCCATGCAGTGGGAACGGTGAGTAGATTTATGAGTGATCTAGGTAGAGATCACTGGCAGGAAGTAAAGTGGATCCTTCGGTATTTGAGAGGGACCATGGGGACATTTTTGTGCTACAGTGGATGAGACACCACTTTGTGTGGTTATGTAGATTTAGATATGGCTGGAGATTGTAGACAACAAGAGGAGCACGACAGGTTATGTTTATACTGTAGGTGGGACAGCAGTGAGCTGGATTTCACGACTTACAGAAGTTGGTGGCTTTGTCAACCACAGAGGCTGAGTATGTTGCTGCCACATAGGAAAGAAAAGAAATGATTTGGTTACAAAAATTTCTTGAGGAGTTGGGGCATAAGCAGGAGGAAGGAAAGATGCATAGTGATAGTCAGAGTGCTATACACCTAGCTAAGAACTCTTCTTTCCACTCTTAGATGAAGCATATACAGTTAAGGTACCATTTCATTAGGAAAACTTTGGAGGAAGAGAAGTTGAAGCTGGAGAAGATTCATACCAGTCAGAATCCTGCAGACATGATGACCAAGGTGGTCACAAGGGAAAAACTGAAGCTGTGTTCAACTTTGGTTGGTCTTCATGGAAACTAGTGAAGGGTTGAGAAGCTTTCTTAGAGGAAAACTAGTCTCCAAGTGGGATATTGTTAGGTTTTGGAGCCTATTTTCATGTGTGAAAGTGTTGAAGACCTGTACACTGTGAGTACTACTACACTTTCCATAGTTGCCTCGCTGGTTCGAGGCAGGGCTGGGTCCTGAGCGGGGCTTTAGGGTGCAGCCCCCGACAAAAATGTTTTTTGGCCTTAAAATGTGCTCGTATATACCAGGAAATGTGTTTTTCTCATATGGGTGGGATTTATTGACCCATAGGTTTATGGGACAGTTTTGGCCCATTTTTGATACCCATGGTTTTGGTAAAACTGCTTAAGCAGTTGTCTATTTATATGGTTTTTTGCATATGGTAGGTATACATGTAACATTGCAGATGTGTTTTGAATTCAGGTGTGAATTTTATAGAGTTTGTTGAGCATAGCTCCAAATGGATCTAAGTATTGTATTGAGAGAGTGGAGGCTTGTAATAAAATATAAGCAAGTGATTCTTGGTGGACGTATCCCAAATTGGGTGAATCATGTTAAATACTCTTCTCTCTGTGTTGTGTCATTTTATTCTACACTTTTATTTGAGATCTGTAATATTTTCTACATATCAGTTTCTACTGTTACGATTCTATAAGGGATTATTCCACATATTTTATCTCTTATTTCTTAACATCCCTCATGTCCAAGTTGAGAGGGAGATAAGGGATAGTAGTAGGTGAGGAATGGGGGAATTTTCATGATAGGCACTTTCTTCTAGCGACACAGTGGTGTAAATAACTAATAAGTATGAATCATTTGAGCTAAAAAGTAAGCTGGAGTTATTCATACTTAGGGGGCTAAGACTAACTTTTCAGTCTCCCCCATATGGCGGATTAGGAGCCATTCCTTGGGAACTGTTGAAATTTTAACTTTATGTCCCTTAGTGTCCCCCCAGCACAAAGGGACATTTTGAATCATCATCAATCTTCATAGTGTGCCATTTTTCATCACGTGAATACCATCTGTCAGTTATCTAGACGATCCCCATCTGTTCTTAGGTCCACTAGCTCATGGGGACTAAGAAAGTGCACTCAAGAGGTGTCATCAAAATGGGTGAATCTAAAGGATTCCCATTGGGGGATGGGAACATTGTTATGTCTCATAAATAATCAGAATCTTCTTGTTCTTGGTTGGAATCAAAATCTTGTTCGCTGACGGTAATACATCCATAATGTTACTGACACTTGTCACAGATCCGGTGGTTGGAGGACCAAATTTGATTTCTTCATTCCGAGGTAAGCACCTAACGAAATTTGGCTGATCTAACATCCTAAAGGTTGTATGGGTGACCAGAGGAAATTGATAGGGGTTGGGAACTATATATATATGTCCCTCATGTCCCTATATGTATAAGTTAGGGAAAAATAATTATTAATCATGTTTTACTTCATCATTTTCACTTTTACCTGGATTGACATGTGTCCTCATCAAATTGAATGACTAGGAAGTCTTGATGACTCACTCTTGAGAGGGCAACTTCGATATGGCGATACGATGAGATCACTACATGGAATTTCATTTGGAAAAATTGTATATGATCTATGAATTAAAATTCCTTTGGAATCCTGAAACCTGGTGGGGGTATCAGGTACTTGACTTCCTCCATTTGAGCCCTAAAATCGCATTTTTATATGGATCCTTAGTCATGTGCATGGAAAAAACCCAGAATATAAGCCTATTATGATCCTAACATGTTGTGAAATATATAATCTTTACCATTCTTGGGGTATGGGCTTCTAATTATTTATAGGGCTCTTGAAACTCTTCAAACAAGGTGAATCAGCTCCTTTAGAATTCATATGAAGTTCCCAAAATCACCTTACTGAAGTTCAGACATCTAACTTTGTGATCACTTGTGCACTGCATAGGCCTGTGATTTTCTTCCACAAGTTTTGTGAAACTACCTTGAATGATCTTTCACATATCATTTCTATACATCTTCTATAAAGGTCACTTCTACGATGTTACTAGAGACTTCAATTGGAGATGCTCTGTAAGTGCAAGAAGTTTTAAAATACACCTTTTTGGGCATCCAGGGGTAACTCCTTCAAGGTGAATCCTAAGAAAGCTCATGTATAGCCTTTCTACCGACATTACCTGCCCATGAAACATTGCATTTTCCAAGAACTCCTAAAATAACCTAGGGGGTTGACATTGAATTTACTAAATCACTTAGGGGACTGATTTATGTCATATGAGAAGACACTAGACTGGATTGGGTAGGCCTAGGGTGTACTTGGTTAAGGTAAAATTTTAAATTTTCGACACAAGTGGTACTAGATTGTCATGCTAAAAAAATTCAGCAATTTTCCTCCTATGCACATTTAACATGACAAAAACTAGACTCTAGTTTGGGGACATGAAATTGGAAAGAAGCACAAGTGAATATGGGGCTAGTGAAGAATCCCATGAATCTCAAATTTATAATACATAGGACTAGTGCCTTATCCATTGGGATATAGGACTCATTGTAAACTAAGGGTGGATACAACAAAACTTTCCTTATTGAACACAACACAAGACAAAAACAAACACATGACAAAAAGAGAAACACACAACACAAAGGGAATGGCACACACACACACACACACACCTCTATTCACCTATGGTAAATGTAGGGGACAACCCGATTTCAATGAAGTAATTTTCCTCTTGGGAAGTTATCTCTGAATGTGTAACATTGATGTTCTGTGAAGCCATTTAGAGGTTCTATGAAGTATCCTCCTTTTCTCAAATTCTTATGAAAGCCAATTTATTTCATAAGTTCCTTTATGTTTTGGACAAGTGATCCTACATGATCCTTTTGATTCTTGGAGATTTGTGCACAAAGTATATCTATTTTAGATTGTAAATAGTCTTCTTTGTTTACCCACATTGCTAATTTCTTATTTATCATTTCATCCTTTCCCCAAGACTGATTTTTAATTGGATTGTTTAAAAGCTCTAAGTTTTCCTCTTTTCCATATTCATTATTATTGGTAAAATTTTCATGAGAAGTATTGACTTCATCTTTTTGTTCTACTTCAATATGGGATTAAGGAGAAAACATAGTCTCATACCTATCTTGTATGGCCATAGCATGAGTTAAGATGTCAATACTTAGATCATGATCTTCTGTACCCTCCATAACTTTAAAAATATATTGCATAGATTCATTTTTCAAAATTGTTGAGATCTCACCTCCACATTCATTTGAAGAATTTTTATTTTGGAACTCAATGAAATAGTTTGGAGAAATTGATCCATCATCCCAAGGTTAGTTAAACTTCACTACATCTTTAGTATGAGAGACTTCATCATCAAAGGACTTGAGGACCTTTGTTTCAATATTTTCCTCATGATAAGAATATTTATCTCCAAATGGAAAAGAGAAAAATTCATTTTTGTCAACACATCCATTAATAGTTATCTTAGGTGGGGAATTAGGTTTCTTACCTTGATAGAATTCATCACAACCAAATTTTGAATTGGTTCATAAATCAACACTAGATTTATCTTTGTCTTGTAATTCCTTAGCTCGTATTAGGAGTTCAAAGATGAGTTGAGGATCCTCTGTCTCTTCTTAAACTCTTAGTAGTTATTGTACATATTCTTCTTTTAAACTTGTAAAAGGCCCATCTAAATTTGATCTTTCTTCTTCTAGAGTGACATGGTCAAAAGAATATTTATATTTAAATGGAAATGAGAACACCTCCTCAGCATGGATGAACACATTGGATTATTTTTTGGCTTGGAATTCATCAAGAATTCCCTTTTCTCCTTCATGGATTACATCATCTGTTAATTCTGGGCTGCCCACTTGTAACTCAAAATTTATCCACTCCCCTTCATACTCAATACCCCATCAAAAAGGAATGTTTGGTCCTATCAGGATAGGAATTTATTCCCCCTCTTCATAATCTATAAAGTAGTTCCCATGTCTATTATCTTGATAAAGAGTGCTGGCTCTAATATCTTTGGATTTGTGCACTTTATACTTCATTTTTCTTATCAACAACAAATTTTTCATTTTCCCCTTGATTGGAATATTTGTTGAAGAACATTCCATCTAGATTTCTCCTCCAAAATATATACATAAGTTTCGACTCAATAACATCCATATGAGGTCAAAATTTCTACCACAAGGATAGTCAATACTACTTTGTTTTAAGGAAAATCAACTAAAGCAACTTGGGCATCCTTTGTTCTTCCCATAAGTGGAACTTCTTTGGTTTCTATAGAATAAAACTGTCCTTTAGCCTATTTTTGGGTGAGACCAAGGGAGTTGGATAATTTTATTGGCATCACGTTGTCAGAAGCACCTGAGTCTATGATACAATTGTTTAATTGGTAGCCACCAACAAGAAGAGAAAGCTAGAATGGTTCAATTTTTTCAGTCTTGGATGCACTTAAGGATAACATGTTTTGAGATAAAGGGGAAGGAGGAGTCAGTAGTAACCATTTAGAAAAGGGCATGAAAATGTCAGGCTTTGGGTTATTACTTTTGATAAACTGGACTAGTGTATCAAATTGTTCTGGATGGGTTTCCAAATATTTAGACGAAGATATTTGAACCTTAGAATTTTTGAAATGGTCTATGATATCAAAAGAGGATGAAGTAGAAGTCTCTAAGGTAGTGGAATTTTTGGAAGGAGACACTACTTTGGAAGTAGATATGGAATTGGAAACTACTACAGGCTTATTAGGTACCTCAAAAGATTTACTAGACACATTTACTATTTTGGAAGTAGCGTTAGAAACCTTGGAAGAATATGCTTTAACAAACGTAGACTTAGGAGACTTACTTGTTTCATCGGTGGTCTTGTTGGATGCCACAAGGTCTGGTTTTTCTTTAGTAGAGTCCATACAAGGATGAATTATAAATATTCTATTGATTATTTTTCTATACGGAGTTGCCACCAAAGAATATGTATCATTTTTCTTCTTAATAATAGCAGTGAAAGAACTTTTCTTTTTTGATTGAGAATGAGTGAACACCGCACAATATAAACTTGATGCATCACCTTCTTCACTTTCATCTTTAGATGAGTATTCAAAAAATATGAATAATGTAGACACTCATCCTCCAACCATTGCAGACCTAGAAAAACCACCAGCATTGGAGGAGATAGGTGAACCGCCCGAATTTTACTTGGGAACATCTTTGGTTGAGTCTCAATTAAATGTTGATCCATTTTTTACAATGTTGATTATTAAGGACAGAATGCTACACAATTGTATGTCTGATTTTGGAGTACCATGAAATGTTATGCCTCTATAGATCATGAATGAATTGAACATTAAAGTGACAACAACTTATGGCAAGTGTACTGCAATGGATTCTAGAGAGGTGCTAGTTGTAGGATGTGTAAAAGGTTTAGTGGTACAACTTACATCTTATCCAGGTAAGAACTTGAAACTTGATGTTGTTATTGTTGATTTCCCTGCCAAATGGGGCATGCTATTATCAAGAAAGTGGGCTGAAAGTGTTGGTGGAAGTATTCAGATGGATATTTATTTGCTACCATTCCAATTGAAGGCAACCTTGTAAAGCTGTATGGAGAGAAGAAGATGTTGCACCTCATTAAAGATCCCAATAATGCTTCTTATGAAGTGTTGTATGTTGATGTCAATGATGATAACTTTGTTGGATTTGCTGATGGAAAAGAGCACAAGATTGATCAATGTAAATGTCTTGAACAAGTAGGTTTTTCTTCGACCTTGTTATTCGATGGAGCTTGTTCTAAGTTTGGAAATGGTGCTGGTATTTTTTTGATTTCTCTAGGACAAGAAGAGTTTTTTTTTTCATTCAAAATCACCTTTGAATACACTAACAACATTTCTAAATATGAAGCATTGTTATTGGGTTTGAGAATTACATGGAAATATGGTGTAAAGGATATCATTATCAAAGGAGATTCAGAACTGATTGTCAAGTAGATTAGAAAACTATATCCTACTAAAAATCAGAGAATGAAACAATACAAACATGCAGTATGGGATTTGATTGAAATGTTTGACTCATTTAATATTTTGCACCATAATAGAAATTTTAATGCTGATGCATACAAGTTAGTAGTGCTAGGATGCAAATTTGGAAATTGTACAGTATCTCCATTTTGTGAGTATGATGTTGAAATACTAACAATGCCATCTATCCCTGACAATGTTAAAAATTGGAAAGTGTTCGATGATGATGCCTAGGTGAAATGGTTTCTACAGAACCAAGGTGAGTTTTCTAACCAAAATATAAATTGGGAACCAATGGTGTGTGTGCTGCTGAAGGAAATGAAACTTTATTTGAAAAAGAAATCATTCAGTTGAAGACAAATGTGATTCCCAGAGGTTTGGTGGCACTTGAATCGAAATTTGATAATGTTGATTATATTATTAATAGAAGTATGTCAGTTTCAAGAGATGTGGAAGAGCACGACCTGGGCACAAAGGAAATATCATGTAAAATCTGGTTAGGAAGCAGTCTGAGCAAGGAAGAGAAGTAGTCCTATGTTCAATTGTTAAAGAAATATCAAGACTTCCTAGCTTGGTCTTACTCTGAGTTGAAGGCATACAGGGAAGATTTGTTCCAACATGAAATTCCTCTTAAATCTAATGCAAAGCCTTTCAGGCAAAAATAGAGGTCGATCAATCCACTCCTTTCTTTGATGATGCAAGAAGAATTGAAAATGTTGATGGATGGAGGGATCATTTAGCCCACAAGGTACTCACCTTTGGTTGCAAATTTAGTACATGTCATAAAAAAGAATGGTGATATAAGGCTGTGCATATAATTTAGAAACTTGAATAAATCATCATTGAAAGATAATTACCCTTTGCCAAACATGGAGAATATGCTATAATTGGTATCTAGTTATGAATTGTTATCCACTTTGGATAGTTTCTCTGGCTATAATCAAGTTGTTGTGAAGGATTCAGAAAGAATAGAGATTGCCTTTACCAATCCTTGGGGAACTTATGTTTATTTCAGGATGCCTTTTGGCTTAATGAATGATGGAGCAACTTTCTAAAGAGAACTGGATGTAGCATTTGCTGGTTATATTAATGATTTCATTGTTGTTTATCAAGATGATGTAACTATGTTTTCCAGAAAAAGAAATGATCACTTGTAACACTTGGAGAGAATGTTGTTAAGGTGTAGAGAGTATGGCATATCAATGAATCCCAAGAAGTGCCATTTTGAAGTACAAAAGGAAAAGCTGCTTGGTCACATTATATCAAAGGAAGGGGTCATGATTGATCTTGAGAGAGTGGAAGCCATTAACAAGTTTCTAATTCCAAGAACTCAAAAGGGAGTTCAATCCTTCTTTGGAAAAATAAACTTTATAAGAATATTTGTGTCTAACTTTGCTGAGCTGGCCATCCCCATTACTAGCATGCTGAAGAAGGACCAAGTTATCAAATGGGAGGAAGCTTCCATTCAATATTTCAATGGGATAAAAGAAGCATTAAAGAATGCCCCTGTTTTGGCAGCTCCAAATTACAAGAAGCCTTTTCAAATGTTTTCTTTTGCTTCAAAAAACACCATTGCATCTGTCTTGTTGCAGAAGGATGATGAAGGGGTTGAGAGACCAATTGCCTTTTTCAGTAAGGAATTACAAGGAGTTGAGTTGAATTACACCATCACGGAGAAGTAAGCATTTACCTTGGTGAAAGCAACAAAGGTTTTTAGACCTTACATATTGAGCTCTAAAGTTGTTGCTTATGTTCCCCAAAACATGGTGAAATATATCTTATTAGAGATGAAGGTCTCAAGTAAAAGATGTAGATGGGTAAACAAGTTGTAGGAATATGACATGGATATCCAAACCATGAAATTGATAAGAGGTTTGGGCCTAGCTGAGATTATGGCTGAGAGCAACTTGCAAACTATTGAGGAGAATGAACTAGAAGGAAAAAAGGTGGATGTACTTGAAAAGTTGGTAAGCTTTGAATGGTACAAAGATATAATCTTTTATCTTAGAAATCTATGCTGCCATGAACATTTTACTAAAAATAAAAAAAGAGCTCTTAAGTTAGCCTCCCAAAAATATGTCATTACTGATTTTGGGTTAGCTTAGAAGAACCCTAAGGGAGTGCTCTTGAGATGCATCACTGAAGATGAGTCCCCCAAAATAATTTCTGATCTCCACGTAGGAGTTTGTGGGGGAAATTTTGTTGGAAGAGTTACAACACATAAAATCTTGAGGGCTGGTTATTGGTGGTGAAATATTTTCAAGGATACAACTCTATTGGTTAGGAAATGTGAAAGTTACCAGTTTTTTTCTGCAAGACTGAAAGCTTTAGATTCCTTTCCTTTGAAGCCCATGTCAATTGAAGCCCCATTTAAGCAATGGGGAATGGATTTCATTGGCAAGATTTCAGATCCTTCCAGTTCTAGTCATAAATGGATTCTTGTAGCCGCTGATTATTTCACTAAGTGGGTGGATGCAATCCCCACCAAAAAAGCAACACACCAAGTCATCATGGACTTCCTGCTGAATCAAATCATATGCAGATTTGGAGTGCCAACTAAGATTGTTGCTGATAATGCCATGAGTTTCAAAGCCAAACCTTTGGTGGCAATGTGCAAAGGGTATGGAATCAATTTGACATATGCTTCTAACTACAATGCCCAAGGAAATGGACAAGCTGAGTCCATAAATAAAATATTGTTGAAGATCATTAGAAGAACCTTGGATTTGAACAAAAAAAGTGGGGTGAGCAATTGAATTTTGTTGTTTGGGCTGATAGAATCACTATCAAAATAGCTACTGGTAAAATCCCATTTGAGTTGGTATATGGAACTCAAGCTTTGCTACCCATTCATTTGCAATTGTATTCATTTTAGTTTGTTTAACAAATTGAAGATCAATAAGTTAGTCCATATGATGATCGAATCAATCATATTATTGAGTTAGATGAAGAAAGAAGGGCATCCCATCAGTGGCATGTGAAGTTCAGAGAAAATTTGAAGAAGTTATTTGATAAAAAAGTGACTCCAAGATCTTTCAGTGTGGAAGATATTGTGTTATTATGGGACAACAGGCACGAGGATAAGGGAAAACATGGAAAGTTTGATGCATTGTGGATGGGCCCTTATTCAATTGACATTCAAATTGTTGAACATACTTTCTTCTTAAAAGAATTAGATTGCGAATTGCTTGAATTTCCTGTTAATGGTAGGCATTTGAAACATTTCCTTGATTGATTTCTCAAAATCAAGGTATACTCCATTGTACAGTGTATAGTCTTTTGGTTTCTTTCTACTTTCATGTTTTTTCTATTTTTTGTCCTAGTCCTTGGAGGCCATTTTGTTGGTTTCTTGGTTCGTCCTTGGGGGAGTTGGTTATTATTGTGCTGCTCTACAAGCTTATTCTTTAACTTCATTGCACAATGGTTTGTTTTTGGAACTTGGTATGCTATTTGTTCTTGTGGCACTCACAGGGAGTGCCCATCCCCGAGTCGGAGCTGATGTTGGTTCTCAATTTGATCTCGCCCCGTTTGTTGTTGAAATTCTTCAATTTGCGGGCTCTGTCATCTTTTCTATCTCCTCATATTGATGCATGAACACTTTGTATTCCATTTGATTTCCATGATTAGTCCCTTCCTTTGGTTGAGGATCACTTTAAATCCAGAGTTTGTTTTTTGTTCCTCTGTCCATGTGAAAAAATTTGTAACTTGGCAAAAACTCATGTTTTTTCCCTTCCTTCCATTTTCCACAGTCACATTTTGTTTTCCATGTCAATTTTTGTCCCAAATATCTATGGAAACGTGGTCTTCTTTGATTGGATGTGGCTCATTGGATCACATTTGGGCCTTATATCATTTCCAAAAACTCTATCCTTAAAGAAAGATTAATTTCTGGGTGCAAATGGTGATTTTCCTACATTTTATGGTTTGACGGGTGTGTTTAAATTTACATCTCAGCATCTATGGAAACATGGCCCTTTCTAGTTGGATGCGGCTCAGAGGGACACTTTGAAACTCTAAGGCCCAATTTAACTCAAAGCTTGTCCATGTGGAGGGATGGTGCTCATCTGAAAATTTTCCTTTTGGTTTGACCTTGGAGTTGTGCTGGAGAGACACGTGGAGGTTTCCGTTGCCTTGCCCAGACTTAGAAATTTTTTTCATGTGGGCGGTGCAGGTTCAGTGGACCATGGACACGTGGAGGGCCGACACTCATTTGAGGATCCACCTCAGGGTCCCACCTTAGCAGTTGTACCAAGAGGACACATGGTAATCCTGCACCTGTTGGGGTCTCCACTTTTGGGGACCATCTCAAAGTTGCGCTGGGGAGACATGTGGAGGCTTCCGCCGGCTCTGCTCTATACTTAAAATTTTCAAAGAATTTTTCTAAGGTCTGGGACACGTGGAGGGACCACACCTGTTTGGGGACTAACCCCTAAATTTTATTTTGAAGAAGTGCCAGGAGGATACTTGGAGGCTTCCGCTCACTCTGCCATTTCTTTTCAACGGCCAAGGAAAATTGTCTCGGACCCTAGACACATGGCACCTTCCTTTGATCCTTCAAAATTTTTAACAACTCTACTGGACTGAGACACGTGGTGAGCCCGCACTTGTTTGTGGTCTCCGCTTTTGAGGACCATACCAAAGGTGCACCAAGGAGACACGTGGAGTCTTTCGCTAGCTCCTTTTTTATTGAGACTTTTTCAAAGGCCAAAAGGCATTTTTCTTGGGCCCAGGGCATGTGGAAGGCCCTCGCTTGTTTGGAAACTTGCCATTGTACCTCACCTTTGCAGTTGTGCCAAGAAAACACGTGGATGACTCTAATCTAGAGTTGATAAGGGGAAAAATCAATGGTTGCTATGCATTTCACCTGTTTTTCTACCATTTTTTCTCCAAGACTCCTAGAGATGGGAATATGCACTATTTTCATCATTTTGATGAAATTCCGTGTCATTTTTGTCTGAAAAGTGCCATTGAATGGATTTAGAACTTAATTTGTGAGTCCAAGAATTATTAAGGTTGATATTTAGAAATTGGAATTACTCAGGCACTTGCAAAAACATGAATTACCAGAGAAGATGGATGCAGGGTAGAGTTGCAGAGGAAAGAGAAGGAAAAGGATGAATTGATGGAGGTTGCAGGTGTAAAAGATGAAAAAGGTGTTTTTGTTGAGAGTTAAAAGGATTACCTGTCAGATCCAGCTGTACAGAGCCTCCAGAGAATGATTAAAATGGGGGTTTCTTTCATGATAGAATCAAAATGATTAAAAGGACTGTAAAAAAGGTTGTGGCATGACATCCTAGTCATTAGTTGAGGGTCTGAGAAACGTGATCAATTTATAATTGGTCCACTTAGCAGCTTTCAGATGTGAATTTTTTAAACGTCACTTTTTGAGGAAAATTGGTAACAAGCAAATGTCTCTCGAATATTCTTCTTTTATGGGGGGAAAATTTGGAATGAGTGAGTGAGTGAAATGTATAAATGCAATCAGAATACTCTTGCAAAGGGTAGGGGGTTGAATTTTTAAGAGAAAATTTGAGAGAGCCCATCTTCCTGAGAGACCAATCTAAGAAACCTGTTAATTTCCTATGTTTTAGATTTCAATCACATCAAGTTGGTTGTGAGTGTACAAGCACTGACAACTCTAAGACTATTCAAAGAAACTTTCCTCTGCTGAAGAATCTAATCAATTTTGAATTAATCTAGTCAATCTTGGACCAATTTGTTTCTACTTTATTATAGAATGTATGCAAGTAGTTTTTCTTATTCCTATTGTAATATTGTGTTAAAGTCCCTCCGAATCACATAGGATCTCATCCCTGTGATAGTTTAGTGGAATTTGCAATTTCATTTCAAGAAGAGCCTTCATCCTATGATGAGATAAACAATTTAAAATCACTTCAATGTCATTTGTTGATAAAGATTATCTGTAAGCCTTGGAGTGTATCTTAAACACGAGGAACCATGGGTATTTGATGTTTTATTGAGTCTTTAGCTTGAGCCTTCATGTTAAATTCTTGGAGATTGTGTGAAACCATGAAAATATGGGCCTCCATTAATGCACACCTTCTAGTTAAAGGAATATTTTAGCTATTCTGAAGCTTTCTATCATTTAGATTTCCAATTGTTGTGAAGTCTCTCAAAGATCTGGTATAATCAATTTTATCCTGCTTAATCTCCCACCAAAATTATTCAAAAACAATGAATCCATCTTGAACTACCCTTGTTTTCCTTGTGTGTCCACAAATGTGTAAATTCTACTGCCAAAATATGCAGAAGGAATCAGGATTCCATAATGTCTGTAGTAACCTTTAACCCTGTTTAGGAAATATCACCCTTCTTTAGAAGTGACAACTTGTGAGAGTTAAATTGTGGTGCATTGATCATATTTTCTTAGGGTCCCATTTCAAATTTGTGCAGAGAAGGATATTTTCATTCTCCTTCACCAATAGAGGTTACAAAATGGGTCCTCTCACCCTAGTCGAAAGGAACGGCCTAAAGCAGTGAGTATAGATCAAATCCTCAATGACGGTGCTATCTATTTCTCTGATGCCTAAGTGACAAAGAGTCAGATTAATCCCCTCCTCAGCTACAAAATGACTCATAATAAGATCTGTCTGTCTCTCAGTGTCCTGTTAAATATTTGATGATGCTCAGTTTCCAAGGGAGAATTAATTTGGATACCAACACTGTATACATGTATTCATTTATAAGTTATTAGTAATAACAATTGAATTATTAATAATTACATCCCCAATAACCATTATCATGAGAACCTAATTTAGGGCATAAAGTAAGGTACATTATAATTTCTTATATTTTAACTTGGGTGTGGTGCTTATGTTGGACTAATGAATAAGTGAGAGGCTCTAAATTTAAATATTTAAAACCAAAATTTAAAGTCCTTCACCAAAAGAAACCCTAAAATATTGAACGCACTTTTAAAATCAAATCAGCTCTTACCTCTTTATGTCTTGGTGGCTTACCCTTATGAGTTCTCCCCTCCTTTTTTGCTGCTTAAGTTGTTTTTCTCATATTGCAGGGAGGCAGCGCTATGAAAAGGGTGTGAGAGGTTTTGGAGGTGCGGCGTGGCCGCCACGAGACTAGCGAGATGGGTCTCAGTGAAGGGGAAGGGCCAAAAAGGGGGGAAGGAGGCCACATTGTGGTTAAGGGACACCCACAGTTGCGAGAGAAATGGAGGGCGCCTAAGGTAGATAAAGTGACATAGGGGGAATGGGAGTAGGGGTGTCACGAGGGCGACTAGTTTTTTGCTCTGTAGGGTAGCGAAGAGATGGAATGGAGCAGGGATGGGTTAAGGTGGGGGTGGTGGTTGTGTTTCCATGCCACAACCATGGTTAAATAAACATGGGAGGGGTAAGGCATGTCATAGCATGTCCCCCTTGATTTGTTTTTATTATTATTTAAAATTTATTTTATTTACGGCCGAAATCTGCCACGTTTATAATTTCATTTTTTTTATTGTTTTCTATCAGTATAAAAGTAATCTATACGTTTATTAGTGTAGTGTATACTGATATATATGTGTGTGTGTGTGTGTGTGTGTGTGTGTGTGTGTGTGTGTGTGTGTGTGTGTGTGTGTGTGTTGTGTGTGTATCCTTTTTAGTTGTTCAACGAAATAAGGAAAATATCTCATTTAAAATCTAAAGTTAATTATATATATACAAGTATTAATATATGTATATATATATATATTTATTTGTACAAATTACAGTACACGATATATATATATATATATAATACATGTCTTAGGCACAGAGATACACATATGGAACTGAAGTAAGCCATTTGCATCTAAAATACACCCTGAATATCTGTCATCTAAGGAATCCTGTGAGTCAAACATCTTCCTAGCACCCTCATAAAACTTGTCCTTTGGAAGGTGTTGAAGAATCCTGGCTCTCAAATTTGACTGAAGTGCCATGGAATCAATCACATGTCATCATCTACTAAGTGCATCTGCAAGGACATTCTCCTTCCCCTTGATGTACTGAACCTTCATGTCGTACTCACATAATAACTCCATCCAACGCCATTGGAAAGTGTTGAGGTTTGACTATGAGAAGATATGTTGAAGGCTGTGATGATCTATCCTAAAAATGAATAGCCTACCCAAAAAGAAATGACGCCAACGCACTAGAGCATGAACAATTGTTGCAAGCTCCAAGTCGTAAGTAGGATAGTTAAGCTCATAATATTTGAGCTTATGTGACTCAAAGCCAATAACCTGATTCTCCTGCATAAGAACTACTCCTAGAACCTCTAGTGATGCATAAGTGAAAACCACAAACTCCTTTGTCAGATCTGGAACTACTAAAATAGGCATCGTGGTTATGCTCTCCTTACGAAACTAGAAAGCATGTTCACAATTCTCTGATAAATAAAATTTCTTCCCTTTTTTCTTAAGAGAATTAGTAGGGTGTGCAATCCTATATAAGTCTTGTACAAACCTACGGTAGTACCTTGTTAACCGTATGAAACTCCTCACTTCCTTCACTGATGAGGATGTTGGCCAATCAAGAATAACATGTATCTTAGAGTGATCTCCTAAGATACCCTCATTTGATATAATTTGACCCAAGTATTGAATCTCTATCTGAAAAATGATGCACTTTCCAGGTTCGCAAATAGCTTTTTCTCTCTCAAAACCTATAGTACATGCCTCAAATTGTCCTCATGTTCCTCCTTGGAAGGATAATAAATCAATATGTCATCTAGGAATACCAAGACAAAGCAATCCATAGGTCCTGAATTCCCCATTCATGAGGCTCATAAAGACAGTTGGGGCATTAGTCAAGTCAAAAGTAAAAAATGTGAATTCATAATGCCCATAACAAGTGTGAAAATATATCTTGTGAATATTTGCATCTGCAATGTACAACTGATGATATCGTAACTTGAGATAAATCTTGGAGAACACTTTGGCTCTCCTCATCTGATCAAACAAGTCGTCAATACGTGGCATAAGATAACGATTCTTAATAGTGACCTTGTTCAATGGTCTGAAGTTAACACAAAGCTTGAGAGATTCATCCTTCTTCTTCACAAAAATGACTAGCACTCCCCATGGAGATACACTAGGGCGAATGAGACCCTTCTCCAATAGCTCCTCTAACTATATCTTCATCTCACGAAGCTCTGAGTTGTCATCTGATAGGGTTCCCTAGAAACAGGTGCTTCTCCTGGCACTAGATATATTTTGAAATCCACCTCTCTACGAGGTAGTAACCGTAGAACCTCACCTCAAAATACATCTATAAACTCCCTCAACATTTCATGATCATTAAGAGTTGAATTCTTGGTAATACTCTCTGACCGGTCATTGATAGTGATAGGAAATAAGTGACAACCTTTACGCATACTCCACCTAAGTTGCTTAGCCGAGATCATACACAAGGAGATAGGCCTCTGCATCCCTGAAATCACAACTAAAATCCCAAGATCATTCTGACACTCAATGAACTTGCTCCTACAACCTACCTTGGCTTTATGAGCCTCGAGACAATCCATGCCCAAAAATTCCTCGTAGGATCCTAAAGGTAAAACTCTGAGGTCTAGAGTAGTGGAGAATACTCCCAAATTAAGTACTTAACTCTCCACATAGCTATTTACTGCAATTTTTACCCCAGAGGCCAACTCGACAGGCCAAATATCTTATTTCCTAGCCACCACTAGCCCACATTGGTCCACTATAGATGGAGATATAAATGAATCTCAAGCACCTGAATTAAGAAGGAAGGAGAGAGAAATACCCCTGATAGTACCTCTCATCTATATAACCATGGCTTGATGCTTGGGTTGGTGGTTATCTACTACTATGTAGACACAATGGGTGCATCCTAAATCTCCCATTGTCTTCTCAAATACATGAGCTTTCTATCCATAAAATGTGGTGGGTTTATGTAGACACATGCACATAGCGATGATGGGACCCACAAATGAAACATCCTACTACCCATCTCTGAGAAGTAGTTCCTCTTGTACTCTTGTGCATTGATATTGCTAGCCTAACCCTAACAGACTACTAAGTTTAAAATGGTTGTATCTTCTGGGTACCCTTCCTCCTATCTCTACCCCCACCAACACCTCTAGCTCCTCCTCTCTGTATGCTCTTTGTTTTCCTAGCCCGCTGATGCTGGTGAGCATTATGCTATGATTGCTATTGTGAGTGTTGTGGAGGCCTTGATACTAACTGAGGAGGCATAAATATTCTCCTAAGGGGTAGTGTTGTACCTCATGATCTCTGACTCTAAAAATTCTGCATCTTCTCTTGATACTTGCCCCTATTCTTGTCTCTGTGCTCCTTGGAACTAGTCATGTTCTCCTGTTCTAAGTAGGCCTTATCCATTGCCTTCTTAAGTGTGGGAGTAGATAACATCCTAACTTCCCTATCTATATCTACATTAAGACCCCAAATAAACCTATTAACCTATAAATTCTCATCTTGCATGTAGTCCACATACTGTAACTGATCCAAAAATATGCTCTCGTACTGCACCACTGTGTCTGAGCCCTATCATAGTTTGTAAAACTCATAAATCCTATTCTACATGAAATGCTCAAATATATAACAAGCTATGAATCATTCCTCAAATAAATCCCATGCCATTGTATCACGAGTCAAATGGAGCTTCCACTCGTCATTCCTCCACTAAATGCCTCCTGCGTCTCAGAGGAGGTGTAGGGTGAATCTAGCTTTGATGTTGCTCTTTTATGAGTGCAAGTAAAATCAAATGTCAAGAATGTGGAGACATGACTTGGCCCCAAAACCATCTCTAGTGTCACTATAAGTAGGTGGCTGCAGTTGATGAAGGTCTCTAATCACGCTGCCTGCATCATGATCTTGGCGCTGCTACCAAACTATCCTCTCTACAGGTGAATTTGAACGTATATCATCAAATGTCCCCTCAAGGATGTGTGGCTTCGTACAATGACACGAGGACCCCCTCTCATGGTGAACATGACCTCTCCCGTCTCAGCGTATCATGCTGATGAGGCTCTGAGTGTGCACTCTCGTCAGGCAGTGTATCCTCTCCCTAGTGAACATCCTCCTCTGTCGGCTCACATGGTGGTGGAAGGCGTTGCTACACAAAACCTATCATCTCTTAAAGTGCATCTAAAATCTACGGTCCATTCTTGGGGGCATACGGCTCAGGCGTAGCCCATCTATGTCCCAAGTCCCTAATGGATTGGTATCTCACGGGTGTTATCTAGTGTACATAATGCAAGAGTGGATTATTAGTTTGAGAAGGGGTTACAGAAACGTTTTAATGGTTCAATTAATTTTCATTTGTTTCTTTCATCATATGAATTAAATAAACATGTTTACCCAGAGCATCTGTGTGTGCAAACCACCAGTTTGATACCAAATGTAATGCCCAACATTTAATACCCAAAAGTTTCATCTTAATACTCACGAAATTCAGCTAATTGATTTTTTTAATTTTTTTTTATGTATTATTTAGTAATCCATATACGTGTTATGTTTTTCAATACACCCATGACCATACCATAATAGGGTATCCCTTGTAGGTGAAGTAATGTTATTTTATGTTGTGATATCATAATATAATATTTAATAATGTATTTTCGAGTTCAGGAGGAAAATAGCGTAATCCTATTAATATTCCCCCATTATAACAAATGTTCGTGGTACATTTTAGTATTTATAAGAAGTATACTCGTGGAAGCATATTATAGCCATCGATATTTTTACAATATCACATTATAAAATTACATTATGATCTCCTATTTTCCCCACATCCTCTCTATTGTATACATGTATTCATTTATAACTTATTAGTAAAAAAAATTAAATTATTAATAATTGCATCCCCAATAACCATTATCACAAGAACCTAATTGAGGGCATACAAAAAGGTACATTATAATTTCCTATATTTTAACTTGGGTGTGGTGCTTATGGTGGACTAGTGAATATGTGAGAGGCTATGAATTGAAATATTTAAAAAAAAAATTTAAATTCCTTCACCAAAAGAAATCCTAAAAGATTGACCACGACGGCGCCATGGCAGGGGTGCGAGAGGTTTTGGATGGGCGACATGGCCGTCACAAGGTTGGCGAGAGATTTATCGCTGAAGGGGAAGGGCCATGAAGAGGGAAATGAGGCCGCACCATGGTGAAGGGGTAGCCACGATTTCTAGAGAAATGGAGGGTGACACAGATAGAGAAAGTGGCGTAGGGGGGAAGGGGAGTGCAGCTGGTTAGTTGTTGTGCAGGGTAGAGACTAGATGGAATGTGGCAGGGGAAGGGTTACGGTGGGGGTGTTGGTTGTTGTTCTGTACCATATCCACGGTTAAAGCCGTAGCCTATCTCCCCTCCACCAAATTTGTTTATTTAAGGCAGAAATCTGCCACGTTTTTTTTGTTTATTGTTTTCTATTAGTATAATAGTTATCTATACGTTTATTAGTATATACTGATATAAATATTTTCATATATATTTTTATATGTATTTGTGTTTGTACCATTTTTATCTATTCAACGAAATAAGGAAAATATCTCATTTAAAATCTAAGGTATATATATATATATATGAAGTTTGGGAAAGAAAGTAGTTTGGTTAATAATAATAATTTTTTGGTTAACCAACAGATGTGTAATGATGCTAAGGCATAAAGGATGCTACATTTTTCCTGATAAGTGTGTGAATATGAAAACTACAATTTAATCATCTAAACAATCACACAAAAATCTGATTCGTATCCATTACAAGAAATAAATAAAAAAAAAGTCTTCAAACTTTATCATCTACCTTGGACTGATTTAAAATATGCATTGTTATCTAAATCCCAACACAAGATTGAAACTCTATTTTTCATCTACATTTTAAAACCACAGAAGACTAAAACGCACTAACCAGGTTTGTAATTATTTCACAACTCATATTATAATTTACCAATCACTTATAACAAAAGGGATATGTTTAAAAATACACTTTTCCTTTTCTTATGTTGCAAGGTTTAATCATATGAAGTATGGAAAATGGTTTTATTTAAACTCTTCATCCAACCACCCCTATCAAACTTTTTTGAAATGTAAATATAATATACCAAATTTCATTCCATAGTTTTAAGCTTTTCAAATATTTCTTTCAATGAATACAAGCAACTTCCAACCTCCTTATTTCAATTTTTTTTTTTTTTTAAACATTCTCACAAGCACAAGAAGGATTATTTTCTGATGTGATAAAAAACATAAGATACAATATAATTACATTTCTAATAATAATTGTGTAATTTTACTTTAATATGGAAGGGCCACAATTTTCAACATAACAAGGTTTCTTCACAAGAGTACTTTTCTTTCCCAAGAGGATGTCTATACAAAAATTTCCACAAGTACATTATACAAAGTTTGATAACAATAAAATACGAACTCTTTCCAAGAACATTTCATCATTGAATAGGATACAAAACACTAATACAACTCTTGTATGTTCAAACTACAAATTATAACCCTGAAAGGCTTTTAAAAGAGTGAAGAAACATGATATTACGATAACCAAATGAGATCATGAGGTAGAACTCTCCCTAAATTGGGGAAGCACAAAATTCCAAGTATCTAAGGATGCACCATCCATCTTCAAGCTATAATCTTCATACTTTTCACTTCAAGAATCTTCAAACACAAGGAGAAAGGCTTGATTTACCACCCAACCAATAGGCATCATTTTTTTAGGAACTCTTGTTTAGTGAACATATTTTTGGTTTAAACCACAAACATTGTTTTCCCCCTCATACTTATCTAAAATCCTTGAAGTCGTAAAAACAAATTTATAACTCCATAATATACACCTTCATCATATTTCTTATTCATACTTCTAGAGACCCACTTGGAATGCATTGGTGATACATGTAAGTCTTGGGAAAACTATTGAAAACTTGGTGTGTTCAATTTTGGTTAATGACCTCGTATTTTCTATGAACTTAATTAAATCGATAATTTTGGCTCCTTATACTCATTAAAATTTAATTGGTGTTGTGATAAACCCAAGCATATTAGAAATCTAGTTTAGAGGCATGGATTTTTGAAACTTAATAAGTAAATTAGGACATTACGAATATGGTTCCTTACTCTCACCTTGTAGTTTAATAGAATAAATAAAAACTATGTGAAAATAGCAAATAATCCTCTCATACTCTCCCTAGAAGTAAAATGAACAATTTTTCTGCCCATATAGATTGACAAGTTTTCCTATCAACATTAGTGACGACCCTTAATGACATAAGATATGGAATATCATAATATAAAGAATGTATTAATTAGAAAACTTATAATAAATATACTTAGCTAACGTAACTATAACTTGTGCTTATAACTTGGAATATGAAATGGATAATTTTATAGGATTGAGAACATGTAGAATGTACAAATAAACAATCTTGATTATATAAATTTCTATTACATTCCCTAAAATTTATGGAGGACACAATCTGAATGGTATCTCTTGTGTCGATATGATATTATGGGAAAAGATTTCCTATCACCAAAAATGGAAATGTTATCTAATTGATTGGGTATTATAAATCAAGATTAGGGGTTGTGGGTTATGATATTTGGGGTATAAATTCAAGTTATGGAAACCTTTTGGCCAAGATCATGCTTAGTATTACCATGAAAATTAAAAGGGAGTTATTTTGAATTATATAAAGTACTTCCAATGAATAATTTACATTCTTGTAAACACTTTTGTTAAAATAGGGTGTTTTCCTTGTTGCTAAGCCTCATTTTTTGTGGCCCTAAATACATTGGTCATATAGGAAGGTTTGGTTTCTCGTGCAAAAATTGAATGTCATGAGTGGTAGCTATTAATTTTGTCTAAAATAATGAACCTTGAAGTGTAATTCAACCTAAGTGGAAGTCTTATCCTTCCTTTGACCATGTGTTGCACCCATGTGTTGCTATGTGGACACCTTATGGACACAATTTTTCCTATTCTTCATGGACCTTAGTTGTCATTAATTGGGATCCCATCAAATATTTTCTGTTTAAATGTTCTCTGTTGTAACCTGGCTAACCTCGTAGAGATTAATCCATAGGTTTGAATGCTAAAAATCTTGTTTGGAGGAGGTTAGTATTTGTGCCTAATAGTCTCCCTTCTCATTTTATAATAGAGTTTGTCCAAGCTTGGGTTCCTAAGGACACACTTTTTCTTCAAAGCAAAGAAACCCCATGGAAGGCATGACTTCTACTCGTATACATTGTTTCCCTACCTATTTCATTGACTTACAAGAGGAATTCAAGTCTAAGGGGAAGGGCTATAGTGCCCACTCCTCTTTGACACCTATTTTGCTATGATCATGATTATTGGTTGCTTAGTGACCTGGACATTATAATGATATTTTGGATAGCCTATTGTTAGACATTATGGACATTTTTATCATCATTGTGTTTTGGCTCTTATGATGGACTGTATGGGTACATATAAGACATTGATAGACATGGCAGTACATGATGTAGATTTAGTGTTATTTTTTATATGCTGACATCTCGATTCTTGAAATGCCGATTATGTTTAGACGATTGGACTAACCTTGTGTACACATTGATGTTATGGTTTGTTAATAATGTGATGATGATAGGTGATTAGTAGTATGTTATCAAATACATCTAAGTAGGTTTAAATTGCAGTAAGTATGTGAATTACATGATTATTGTAAAATATGACTTTTGATATATGTTTATACTTAGGTGTAGGGTGATAGTAAATAATGTTAAAGGATATGGTAAAATTGTGATAATTAGTAATGCTAAATAATTGACTTAGAATAGAATTTCTCAACCATGATAATGATATTGTTACATTGTATGATGATGTTATTTGATAAACGATATATGTGTTTTGATTTCTTGATGTATTGATATAGCCTTGAGGTCAAAGGTGGTATTGCCTTGGTTGTTTGTAGGAAACAAAATTTAATGCCCACATTTTTGACGTTCAAAAACCACATTAAACCTTAAATAGTTGTCTAGAAAATTGCTGAGATTTTTTTTTTGTTTAAAAGATTGCAAGGATGCCAAACCCTATAATACATTTAATTAATTCCTATAAGAAATTTTTACACTGCATTGGATAGATCAAGTCTAGATTAATAATTAAATATTCTTAATCCATTTATAATGTCAAATTAATTACAACCTGATAGGAAAGTGTACATTAATTATTTTACTTGGTTAAATGATTTCCCTCTCTCAAAAATGACATTCAAACACACATTTATTAAACCCTTAACCTTAGTAACCTTAGTTCCCTTAAATGACTAGCTTAAAAAAATTTGATTGAATCATTTACTAAAACACATACTAGAAGAGTTACATAATTAAATTAACATACAAGGGCACCAAGTGGCCCCATTCACCCATTTGCATCTACATTTAAACTATTTAAAATCCCATAGTAAATATGTATTATCACCTAACAACTGTAGGGTTGATTCTCAACCCTTGGATATATTCAATTGTGGCCACTAGATCTTAGAGTTCCAACCAACGCTAACCACCCTTATGGAATTTTATTAAATCCTTTTTCTTGCCCTAGCCTCGTCATTTTGGCCTCTTTTATTTTCTTTGATTGCAGATTGGAGGAGTGGTGGTCATGAAAGCAAGGAGGAAGGCCATGAAGGGATTCATTTGGATCTAGCTTGGTTTAGTTTAGTTTATGGATTTATTATAGCAATGTATTCCATTTGTTGATTGTAGAGGTTTCTAGTCTAAATATGGGGTAGTTATTTAGTTATTTGCATTTATTTAGTTTTCTATTTGGGGAAAAACATTTTTCCAATTAATCTAAGAGAGTTGATACATTTAAATTCCCATTCAAATATTTACAAGCTAAAAACAATGAATTTATTCCCTTATGGTTTGCTAGTGGTTTCCTTTTCACATTTTATGGGCTTAGATTTAAATTTAATCAAGCTCAAATTTGCACAGTCCGGGATTTTAATTTTTTTCTGTCATTGATGAAACTGCCTCCCTGAGCAGGCCGACAGTCCTGGGACCACCGCCCTACCTGGGTGATGATTTGTAAACTATCACCATGCCTTGGTGGTGGTTCAAAGACCACCACTCTGATCTGACTGGCGGTCTAGAGACCATTGCTCTACACAGGGTGGCGGTCCTGTTCTTCGAAAGTAGAACCATCATTTTGATAATTTTTTCCAAAAACAAACTTTAAGGGGGTGATCTACATTTTTTCCTTAGCTTAGATTTATATGTCTAAAGAAACTAGTTGAACGGTTAAACACATTTATTCATTCCATGACTTAAATCACTAATTACAAGGATTTTCTATTTGAATAGCAACAAGAAAGCAACTACAAGAATATTTTTCCAACAAAATTGTTTTCAAACTGAAATGAAGGAGTGAATTTCCATCTATTTCTAGTATCATTGTTTTCCCTTCCATAACAAGAATGTAATTTTTAAACAAAGTAATTCACTATATCTTAGTTCTTTGTTACATTATAACCACAACATTTTATTCAAAGAAAACACAAGAAACTACATTACATTCCAATTTTTCTAAGAATACATTCCTAATGATTTACAACTTCCAACTTTTCCTTTCATGCTTACAATAATGCAACTCCTACAAATAACAATGAACTTTATTTTTTTTATTTGAACATAACTCATCTCTTACAATACAAAAAGCTTTCTTTCCAAAAATACATCACAAATTGATAAACAAAATATACAATACAAATTTTCTGTTAAATGCAAGACTACTAGCCTTCCACCTTAGGTGGGAATTACATGAAAGGTTTTTACATTGAAGGATTCCCTTTTGACTCCTACAAGTGCTAAGTCCCAAATATTCAACAAGAGCTCCACCATTTCTTTACTTCAACCACAACAACAAAAATGGGGGATAAGAAACACTCTTCACCTAACCAATAATCCAATGAGGAGAAGTTATCCTCCTCATTGGCCTCTGAGCCCCAACCAAAGTACAATAAGGAATGGATACAACTCATGAAAACTAACAAAATACTTCTACATAACAATACACACTTTCACCACCATATCACACACATTCAAATAAAATGATAACAATAAGAAAAATACAACTTTAAAAATACACAAGGCTTGCAAACAAAAAGCCAATGGAACAAGGAATCTATGGGGAGATCACTTATGCCTCCCAATTAGATTAGGTGGCCACCTTAAAGCCCTATAAAACACAACTCAAAAACCCTAAACAACTCTTATGCCACCCTCAAGATCCTCTTATGCTGCCCACATTCTCTTATGCCTCCCTACAATCTCTTATATCTTCCTCAAAAGAGCTAAGTGAGAAAAGAAAGTATTTTTCTTGTCAAAGGTGGGGCACCCAACCCAACTCCCTACCAAAATATGAAATGACACTCTTATGCCTCCCTACAATATAAAATTTCCATAGCCTTCTCCTACACCATACTAAGGCATTCTACCCATGATCCTAATAAGAACACAAACCATTCACTTGCATACAATCCACACATATAAAACAAAACAAGTAAAACACGTAAAACAAGGGTGTAGTTCCTACCTTTCCATAGTAAGAACTTGAATAAAGAGTCACCCTCCAAGATCCTTCAAGCTCAATACAACTCCAAAAGATGTAAAATTTCAACAAGCACTTGAATAAAAAACCCTCTAACTCCAAAATTACAAGATCACAATAAAATGAAGTAACCCCCAAACAAACAAATAAACTTGCATATGTAGAAAAAGAGGAGAGGAGGGTGACATGTCTCCATATAAGATACCACATAATTTATCCTCAACTCCATATCACAAGTGAAAGCTATATATCTCTCGAAACTGAACCCTTGTCGAGAGATGACTGCAGGGGTTCTAATATTTCTCTGAATATCTCACTTTCATATATACAATGGAAACACCTTAGGTTTGTGGGTATACCTATTGTTGAGGCGAGTCTCCGGTATAAAGGACGGTTCCTTTTTGATGTATCCTAAACTAAGTTTTTGGGTTTTTAAGGGTAAAAAGATGACTGTAAATGAATTTAGAATGGCATGATACACCAAATTTGTTGAGGGATTTGACCGAGTACATACACAATCAAATTGAGAATGAATTTTGGATGCACAAAACAATAATTTTCAGTGGAATATTAAGGAAAAACACTTTGTGTATTGAGGGAATGAGTCACAACAACACAATAAGATAAACATGCACACTAATATTATGTAGAAATTAATAGATTGGCAACAAGGTAAGATGATTAATCAGGGAATTTGACATTCACAAGAATTAATAAGATATACACACCACTAAAAATATTTGGAAAGGAAGAAATCAGTTCTCATTCAAGGGGCAAAACTCACAAATTTTTCTTCAACACTCCTATGTCTAAAAAGTCGTTTATCCGTGCCTTTCTAGTGCACACAATATATAGAAAAATAATTCACCCCTTCCCTCCTAAAAATAGGCTAAAATTTGTACTCACCCATGCATGCTAATTTTACCCCTTTATCATGAATAAATAAAGGAATAAAAATAGACATGCTGATTATAATGAGGTATTAATAGCCTTAGTTATAAAAATAAATTTCAGTCCAAGTGTAGTTGACTGATCCGTTTTTAATAAAATTGGGTGAATAATATGGCTAAAATTTACCACTTGCTTACTATGCAAGTTTCCTCCAATGTGCATGCAACTTGGTCTTTTGTGCCACTTGCTATCTATATCCTTTCCTACATGATTGAAATAATCATTCTCTACTAATGTTGACACCTGTTCTCATGCTCAACTTTTTTCTTCTTGTTTGTTCTGTATTTTAGCAATGAAATGTAAAATATAGTTATGTGTACATAAAACTAATTCCTTTTGTCCCACACACTTAGCAAAATTTATTCCTCTACTATGTGGACCACTTTGACTATGAGTACTTTACACCTTTTGAAATAAGGTCACATGTTATGATTTAGGAAAGCACATATAATAATTTATGTTTACAAGTGAACCCCTCTCCATCATAATCATTACCCTCTTTAAATAATCCTATGCAAACATTATAATCTAAGGAAATGATGTTATGGTGAATATTTGATCATTATTTTATTAATCATTGCACTTTTGAAAATAAGGTCACGAGACCCTTTGTATAGTTGATGGCATTTACATTATTGTTAGGCATTATCTAAGGTCGATGTAATGATAACATTAAACTGGGTTTAATCCCCTTCGTGTTGATGAATCACCCCATTATTCATTTTTTCGATGATTGTTTGATCAAACCCTAGTTAGGGTTTTGTAATTTCTTGCCATGTATGTCCTTTTCCAACCCACATTGAATTATTTAATTGGTGATCAAGTTGGGAACCTAAAACATGGAACCCTAGTTGCTTTCCTCATCTGAGAGCTCACTCGAGTAAGCGAAGCTCTGTAAAAAATTTGTTGTTCTGCTGCCATTGTTATTTTGATTGGATCTTTGTGTTTCTCATGTGAGGCTTATGCGGAAGAAGTTTTGTAAAATTATTCGATGTGTGGCTATCATTATTTTTGATTTCGAGCTTGAATGAAAGATTATGTGGAATTTAGGGCTTGTTCCTGTTCTGATATTTCTCTACGAAGAGTTTTTTGATAGCCATTTATACAAGGGGAATTTTTGAGAGTTTCCTTTTTCCTGTTCTTGCTTCAATGTGGTCATTATTTTTTGATCACTTTTGAGCTCTGGCTCTGGTCCATAGTTGAGATTAGTATGTCTTGTTTTCTCCCTTCAGATTCGATATGAATTTTGGCCTGGATGTTGAAGGTTTTTAGAAATTGTGTGCTTAGTTTCATGTTGTTCTGATTCGTTATGGTTGCCTTAATATTTTTATGGATTTTGCATCCACTAAACACAACTTGAATCTATAGTTTCTATTCAGAAATGTTTGTCTCATTAATATTCGTCGTTTTGAAGGTAAGACCCTAGTAACTCTGGAAGCTCTGTATTCATTGGGTATTTTCCTTGCGTATCGAACATGAAGATCTCGCTTTGGTTTGATTTCTTGTTTAGCATTGATTTGTTGCAAACCTTTATGTTTCAATGTGATTTTGCATGGAAATAATTTTTGAGCCTAGAAATACTTATGGGTGCTTGGTTTAAAGAAAAGATACCTTCAAGGGTTTGAAGATAACTCCTTTTTTGAGCCTTCTGGTAAGTTTTAAAACTTTACCTCCATTCCAAAACTAGTAAAATCCAGATCTTTCCTTTTAAAGACATGGGTGTTGTATGAAATCTCTTACTTTCTAAGATTTTTTGTTGTTTCTTTCCTCAGTACGGTAAAAAATCATGACTCTCGCTTGTTTGGAACTTTGTATTATGCTTTGAGCCTGAGGGATTCCTCTATATGCATAGTTAGTTCAATATAAAGCTTTTTGTTATATGGGTTCATTTACCTGATCCACGGAAACTAGGATTTCATGTTTTTGAGTCAGATCTAAAAATACCCAATAATGGGATTCCTTTGATTATTATCGCCCTCAAAAACTTTGACCTTGGCATTGCATTTTTTTCTTCTTAAAGGGTTTCAAAATTGTGATGGAGCTTTGTTTGGTTGTCATTTTTTGGATGGTTGGAGCTCTCTCTGTAGTATTCATATTTTCTCTTGAAAATTTTCCTTAATTGTAAGGCCTTTGTATCGAAATATTTAACTTTGTATCCGTATTTTATTATCTTAATGAATGTAAATATAGGCCTCATTTACAACTATTATTCACCATTTACCTTAACTGTTGAGTCTCATAGATGTATTTTAATGCCGGAGACCTAAGAATATGATGAATGCATCCAATACTATGACTTGATCTATTTGATGACTTCAAAGATAGATATATTAATGAAAATTTCTTTTTGTTCACATTAAAATATACCTACTCCTTTCTCAAGGGTTCCTTTATGAAAAAGTATCTATATTCATATTTTTATGCTTGGCTCACAGAGTTTATCCATAATCTCGAGATGGAACTTTTCTGATTATTAATTTTTCTTTTACAAACTAAGGTTTCATCCTTTTCTTGGAAGACAAACCATAACAGGATATATACTTGCAAAACTTCTTCTTTCTTATTTAGAAATAATATGATTCCTTGATGAAAAGAAAACAATCAGATATAACTTGTGCATCCATCGTTGGAAAATATTTTGTTAAGAAATTGATATTCTGCATAACTGTTGTTTCTTGAATCCTCAATTATGTTATTCAGCTTTGGTCTTGCAAAAGAATCACCGATAATTTCATCATTTGTATTTTTAAAATTGATCAATAGATGTTTTTCTTTTGCAACACTAAGATTTTGAGATCTGTTCTTGAAAAGGGCCTCCTGTATCAGTTATCTCACTTTAAGTATCATCAGAAGTTTGAAATTTGTCTTGTTATAGCTTTAAATTATTCCTTGCAAAATGAATTCCTAGAGGAAAAATATCTTCAACAATGAAAGACATGGAACTTGTATCTTCTTTTGTTTGATTTGTGCATATTCCGTATCTAACTTGCAATTTTTTAGAAAGCTTAAAATTGAAAGACACTTATATATTAGCTTGTAATATATGACTGCTCTTCTTTAAGTAAGATGAATCTAAGATAAGGATCTTTGAATGAACTTTGTTTTGATATTCCACATAGTTTTATTCCCTGATAGCTTGATCTGATCCTGAAATTATTGGCATGCACTGTTTTGATTCAACTGTACTTGAACATTATTTGATGTATTTGAAGCCTAATGGTATCCATAGTTTGCAATTTTCTCTACCTGAAAGACTCACCTGAAACTTTCTCATGAGAAAATATTTTTCTTCTAACTACATCTTCTGAAGAAAAGTACCTTATTTGTTATCTCAATTATACCTTTTGGAGATAATATTTATACCTGAATGTCAGCATCTAAAATGTCCTTTGATAATTAAAGGAAATATGTATTCCTTGAATTATACTTGAATATGACCCTTTGTAACTTGCCACCTTGTGAACTGTACTTCAATTTTGTGAGTAATTAGTACATTCCAAGATTTGAAAACATGCTTCTAAATCTTTCTTTGTGATGAACCCCAATTATCAGGATTGTAATCTTGTAAAATTATTTTGATGTGAACCTGCTTCTTTTAATGTGAATCTATTTTCTATTTATACCATTTGTACCTACACATTTATCAATTAGTTAGAAAATAGGAATGCCATAGGCTTTTATTTTAACATCTGGTTGACTTTTTTTTTTCTGTGTCATGCGCTCTGAAATTGATACTTTCCTTATGAATTATTTTTTGTACTTGATTTTGATTCCAATCTCATTTAAGAAAATCCATTTGTCTAAAAATGTGAGTACAACAGACATGGAAGTCTAGAAATCTAACATGGTTTTCTTCTCTTTTTCAGGTACCTACTGAATATTCAAGCAAGAGTAGCAAAAACAACTGAAAATCAATTGGGAGAATCCATATGAATACAAAATGATGGATCTCCATTTCTCTTTTACTCATAGCTTTACACACATGCAATTTATTTATGCACTTGCTTTCGTGGTTAATCCCACGAATTTTGTGGGTTTACTGTACTGTTATTCCTTATGAATAAATGAACTATTTTCATGCAATGAGATGTATGTATTTCTTTTTTGTACTTTCTTCATTTCAATGGATATTAAAAGAACTATATAACTCAAAAAAATTAAATACTTCACTTAATATTGGAAATAAAATAAAAATTAAATGTACTTCAATTTTGATGCTCATTGAAAATGCAAAATGTTTGTAAAACTACCTTTTCCATGCTCCAAACCTGCAACTAGTTTACAACTGCAGAACATTATGTTTGATACATGTTTCCCTTCCTTCCTTCCTCAGGGCCTTATAATGGTCATTTATGGCTGTTATATAGTTCTGATGAAGGCAGGAAATGGAATGGATGCATCTATGAGGCATGGCATTCTATAACTACACCCGAGTTTTAGTTTTGATCCAAAAGTGACTTCCAATACTATCCAAAACCAAAAAATTAAAATCTATATCTTCTTCCAAGATGGCTGACCCAAACATATCCAAACTTGTAACTAACCAATCTGAGAAACTTAAAAAGTTTCGAGTTGAACTTTTCTACATGGGGTGTAATTTTTTAAAAAAGATTTATGGTGATCATATGTGGAAATTTTCCTACTATCTTGTAGACCAGTGCCTTGATCTTGTCCATTGGGCATGGAGTTAAAACATATAACCAAAATTGCCTTTCTGAAAAACAATCCCTCCCGAAAACAAACTAAAGCTAGGAAAGGATTTGGTGAACCGAATCACGTGCACAAGTGAACTTATTTAAATTGAAAGCCATAATGTGCATGAAATACAATTACTAAAAGGGAAATCCTAATATACCATATTATATCCAACACCAAATCGAGGCTAAACAAATCCTGAAATAGGCAGTGAAAAATAACTTCCTTTTCTCTAGAAATGAGGTAATGAAATCATCTTGCAAAACAAGTAACATGACATAATTGAAATTGAGATGTGTACCTTGAATTTGTTCCAAAACACGTAGAACCTTTCTAACTGATTTGTAAACTGTTCAGAGGGTCTTTGGAATTGATTCTTGAGGATATGATGCTCATTTTTAGGCTCTGATACAAGCATGAAATCTGTTATTGTTGTAGCTTGTTATGAACCAGCAAGGTACCAAATAGGAAATGGCCTCCAAAAAGTTGGTAAACTTATTCTCTTGTTTTGTAGGAAACATGAACCTTGTTTTCGATCACAAGAATTTTCTAAAGTTGTTTTGAAAGCTAATATGAAGGTTTTTCAACCCCTATAGGCTGCTGTTTGATTATTTTGACATTTTGAAACTGTTCTAAAAAGTAATCAACCTCTTCAAGCTATTGCATCTTCTCAATCTTGAAATCATAAACATGATAAGATGACTATTATACTTCTTTAAAATTAATTTAAAAAAATTAGTCTCTTCAAATTGTAGTTTATCTTCTTCAAGTTTCTGATTCATTACTACTGTGATTGATATTTCAGCAATACTTTCAAACCCCTCCATTCTATTTTTTCTACCATATTTCCTGAACATTTATTTTTCTCCTTAATGAAAGAAATATTCTCACGAATACTTGTAGTATATTCCGACAGTCCTTGTGAATCACTGTATGTCCCTAATAAGGCATATATCTCCATGCATGCAGCACAATAAGGGTCTTCACACTCAGCTGCATCTTGATTAACCTAAAACTATTCTTTCTCTTTTTCGTCATCAACCAAGACATTTTATTAGCTGAAGACAATCTACTCTTTCCCTGAAATTGATGAGTTAACATCAAAAGTAATATGAAAATCCTCTTTTATTATGAAAAATTTCTCCTCTTCATATTCTGAAGATCATGATGAATCAGTGACTAGTGAGAGTATGGTGTCGTTGTGTACACTACACTTAGAGAATGAAAATTGTTGATCATCTTTCACCCGCTTTTGGTCTATTGAAAAATTAGAGTGTGTCTTTTGCATGGTTTCATCTTGTAACTCTGGACTATGATGAAAATGAAATGTAGAAACCCATTACTCTATACTATGTAAAAATTCTAGCCTATTATTTTCTTCAGTTAGCTGGCCCTCCTGAATGATATTTTGATCCTCTCTTTCCTAGACTAGAAGTATGGGTAAAGGAGGAGTGGGACTAATTTCAGCCTTAATTGGAAAATTTTGAATAAGAGGCTAGGGTACAAACTCTGTTTTTAGGAAAGCATCTAAATTCCAACTTGGACACTTTAATTTGAGTTCTTGTGGAATAGAAGGAGCAGGGATTGCAACAACCTTATAATTATATAAACTGATGAATGTGATACTTTGGTTGACAAGGGGAATATATAGGCACTGAATTCTGACAAACCTCATGCCTATCATTTTTCACTGCTAATGATTTCTCATATAGTTCCTTGACATCTAAAAATGATTTCTTATGTCCATTAGGCTCGATTTCAAGATCTCTATGCCTTTCACATGTAGCATAACCCTCTGCATAACTTTGACCTTGAATAACATAATTTTGACCTTGAATAGCATAATAATCATCATATTGATAATCATAATGATTTCCAAGGTTTGGATCACAAGGATATTCATTCTGATAGGGGTTATAGAACTCGTTTGAAGAGGAAATTAGATAAAATGCTGGTTTGGCTGATAATATTGTTGGAAATGAGGGTTCATGAGTACAAAACCTCATAAAATATTGAAACAATGAAAAATAGGTCTGCTGCTCATAAATAATAGTTGATAATAGCTAAATAACAAATATGATTTTCTTGAAAATTGCCTGAAGATTGCAGCTAAATTTTTTGATGATGTTTAAAAGTGTTATACTAATTTGAAATCAGATTTACGGAGTCGCCATATGAGTTATGCTTTGGATCTTAAATCTTTAGAACACATCAATGGTATTTTTGTCTCACCAGTACTGCCAAAAATTGTTCTCTCAAAAGTACACCCTTGCTGAGAGATGACTACAGGGGTTCTAAGCTTGCTCTGAATCTCTCACTTTCGTAGATATGATGGAAACACCTCAAGTTTGTGGGTATACCTATTGTTGGGGTGAGTCTCAGGTATTAAGGTAAGTTCCTTTTTGATGTATCCTAAACTAAGTTTTTTGGGTTTTGAGGGTAAAACAATGACTGTAAATGAATTGAAAATGGGGTGACACACCAAACACGTTGAGGTATTTGACTAAGTACATGCAAAATACAATTGAGAATGAATATTGGATGCACAAACCAATAATTTTTTAGCAGAATATTAAGGGAAAACACTTTGTGTATTGAGGGAAAGACACAACAACAAAATAAGATAAACATGCACACTAATATTATGTACAAATTACTAGATTTGTAGCAAGGTAAGATGATTAATCATGGAATTTGACATTCAAAAGAATTAATAAGATATACACACCACTAAAAATAATTGGAAAGGCAGAAATCAGTTCTCATTCAAGGGGCAAAACTCAAAAATTTTTCTTCAGCACTCCTATGTCTAAAATGTCCTTTTTCTATGCCTTGCTAGTGCACACAATCTATAGAAAAATAATTCACCCCTTCCCTCCTAAAAATAGGATAAAATTTTTACTCTCCCATGCATGCTAATTTTACCCTTTATCATGAATAAATAAAGTAATAAAAATAGACATGTTGATTACAATGAGGCATTAAAAGCCTTAGTTAAAAAAAAAATATTTCAGCCCAAGTGCAATTGACTGATCTATTGTTAATATAATTGGGTGAATAATTTGGCTAAAATTTACCAATTGCTGGTTGTGCAAGTCTCTTGCAATCTGCATGCAACTTGGTCTTTTGTGCCACTTACCATCTTTATCCTTTCCTGCATAATTGAAATAATCATTCTCTGTTGATGTTGACACCTGTTCTCATTCTCAAAAAATTTCTTCTTGTTTGTTCTGTCTTTTAGCAATGAAATGAAAAATATACTCATGTGTAGGTAAAACTAATTCCTTTTGTCCTCCACAGTTAGCAAAATTTATTCCTCAACTGTGGGGACAACTTTGACTATGAACACCTTACACCTTTTTAAATAAGGTCATGGGTTATGATTTAGGAAAACACATATAATAATTTATGTTTGCAAGTTGACCCCCCTCCATCATAATCGTTACCCTATTTGAATAATCCTTTACAGACATTATAATCTAAGGCAATGATGTTATGGTGAATATTTGATCAGTCTTTGATTAGTCATTGCACTTTTGAAAATAAGGTCATGGGACCCTTTGTATCATTGATGGTGTATACAATATTGTTAGACCTTGTCTAAGGTCAATGCAATGATAAAATTAAATTAAGGTTGGTCCCCTTCGTGATGATGACTCACCCCATTATTAATTTTTTTGATGATTGTTTGATATAACCTTGGGTAGGGTTTCGCAATTGCTTGCCACGCATGTACTTTTCCTACCCAGGTTGATTTAGTTAATCGGTGATTAAGTTAGGAACCTAAAACATGGAACCCTAATTACTTTCCTCATTTGCGAGCTCACTATAGCTAGCGAAGATTTGTAAATATTTTGTTGTCTTACCAAAATTGTTCTTTTGATTGGATCTCTGAATTTCTCATGTGAGTCTTCTGTGAAATAAGTTCTTGTTATCTCTCAAAAGTGTACCCTTGTTGAGAGATGAGTGCAGGGGTTCTAAGCTTGCTCCGAATCTCTCACTTTCGTAGATACAATGGAAACACCTCAGGTCTGTGGGTATACCTATTTTTGAGGTGAGTATTTGGTATCGAGGCTCTTTCCTTTTTGATGTATCCTAAACTAATTTTTAGGTGTTTTGACGGTAAAAATATAACTGTAAATGAATTGAAAATGGGGTGATACACCAAACTTGTTGAGGGATTTCACTGAGTACATGCACAATCAAATTGAGACTGAATCTTGGATGCACAAACCAATAGTTTTTAGTAGAATATTAAGGAAAAACACTTTGTGTATTGAGGGAATGAGTCACAACAACACAATAATATAAACATGCACACTAATATTATGCAGAAATTACTAAAATTTGCAGCAAGGTAAGATGATTAATAAGGGAATTTGACATTCACAAGAATTAATGAGATGTACACACCACTGCAAATAATTGAAAAGGCATAAATCAGTTCTCATTTAAGGCACATAACTGGGAAAAATTACTTCAGCATTCATATGTCCAAAAATTCCTCCTTTTTGCCATACTAGTGCACACAATATATAGCAAGATTATTCATCCAATCCATCTTAAAAATAGGATAAAATTTGTACTTACCCATGCATGCTAATTTTACCCCTTTATCAAGAATAGATAAAGCAATAAAAATAGACATGTTGATTACAATGAGGTATTAATAGCCTTGGTTACAAAAATAAACTCCAGTCAAAGTGCAGTTGATTGATATATTTTTAATAAAACTTGGGTGAATAATCTATCTAATAATAACTCTTGCTAGCTGTATGCTTTTGCATTCTTCTACATGATATGACACTTGCAATTTGATCCACTTGCAATGTTAAATTTTTCACTTTCACAATTTTGCCCGCTTGGATGCACATGCTAAAATATTTATGTGTAAGAAAAATAATACCTTTGATCTCTAAAATAATACCTACAAGATATTGATAAACGAACGACACTAACTCATTGATTCAGAAATTGAAGGATAAACATTCAGTCTAGAAGATAATGATGTGTTGTTATTTAGATATGTTTAACTATTCTTAAATTTCTTCATATTGATCATATTATGATGTTCGAAAATATTTTATGATTCGTCTAATATTGAAGAGATGGTGAAATTATAGATATGTGTGAAATCGTGAATGAGTGATGGAATTACTTAGTTAAGATGATTTAGTTGGTTTATGATCTTATTTAAAATTAATGAATTGGTAGAATCCAAATGTTGGAAATTCGAACAATAGGTGAATTACTTGGTTTAAGTAATGGTTAAATTATGATATTTAAGGATGTGAATTGTTATGTCAATATGTATGTATTATAATATTTCAACATCATTAATATGGCCATGAGGCCAGAAAGGTATTGTTTGATTTTTCAGGAAATTTTAGCACGACAAACTATCGGGGGATAGGAGACCAACAACGAAGGAATGTGGGGTATAAGCAATAGGTCACAAGGAAATAACAACATAACCTCTTAGATGTTGTCTTCTAAGAGGTCTCCATGGGGGAGCACCTCAAATGTTACCTTGGGGTTATGTTTTTATTTCCTTGTTGTTTTAATGATTTGTGAGTATTTTGGATTTAATTTTGTTTTATGAGTCACCTTGTTTAGTGTTAGTGAAAATGCTGAAATTATTTGGGCTAGACTTGATTAATTATGCTAATTAGGAAAGTGAAATTAGGGGTAAAATATTATATGGAATATACCTTATTCCTTTCTCTCTCATATTAGAATAATTTTTTACATGAGTATGGGTGTCACTTTTGATTCCTAAACTCGAAATTTGGCCTAGAGCCCAATGTGAAAGGTGGGTGGGGTAAGAATAACTTGTTCCCCACTCTATTTTTCACTCCCCCACCCATACCTATGACTTGAGTGGTCATAATTAGACCCTAGTCATGATATATTATTAAAATATAGGAAATAAATACACTTGTATCTTGAGCCCCTAAAAAAATTTAAGAATGTGCAAGTGGCACATGTGTGCACATTTTATAATGTATTACCCTCAATCCCTAATATTAGTGGCATTTGGTTTGTTATGGGATTGATTGATGTTGACTTTAGGAGAGTGAAGTGGAATCCTACATGGATCCACCTCACCCTCCTATTATCTCCTTGCTAGTTTATGCTAATGTTTGGGGATGGGTGAGGGGGTGACTTTTAATGGTTTTGGAATTCTTGCAAAATTTTGGGAGAGCTTGATTTGAAGTGTCTTTGGAGCTTGGTGTGGTTTGGTTACTTGTTCATTCTTGGGATGCTTGTAATTTTGATTAGGGCTTGGAGTGGATGGTGTTTGCTTAGGATTTTTGAAGCCTTCAAGTTTGCTTGTGGATTTGTCCTCTTACAATGGAAAGGTAGATTTTCACCCTTGTGCTACCTTACTATTTTTTTATGCTCATATGTGTGGATGATGATTGTTGTATTGCTTGTGATTGTGGGAATTAGATTTTATCTTTAGGTTGTGGGAGAAATGGAAATGGGGGTAAAATTTTATGGATGCATAAGAGCAATGTATTGGGTATTTTTTAGGAGGGAGTTGGGTTTGGATGTCCACCATGTAAATAAGTAAAAATTGAACTTATTTTGTTATTTCCCTGAGGGAGGCATAAGAGTGAGGGAGGCATAAGAGTGGTTTATTTTTGAGGGAGGCATAAGAGTTGTATATATTGTTCGAGAGAGGCGTAAGAGTTGTTGTGTGTTTTGTGATGGAGTTCTCGGAGGCTCATAGGTGGACACACAAACCCTTGGGAGGCATAAGGTTAACCCCATGTTCCTTTCTCCTCCTTGGCTTTAGTATGAAGCCTCTGTGATTGTGAACTTGATGGTTTTGTTGTTATTTTAGTAGTGTTATTATTGTGTTGAATTTCTTAGTTAAATGTGATTGTGGAAGCCCTTTTGAGTTTCCATTGGTTGCTTTATACCCCTCATTTCTTCTTTGTTGGGGCTCGAGGGGCAATGAGGGAGAAGGTTTCTCTCAATCATTAGATATTTTGTTGCGTGGAGATTGTTTCCTACTCCCCCAATTTTTTGTGTGCTTGATCTTGATGAATATGGTCGAACTCAATGGGAGAAGTTATCTTGTTTGGGAAAGGAATGTGAAGTTGCAGTTGGTCCTTCTGTGACTGTATAACTTGTAAATTGTACTCAGAGTATATTGATGTAATTTTATTCATTAGTTAGTTCTTGTACATGATTTATTATGACCTTCATCATTTTAGATGAAACACAAATCTTGTAATGGTTTTGTAATGATTAGAATTAATTTTACGATATACTTTTCCTTTATAAAAATAGAAGTTGTCTCAAGTAAATGAATAAATTACAACTAAGATTACCGCTTTGAATAGTTATGTAAAGGAATTTGAAAGTGATAATTTTTAAACTTGATAAATGTACAAATTTTACACTATAGTTACTTGGATGCATATAAATGTATATCCATATGAATTTAATAATTGTAACATTTATCCTCCCACACTAATTGCAATTCCACATTTCCAATGAGAGACATAATTAATAAATAAATATAATATGATTAATTGCAAAACTTATATTATCATTGTATAAATATTATTAATAAAAAGAAAACTATATTTGTGTGTGTGTGTCTATATATATATATATCCAAAATTAGCTTTATCCGTTGTGCATTTTGTATTGACTAGTGGAGAGTTTGTTTTGATAAATAAATTTAAAAGAAAAAATATAAGTGTGAATGTTTAGGTTATATATGTTAGAATTTTTTATAAGGTTGGGTGGAGGGGCGTGGACTCGACCCCCAACACATATAATATATATAGGGTGGGGGTGGGGTCGGCGCCTCTCACCACAACACTTTGAAGCTCCATCTAAAATTAAACCAAACCTCCCCTTTTATCTATGAAGTTGGTCATTTAATTTTTACGGACCATGTTTTATCCGATCTCGATTTCATTAAATCTATGGTCACTCTAAACTTTGTTTAGTTCGAACTTATATATATATAATATATATATCGGTCAATTTCAGGTCAGATAACAAGTGCTTGGTTATTTTAAGGGATAAAGAAATATATATATATAGAGGTCGGATAACAAGTGTCTGGTTATTTTAAGGGATAAAGAAATATATATATATATATATATATATATATATATATATATATATAGTAAGAATATATATATATGTATTTTGTAAGAATACATATGTATGTATTTACATTTTTATTAACTTTTAAATGCTATATATACAATGTGTATATATATGCTTGTGATAAAAATAACGAAATATACAAGAAGAAAATGGGTAAATACCTACAACTCAAATAAGTTAGTTAAAAAAAAAAATTGGGTATGATGAAATATTTATATAGCTGTGTGTAAATACTTGTATACACCAAATTCTTGTTGTGTATTTTTCTCTATTTACTTAGAATAAAAATAGGAAAAATCCCATAACCCAAATAAGGGTAACCCTTCACAAAATCAATACATTAACCAGTATAATGTCAAATAGAGAATAAGAAAACCCTAGGAGAGGGATGCTAAAACTAAATCCTATTCTTGTGAGCATTCACCCTGAAACTTGAGCTTTCCTCCATGGCTTCATCTTCTCCTTCTTCGTTGGCCTACAAAACAACAAGATAAAATGAGAGGATAGGTTAAGAATTTGGTATAAGAGGACCCATAAATATTTCTAGGTTTTCTTTCATGTAGCCTAGATCTAAGGGCTCAGATAGAATATATCTAATGGTGTAGGATGAACCCTACATCACTTAAGTGATGGGGTATTTAGGGTGGAGTGAAATAAATAAAATATTTGTGTGTAATGTTAAATTGGGCTTTAGGGGTTAGAATAAGTTGTGCACCTTGTATTGGGATAATGAATTTGATTGTATTGTGCATGTCTTTAACATTACAGGATTATTATCCTTGTCTAATTTAATTTAAACATTGATTATGGATCTTAAATAAATTAATTTAAAAGGAATTAATGGATTTAAGTAACAAAAATCTTATGAGGATTATTTAAATAAAAGTTTGGAGTCATGTTAGTGAAATAATTAAAACATAATATTAATTTTTAAAATTGAGGCAATCTTAATTAGTCGATAATTGATTTCCGATGCCTTGTAATTATTTAAAATTTTATAATCCGGATTAGAGTAAATCTCAGCTAGTTCCTTACCCTTTCAAAAAAGATTATTCCATAATTTTACTTGTTTTCCAATAGGGTTTTAACTTAATTTGTTGTTGAGAAAATGTGGGCATTACACTTGATATCAGAGTCGTGGGTTCAACGCTTGGACCCTGGGCCCATTTGTAAACCCAAAAAATAGATACTAAAATTTGAACCTTCATGATTAAAATAATAATAAAATAAGAAATTTGTTTGGATTATTGTACTCGCCTAGTGGCGTTTTGTCAAACTTGATTAACGGAAAATGTCAAATTAGATTGATATTCTTGTAAACTTCTAGTATATCAAGAATTTGGATTCATTGCAAAGATGTTGTGTATTGAATTCTAGCTCTTGATTTTAGTTGTGTGATGTGTTGACCCTTTTGAATCTTCTCCTTGTTTGGAATGTTATTTGTGTGATATGACTCTTGTGGATTAGTGCTAGTGTTGTGTTTAGAGGTCAGTTGAAGGAAATTAGAATTTGATTAGCTGTTAGAACTATCCTTCTTCTATGGTTAGACGGGTTAGTTTGGTTATTATTTTGTTGACTTAACTCATGTATGGGAGTGTAAATGTCAAAGCATGGTGTCACATTGATCCATTTTTACATATGCATTCTTAAATCTGAGCTCGTTGGATAGTACTCCTAATGACAGTCCAAGAAGGGGTTGCAAAGCGAACGTGATGTGGACTTTTCTTAATTTTTATATTCATAAACTTATGTTATTTTATCATGGACCAACATTTGATTTTATAATTCGATTGAGAAGCTCTGAGGCTCTTTTTTAATTTATATTTTGTGATATTTTCAAGGATTTCAATATGGCTACTTAGCCGTTTTATTTGATTACCGACATTTCTTGGTTTTTACTTTTGATTGGACTTGGAGCTTGTTATTTTGTTGGCTATTGATGAGCTGATTCTACACTATTTGTATTGTGATCTTTCATCGTATGGGGGTACACCCTATGTGCCTTGATGTTATAACTAGGTGCTTTAAGTTATGTCATGGGTCTTGGAAGGATGAAACCATGTGTGTGTCTATGGTATTGGAGTGACTCTTGCGTTACTAAACCTTCCTAGAGAGAGAGTTCTTTATGTCATGCAATTTAGTTGGTAGTTTCACTAGAATTGGTTGTGATTCTTTTACATTCTAGTAAAATCTCGGTTCCTCATCAGAGTAGATGTTTTTGGTTATGGAATTATGGATTGTGTTAAGATCGGATTAACTTTTGGTTGATTATAGGTTTTTATGGATAACTGTACTTGTTTTTCTCTCGATGACACTTCAATAGATCTACCACTTCTCTAAAATTTTAAATTGTTATGTATACCACTCTATAATCTATTAGTATTGGGTGATGTTGAGACACTTCCAGATACTTTTTGGTCAGTTGAACCTTGCTCTTAGAGATTTTGGGTTTTGTAAATCTTAAAAATTATAATCTCAGTTGTTCTTATGACCCCCCCTTTCTTTTAAAGCTATGACACTTGGTTGTAGAGGCCATGTTTGGGTAAGTTAGTTGATTTCCCTCTTGCATTTGATGTCTTCTAGATGGGAAATGTGGTGATGAGCCAAAATTAGCAGGAACTTGACAAGGTCATAACTTGAGCTCTAGGTGTCTGTTTGAGTCCATTTTTTTAAACCTCATGTTTCGATGAGACGAACGCAGTGAATACCCACCCTACCAGTTGGGGAAAGTTTCGACAAATTTTTGGGCCCTAAATCTTCCATCTTGAGGCCAAAAAATTAGGATTTAAGTTGTAGTTCAGTTTTTTCCTATTTTTGGGCATTAGTTAATTTTAGTCTATTAGTTGCATTATGAGTTAGAAAGTTGGAAATTCCTCTAATTTAGGAATGTAGAATATGTGTTGCAATTTTTGCGCCCGTACGAATAAGCATGCAAACTTACTAAGAATAACAGGTTCTAGTAAACTGCTAAAAATAGTAATTTCCGCCACTGATAGTAGATTTAGTCAAGTTAGAATTCTCTTGGAAAATCAAGTTGGGAGTTGTTTTACTATTTAGGAAACATTGTAATTCATTATTCAATAACAAAGGAGGAGACCATTTTCTTTTGGAGTTCATATTATTTGCAGTATATCAATTTTGTTCATAATTTGGCTTCATTATCTGGTATTAGAGCAAGTTTGAATTCTTAAAAAAAAATGGTAGGAAGACGAAGAGGAAGAGGAGGTGGTATTTCCTAGAGGAATAGAAATATGCAAGATCTGCAGATGTAAGTTGCTGCGCTTAGTGCAATGATAACCCAGAGAGAAAATCAAGGTGGAGATGACACAAATGAAGAAGAAGTTTGTGAAGAGGAGGAAATGCAAGCACCACCATTAGCTTTTGAAGAAATGATGCTTTGAGCATTAGAAGGAAAGAATTATGGGATAAGAGTTGATGTTTTAGAGTATGGTGGTAGTCTAAAACAAGAGGAGTTGATAGACTGGTTGACTAGCATGGGGAAATATTTTGAGTGGAAGGCTATGTCAGAAGAAAAGAAGGTAAAATTTACATGCACAAAATTGAAAGGTCACGCTACATGTTATGGTGGGATTATCTATAGAAAGAGTGGTCAAGAAAGGGGAAAGAAAGAATTAGGACGTGGAGTAAGATGAAGAAGAAGCTGAAAGATAAATTTCTCCCTATGGATTATGCAAAAATCCACTACAGGAGGTTTCAGAATCTCAGGCAGAACTTACAAATAGTACAAGAATACATAGATGAGTTCTGCAAGTTGTCCATTCGTGTAGAGCATGAATAAAATGAGGAACAAATGACTACAAGGTATGTAAATGGATTAAAATTTTCTATTCAAGATGAGATAAGTATGCATAGGATTAAGAGCATGGAGGATGGCTATCAATTATCTTTAAAGGATGAGGAAAAATAAAATCTTAAAAGTTTTAGGAAACCACCTAGAATGAATAGGGGGCCCTCATATTCCTTTCGGGGATGAGATGGTTTCAGAAAAGGTAGGGGAGAATCATCTTGTGGATTGGAAAAGCAAGAGGATATGAGACAAGATTTCCAAAATCAACAAAGAGGCAGAGGATTTTCTAGGGATAGAGGATATGTTGGCGATAGAGGATGGGAGGCTCAACAAAGACCATTTGTTTGTTATAGATGTGGTGAAGAAGGACATCAGGCTTTTGAATTCCCACATACTTATACACATGACAAGAGGTAAGGAGATGCTCCAAGAGTAAATCTTGTTGAAGCTGAACAAGTAGAAGATGATCAAGACCTAAAAATTCCACCAAATGTTGGAGAAAATATGATGTTCAAGAGGACGATGATTTATCCAAGAAAGGAGATCAAGGGGGATGCATGGATGTGTAAAAATATTTTCAGAACAAGATGCACTTCAGGAGGAAAGGTATGTAATGTTATTATTAATGGTGGTACTTGTGAGAACATGGTTTCAAATGAGATGGTCGATAAATTGGGTCTACATTGTGAGAAGAATCCTAACCCTTATCGTATTTCATGTTTTAAGAAGGGTAATGAAGTTACTATTGATAATAGATGTTTAATACGATTTTCTATTGGGAACAATTATAGGGATGATATTTGGTGTGATGTTATTCCTATGGATGCATGTCATATGCTGCTAGGAAGACCGTGACAATTTGATAGAAAAGTTATTCATGACAGGGGAAAGAATACTTATACTTTTTGGAAGGATGGCACAAAAATAGTTTTACTACCTCTTAAGGAAGATGGGAAGGCTGAAAATATGCTTTCTGCAAAGGAATTTGTGAAGGAGACAAAGGAAAATGGTTTTTGTTATGCACCAGTCGCAAATAAGGATGAACCTACAAGTGCACAAATACCAGTAGAAACGACAGAATTAATAGAAGAATTTTCAGATGTTATTCCTGATGAGCTACTAGATAGATTACCACCCAAAAGAGATATTCAACACCATTTTGATTTGATTCTAGGGTCTTCACTCCCAAATCAAGCAGCTTATAGGATGAGCCTTACATTGCATTCAGAGTTGAATAGGCAAGTGACAGAGCTCGTGCGAAAGGGGGTCGTAAGGGAGAGCATAAGTCCATGTGCAACCCCAACTTTATTAAAACCAAAGAAGGATGGAACATGGAGAATGTGCATGGATAACATAGAAATCAATAAAATTACAATCAAGTATAGGTTCCCAATACCTTGCCTTAATGATATGATGGATGTGCTTGCTGGATCTAGGTATTTCACTAAGATTGATCTTCAACGTGGTTATCATCAGATTTGGATCAGAGAAGGAGACAAGTAGAAAACAACATTCAAGACAGGAAATGGATTATATGAGTGGTTGGTGATGCCATTCGGGTTATCCAGTGCACCTAGTACTTTTATGAGACTGATGAATACCGTGCTATGGGTGTTTAATGGTAAGTTTGTCGTGGTTTATTTTGATGATATCTTGATCTTTAGTAGAACTAAAGAAGAACATTTGAGGCATGTAACGGTGGTATTTAAAGTGTTAAGGAAAGAGAAACTCTATGCAAATATGAAGAAGTGCACATTTATGCAAGATAGTTTGGCATTCTTGGGCTTTACTATTTCAGCAGATGGGGTATAGATGGAATTAGAAAAGATAAAGGAAATTATTGAATGACCTACTCCATGGAGTATAATAGAGGTAAGAAGCTTTCATGGTCTTGCAACATTTTACAGAAAATTTATAAAAAATTTCTGCAGTATTCTAGCACCTATAACATATTGCAAAAAAGGAAGGGAGTTTTGTGGACAAAGGCAACTGAGGATAATTTTCAGTTCTTGAAGAAGAAGGTGACAAAGGAACCCATTTTGGCACTACCAGATTTTGATAAAGTGTTTGAGGTTGATTGTGATGCCTCACATGTGGGTATTGGTGTTGTTCTAAGTCAAGGTGGAAAGCCAGTAGCTTTCTTTACTGAGAAACTGAATGAGGTAAGAAAGAAATACTCTACTTATGATGTGGAATTTTATGCAATTGTACAAGCATTAAGGCATTACTTAGTGCCTAAGGAGTTTGTGTTATTTACATACCACATAGCCTTAAAGTATGTGAATACCCAAAAGAAGTTGAATAGTAGGCATGAAAAGTGGGTATCATTTTTACAGGGTTATACTTTTTCCCTAAAACATAAATCTAGAAAACAGAATCAAGTTGCAGATGCATTGAGTAGGCATCTGACTTTATTTACCACTATGGAAAATGAGGTGGTGGGTTTTTATGTAATAAAGGGTTTGTATTCTTCTGATTCTGATTTCAAGGATATTTTTGAAATGTTAATTCACCCATTGTCAGACAATGTAGGAGATGTCCACATGAGTACATTTTACAAGATGGCTACCTATTCAAGGGATTCCAACTATGTATTCTAGTTGGGTCTATGAGAGAGAATATAGTGAAAGAGTTGCATAGTGGAGGATTGGCTGGGGCTTTTGGTAAAGATAAGATGATAGCCTTGGTAGCAGAGAAATACTATTGGCCAAAGCTGAAAAGATATGTGGTAAGATATGTGGAGAGGTGTCAAATTTTCCAAGTCTCAAAAGGCCATACACAGAATACAGGGTTGTATATGTTGTTTCCTGTTCCTAAAGGGTCATGGACATACCTGAGTATGGATTTTGTTTTGGGATTACCAAAAATAAAATGAGGTAATGAATAAATTTTTGTGGTTGTTGATAGGTTTTCTAAGATGGTTCATTTTATTTCCTGTAAGAAAACAAGTGATGTGACAGGTGTAACAAATTTGGTTTTTAGAGAAGTTGTTCATTTGCATGGTGTTCTAAAAACCATTACTTCAGATAGGGATACAAGGTTATGAAGTCACTTCTAGTGGAATTTATGGAATAAATTGGGAACTCAACTATAGTTCAGCAATGCCTATCATCCTCAGATTGATGGGAAAAGAGAGGTGGTACATCAGAGTATGGGAAACCTATTAAGGTACATCGTTGGGGAAAATATAAAACAATGGGACTTAGCATTACCACAAGCTGAGTTTGCATATAACAGTTCCATAAACAGATCCACAGGAAAGTCTCCATTTTCAATTTTGTATGGGAGTAATCCACATGGAGTGTTAGATTTGGTACAACTACCAGTAGATGGCAGAGTCCGTGATGATGCAGAAGCATTTTCTGAACATATACAACAATTGTAGGAAGAAGTGCGGAAGAAGCTACAAAATAGTAATGATAAGTATAATGAAATAACATATATGCATAGACGGAGAAATGTATTTATAGTTGGTGAGTTGGTTATGGTATATCTGTGGAAGGAAAGGTTTCCAAAAGGAACCTATAACAAGCTGAAGTATAAGAAGATTGGTCCCTGTAAAATCGTGAAAAAATAAATGATAATTCTTATAAGGTAGAATTGCCATGGAATTTTGATATTTCTCCAGTGTTTAATGTTTCAGATTTGTATTATTTTAATTAGGATGGTGCAGAAGGGGATGTTATTGATGAAGTAGTAGATTGGAGGTAGTAGGTTCTGGTGAAGAAGAAAGAAGAAGTGGATTAGGTTCTAGATAAGAAAACAATTGACACGCGACATGGGAAAGACAAAAATATTTGGTATATTAGAAAGGACTGGAACAAGAGGAAAATAATTGGGTTATAGAGTGGGAGGTTAAGAAGTTGGATGTAGATAAATGAAAGCAGTTTGAAGAAGACAACTTGTAGGAGTTGCATTTTTTTCAAGCATGGGAGACTGATGCGCCAAAATTAGTAGGAACTTGATAAGGTCATAACTTGAGCTCTGGGTGTCTATTTGAGTCCGTTTTTTAAAACCACATGTTTTGATGAGATGAATGCAGTGGTAACTGGAACTACGGAATGGGGAAAGTTTTGGCACATTTTTGGGCCCTAAATCTGCCATCTTGAGGCCGCAAATTAGGATTTAAGTTGTAGTTAAGTTTTTTCCTATTTTTGGGAATTAGTTAATTTTAGTCTATTAGTTGCATTATGAGTTAGAAATTTGGAAATTACTTTAATTTAGGAATGTAGAATATGTGTGGCAATTTTTGCGCCGATACGAATAAGCATGCGAACTTACTAAGAATAGCAGGTTCTAGTAAACTACTAAAAATAGTAATTTCCGCCACCTAGAGTAGATTTAGTCAAGTTAGTTAGAGTTTTCTTAGAAACTCAAGTTGGGAGTTGTTTTCCTATTTAGGAAACATTGAAATTATTATTTAATAACAAAGGAGGAGATCTATTTTCTTTTGGAGTTCATATTATTTGCAGTATATCAAGTTTGTTCATAATTTGGCTTCATTATATGGTGTTTTAGGAGTAAAATTTTCCTTGTCATCTTGTTGCTTGGTTGGTGGTATCTTGTGGAAGTATGATTTCTATTTGGAAGCTCTCCTTGTCTTATTAAATGAATTGATTTTTAGACTAAACAAAAAACATTGTTTTTCTTTCCCATACTGATGTAAACCTCTTAATCTCGTAAAAGTAAATTTTCTCCTTTAATGGGATTTTTCATCATAAATTCTTTCAAAACTCATGGAGAACAACTTGGATTATTTTAGTGATGGTTTTATTTCTTTGGTAAACTCTCAAAATCATAGTGTGTTGCATATTGGTTGATTGATCTCTAGTTCCTATAAAATTAAAGAGGTGATATGTTGATCAATATCTTGTTCTTATAGAATTAAAAAATGTGATATGTTGATTTTCCTCTTAATTCTTATAAAATTAATAAAGTGGTATGTTTGACTCTTCCTACTCATGAAAATATAATTGGTAATATGATTAACCTAGACATAATAAAACATAGATTATGGGGCTTGGAATTTGAAACTTAACAAGTAAAGTGGAACATTAGAAAAAGGAAAATGGTTCCTTGTTCAAATCCTGGTAGATTAATAAAATAAATAAAATTATGTGAAGAATAGTAAGAACTTTGTTCTTTTACCTTCCCTATAAGTAAAGTAAATAATTCTTTCTTCTTATATACATTGACGAGATGTCGCGTGCATTTTGATGGTGTTCCTTAATAACACAAATATGTGATATCATAATAAAATTAAGGTGTTAACTAAGAAAATATAAGGAAAGAGATTTTTGAGCGTAACTATAACTTGTGTTTTATAAATTGGATTATGGAATGAGTAAATTTATATGTTTGAGTGTAATGTATAATTAAATAGCCCTGGGTGTATAAATGGCTTTTTCACCCCCTAGGTTATAAAATACATATTTGAAAAGTTTGAGCTAATTGGAAAGTTTCCTTGAGCTAGTGTAGGATTACCTAACCTCTTTTATGGCCTAATATTTAAGGATTTTGATATGTTTGAATTATTTCACCTATCCCCCCCTTACTAGAGAAAATGATAATCATATGTAAAATGATTGTGAAAACAAGTATATGCCAGGTCATTTTTGGACCCCTCTTTGAGTAGTGAAAAGTATCACAAATGTATAAAGAGTTTATTCCTCTGTTAATATGAAGTAATTGATATGTTTGTATTGATGGACCATACGTCCCATCATGCCAAGGGTGAAAAATAATTTAACCTTTACTTTTTTTGCCTTCCATGATTTTTGAAACACCTTGTTGATGGTGATGTGTTCTAACTGTGATGTTATCCCTTAAGCATAGACGTGTGTGTTTTACCCTTGTAGGAGTTTTTGGGTCATCGTATCATTGTTTCCTAGTAGCTTAATAAGTGTGATTTGTGGCTTTTTAGAAGTGGGTCATTATATCTAAGTTTAAGAAATTCACTCTCCTTATGTACGGATTAAGACCTTGGTGACCCATGTTATTGGTAATGTGAAGGATATCAAAGAAATTCTAGAAATTCTCTATTTTTATCTTTGGAAAACCCTGTTGATGTTTGTCCCCTTTTGTATTTTGGAAGGGTAAGTGAAAGTTGTTATCGTAAGTAGTTACTCAAGTATTGGTGTGATATTCTAATAGGTTGTTGTTGGAACCCCTCTTGTTACCTAATTTTATCTCCTAGCTCTCTTGAGTGCACTCTTTTGTTATGAATTAAGTAAGTGCTCTTTTTATGACTATTTCTAACTTGGAAAGAATTTAAAATAAATGAATTTCACTATGTCTTATAGAGTGATTAGTGTCCCTTTTGGTTGATATGTTAGTTTGTGCAAAGATTGAATCCTAAATTGAAATATTATCTAAGTGTTGATGTTTCTAAATTAGGTTAGTGTTGTGTGTTTTATTTTGAGTATACATTCAAGTTATAGAAAACCTTGTGGCCATGATTTTACTTAGGATTACCATGAAAATTTAATTGAATCCTTTCGGGTTATAAAGAGCTCCCATTGAATAGTTTTCTTGATTGTTAATGTTTTACTAATTTAGGTGTTTTCTTGTTGTTAAGCCTCATCTTGTGCGATCTTTGAGTAGACTCATCCTCTCGTACAAAATTGATAGACATGTTTGGTATTTGTTAGCCTTTTCTAAATAATGAACATTAAAGTGTAACTCAACGAAAGTGGAAGTCTTAAAATTTATTATTACAATATGTAGTATCTATGGCTGACTATGTTGTTATTCCGAGTACATGGATTTCTCCATATTATCCTTTTACCTTGGTGGTTGTTCTTGAGTTTCAATTAGCAATTTCTTGTCTATATACTATGTGTTGTAGCTTGGTTGACTGCATAGAATTACTCTGTAAAATTTAAAACTTACAACATTGTTGAAGAAATGTTAGCATTCATGCTTAGCAATCTCCATTCTTCTTGTTGATTAGTGTTGGAGAAAACTTGGGTTTTGAGAACCCCCATTTTTTTCGAAATAAATAAATTCCAAAGAGGGTATGACTTCTATTCTATGCATTGTTTCCATATATCCTTTTTATGACCTCCAAGAGGAAGTCAAATCTAAGGGGATGTAGATGTAATTCCCACTCCTCTTCACCGCTAATTGAACTATGATTTTAATTCTGGTTGATTATAATCAGGAACCTTACTGTTGTATTCTTGTTAACATAATGATAAGATGCATGGGAAACCATGATTACTATTGTGTTTCGATTATTATTTTAACTATATGGTTTAATTGAGGACTGTGAAGGGCATCTAAGGAGATGATGATATATAATGGTTTCCTTGTTATAGACTGATTGTGATATCATTGCTCTTCGAAATTTTTTTAATCTATTTTATTTATCTCTTTGGACTAGAAAAATAGACATTCTTGCACATTATACCTGAAATATATTGATAAACGAATGAATTTAACTCATTGATCTGGAAATTGAATGATATACATTTATTATGGAAGATAATGATGTGTTTTTAGTCTAGAAATGTTTCTAAATTCTTAAATTTCTTTGTATTGATCATATTTTGATGTTCGAAATTATTTTATGATTCCTCTTATATTGAAGAGATAATGATATTAGAGATATGTGTCAAATCATGAGGGAGTGATGGCATTGCTTAGTTTAGATGATTTAGTTGGTTTATGATCTTATTTCAAATTAATGAATTAGTAGAATCAAAATGTTGGAAATTCAAACAATAGGTGAATTACTTGGTTTTAGCAACGGTTAAATTATGATATTCAAGGATGTGAATTGTTATGTAAATATGTATGTATTTTATTATTTTGACATCGTTAATATGGCCATGAGGCCAAAAAGGTATTGTTTGATTTTGGAGGAAATTTGAGCACAACAAACTATGGGGGGATATGAGACCATCAACGAAGGAATGTGGGGTATTGACAACAGGTCACCATGGCAACTCGTGTAATTGTTAGATGTCGTATTCTAAGAGGTCTCCATGGCGGATCACATCATATGTGAACTTGGGGTTATGTTGTTGTTTCCTTGTTGTTTTAATGTTTTGTGTGTATTTTGGATTTAATTTTATTTTATGAGTCACCTTGTTTAGTGTTAGTGAAAATGCTCAAATTATGTGGGATAGACTTGATTAATTATGATAATTAGTAGAGTGACATTAGGGGGTAAGATATTCCATGGAATATGCCTTATTCCTTTCTCTCTCATATTATAATAATTTATTACATGAGTATGTGTGTCATTTTTGAGTCCTAAACTCAAAATTTGGCCTAGAGGCTAGTGTAAAAGGTGCGAAGGGTATGAATAACTTGTTCCCCACTACATTTTTTCCTCCCCCACCGATACCTATGACTTCAGGGGTCATAATTATACCCTAGTCATGATATATTATTCAAATAGAGGTAATAAATACACTCGTATCTTGATCCCCTAAAACAAATTTAAGAATGTGCAAGTGGAACATGTGTCTGCATTTTTTAATGTATTACCCTCATCCCTAATACTAGTGGCATTTGGTTTGATGTGGAATTTATTGATTTAGAACTCAGGAGAGTGAAGTGGCATCCTACATGGAGCCATATCACCCTCCTCTTCTCTCCTTGCTATTTTGTGCTAGTGTTTGGGGATGGGTGAGGGGGTGACTTGTTTTTGGTTTTCTGTTTTGGAATTATTTAAAATTTTTGGGAGAGCATGATTTGGAGTGTCTTTGGATCTTGGTGTGGTTTGGTTACTTGTTAATTCTTGTGATGCTTGTAATTTTGGAGAGCTTTCTTGTGAATGGTTATTAGAGATTGGAGTGGATGGTGTGTGCTTAGTATTTATGAAGCCTTCAAGTTTGCTTGAGGATTTGTCCTCTTACAATGGAAAGGTATATTTTCACCCTTGTGTTACATTGCTATTTTTTTGTGCTCATATGTGTGGATGATGATTTTTGTATTTCTTGTGATTGTGGAAATTAGATTTTATCTTTAGGTTGTGGGAGAAATGGAAATGGGGGTAAAATTTTTGGGAGGCATAAGAGTAATGTATTGGGTATTTTTAGGAGGGAGTTGGGTTGGGATGTCCACTATGTAAAAAATTTAAAATTGTACTTATTTTTTTATTTTCTTGAGGGAGGCATAACAGAGAGAGAGGCATAAGAGTGGTTTATTCCTAAGGGAGGCATAAGAGTTGTGTTTTATGATGGATTTCTCAAAGTCTCATAAATGGACACCCAAACACTTGGGAGGAATAAGAAGAACCCCCATGTTCCTTTATCCTCCTTGGCTTTAGTGTGAATCCTCGGTGATTGTGATCTTGATGGTTTTGTTGTGATTTTAGTAATATTATTATTGTGTTGAATGTCTTGGTTAAATGTGATTGTGGAATCCCTTTTGAGTTTCCATTGGTTGTTTTATACCCATCATTGCTTATTTTTTGTGGCTCAGGGGCCAATGAGGGAGAAGGATTATTTCCCTCATGGGATATTTGGTTCGGTGGAGAGTGTTTTCTACTCCCCTATTTTGTTGTGTGCTTGATCTTGATGAAGATGGTGGAACTCTATCGGAGAAGTGATCTTGTTTGGGAAAGGAATGTGAAGTTGCAGCTGGTCCTTCTGTCACTCTACAACTTGTAAATTGTCCTCATAATACATTGATGCAATTTTATTCATTGGTTAGTTCTTGTACATGAGTTATTATGACCTACATCATTTTAGAATAAACGTGAATATTGTAATGGTTTTGTAATGAAAAGAATAAGATTCTTGAACCTATGTTTCGCTTTGGAAGTTATATGTTAAATATGTTTTGAAAGGATTAGAGCTATTAGGTGAAGTGAGTGTTGATATTTTTTGTATTATTGACAATCCTCCTTGAATGAGATAAATTTTTAATCTATGTATGTTCCATATTTCCTATTCAATTAAGAAGGAATGATTAGAATTAATTTTACGATATACTTCTCCTTTATAAAAATAGACGTTGTCTCAAGTAAATAAATAAATTACAACTAAAATTACCCCTTTGAATAGTTTTGTAACAGAATTTAAAAGTTATAATTTATTAAACTCGATAAATGTACAAATTTTACACTATAGTTACTCGGATGCATATAAATGTATATCCGTATAAATTTCAGAATTCTAACATTTATCCTCCCACACTAATTGCAATTCTATATTTCCCATGGGAGACTATATATATATATATATATATATATATAAAATTAGTTTATAATTGATATACATTAATAATATACTGTGATTAATTTCAAAATCTACATTATCATTGTATAAATATTATTAATAAAAATAAAACTATATTCGTATGTATATATATATATATATATAGACACACACTATATATATATATAGACACACACACACACACACACACACACACACACACACATATCAATAAATATTAATATCTGAAATTAGCTTTATCCCTAGCGCATTTTGTATTGGCTAGTGGAGAGTTTGTTTTAATAAATAAATTTAAATGAAATTTACATATGTTTTAAGAATATATATATATATATATATATATATATATATATATATATATATATATATATATATATATATATGTATGTATGTATGTATGTATTAACATATGTATTAACTTTTAAATGATATATATACAATGTGTATATATACACGCTTGTGATAAAAATAACGAAATATACCAGAATAAAATGGGTAAATACCCACAACTCAAATAAGTTAGTCAAAAAAAAAATCGGGATGATGAAATATTTATATAGTTGTGTATAAATACTTGTATACACCAAATTCTTGTTGTGTATTTTCTCTATTTATTTAGGATAACAATAGGAAAAAGCTCATAACCCAAATAAGGGTAACCCTTCACAAAAGTAATACATTAACTAGTAGAATGTCAAATAGAGAATAAGAAAACCCTAGGAGAGGGATGCTAAAACTTACTTCTCTTCTTTTGAGATTTCACCCTGAAACTTGAGCTTTCCTCCATGGATTCATCTTCTCCTTCTTCCTTGGCCTGCAAAACAACAAGAGAAAATTAGAGGATGGTTATGAAAGTGGTATAAGAGAACCCATAAATATTTATAGGGTTTATTTAGTGCAACATAGATGTAAGGTCTCAGATAGAATAGATCCAATGGTGTAGGATGAACCCTACATAACTTAAGTGATTGGGTATTTAGGTGGGAGTGAAATAAATAAAGTTTTTATGTGTAATGTTAATTGGGGCTTAAGGGGTTAGACTACCTTGTGTACCTTGTCCCCTTTTGGGATAATGCATTTTATTATATTGTGCATGTATTTAACATTACAAGATTATTATCCTTGTCTAATTTAATTTAAAAATTGATTATGGATCTCAAATTAATTAATTTAAAAGGAATTAATGGAGTTAAGTAACAAAAATATTAAGAGGATTATTTAAATAAAATGTTGGAGCCTTGTTAGTGAAAGAATTAAAACATAATATTAATTTTAAAAATTGAGGCAATCTTAATTAGTCGATAATTGATTTCCGATGCCTTGTAATTATTTAAAATTTTATAATTTGGATTAGAGTAAATCTCGGCTAATGCCTTACCCTTTCAAAAAAAAATTATTCCATAATTTTACTTATTTTCCAATCGGGTTTTAACATGATTTCTTGTTAAGAAAATGTGGGCATTACACTTGGTATTAGAGTCGTGGGTTTAACGCATGGACCATGGGTCAACTTTGAAACCCAAAAACCAGTTAGCAAAATTTGAACCTTCATGATTAAAATAATAATAAAATAAGAAATTTGTTTGAATTATTGTACTCATCTAGTGGCATTTTGTTAAACCCGATTAACATAAAATTTCAAATTAGATTGATATTATTGTAAACTTCTAGTGTAGTATGAATTTGGTTTCATTGCAAAGATGTTGTGTATTGAATCCTAGCTCTTGATTTTAGTCATGTGATGTGTTGAACCTTTCTCCTCCTTATTTGGAATGCTATTTGTGTGATGTGACTCTTGAGGATTTGTGTTATTGTTGTGTTCAGAGTTTACTTGAAAGAAATTAGAATATCATTATTTGTTAGAACTCTCCTTCTTCCATGGTTATATGAGTTAGTTTGGCTTTCATTTTGTCAACTTAACTCCCATATGGAAGAGTAGATGTCAAAGCATGGTGTCACATTGATCCAGTTTTGCGGATGCATTCTTAAGCTGGTGGTCCAAGAAGGGGTTACGAAGTGAATGTGATGTGGAATTTTCTATATTTTATATTTTTAAACTTATGTTATTTTATCATGGACCAACATTTGATTTTATAATTCAATTGAGAAGCTCTGAGGCTCTTTTTTTATTTATATTTTTGTGATATTTACAAGGATTGAAATGCAGATGCTTAGCCATTTTATTTGATTGTCGATATTTCTTGGTTTTTACTTTTGATTGGACTTGGAGCTATTTATTTTTTTGGCTACTTAGCTAAATGTTATGTGATCCTTTCACTTATATTGATGACCTTGTTATACCCTAGGTGCCTTGATCTTATTACTAGGTGCTTTAAGTTATCTCTTGGGTCTTGGAAGGACAAAACCATATGTGTTTCTATGGTATTGGAGTGACTCTTTCGTTACTCAACCTTCCTAGAGAGAGAGTTTGTTATGTCGTGTAGTCTAGTTAGTAGTTTCAATAGAAGTGGTTGTGATTCTCGTGTATTTTGGTAAAATTGTGGTTCTTCATTGGAGTAGATGTGTTTGGTTATGGACTTATGGATTGTGTTAAGATCAGATTAACTCTTGGTTAATTGTAGATTTTTATCAATAAGTTTTCCTTTTTTTCTCTCGATGACACATAAATATATCTACCACTTCCCTAACATTTTAAATTTTTAGGTATACCACTCTATAATATATCAGTATTGGGTGATGTTGAGACACTTGTGGATACTTTGTGGTCATTTGGACCTTGTTCTTAGAGATTTTGGGTTTTGTAAATATTAAAAATTATAATCTTATTTGTTCTTATGACATGCTCTTTTCTTTTAAAGTTATGATGTTTGGTCGTAGAGGCCATGTTTGGGTAAATCAGTTGATTTCCCTCTTGCATTTGATGTCTTATGGATGGGAAATGTGGTGTTTTAGGAGTAAAAGTTTCCTTGTCAGCTTGTTTCTTGGTTGGTGGTATCTTGTGGAAGTATGAGTTCTATTTGGAAGCTCTCCTTGTCTTATTAAGTGAATTGATTTTGAGACTAAACAACAAACATTAATTTTCTTTCCCATACTGATGTAAACCTCTTAATCTTATAAAAGTAAATTTGCTCCTTTAATGGGATTTTTCATTGTAACTTCTTTTGACACACATGGAGTATTTTAGTGATGGTTGTAATTCTTTGGTAAACTCTCAAAATCATAGTGTGTTGCATATTGGTTGATTGATCTCTAGTTCCTATAAAATTAAAGATGTAATATTCCTCTTAATTATTATAAAAGTAATAATGTGGTATGTTTGAATCTTCCTACTCATGAAAATCTAATTGGTAATATGATTAACCTGGACATAATAACACATATATTTCGGGGCTTGGAATTTAAAAATTAACAAGTAAAGTGGAACATTAGAAAAAGGAAAATGGTTCCTTGTTCAAATCCTAGTAGATTAATAAAAGAAATAAAATTATATGAAGAATAGTAAGAACTTTGTTCTTTTACCTTCCCTAGAAGTAAAGTAAATAATTCTTTCTGCCTATATACACTGACGAGATGTCATGTCCATTTTGATGGTGTTCCTTAATAACGCAAATATGTGATATCATGATAAAAGGAAGGTTTTAATTAAGAAAATATAAGTAAAGTGATTTGTGAGTGTAACTATAACTGGTGTTTTATAAATCGGAATATGGAATGAGTAAATTTATGTGTTTGAGTGTAATGTATAATTAAATAACCCTGAGTGTATAAATGGCCATTGTACCCCCTAGGTTAGAGAATACATATTTGAAAATTTTGATCTAATTGAAAGGTTTGCTTGAGCTAGTGTAGAATTACCTAACCTCTTTTGTGGCCTAAGATTTTAGTAATTTGATATGTTTGAAGTATTTCACCTACCCCCCCTTACTAGAGAAAGCAATAATCATATGTAAAATGGTTGTGAAAACAAGTATATGCCAGGTCATTTTTAGACCCCTCTTTGAGTATTGAAAAGTTTCACAAATGTATAAAGAGTTTATTCCTCTATTAATATGAAGTATTTGATATGTTTGTATTGATGGACCCTATGTCCCATCATGCCAAGGGTGACAACTAATTGAACCTTTAGTTTTTTTTCCTTCCCAAAATTTTTAAACACCTTGTTGATGGTGATGTGTTCTAACTGTGATGTTATCCCTTAATCATAGACGTGTGTGTTTTACCCTTATAAGATTTTTTGGGTTGTCATACCCTTGTTGCCTAGTAGCTTGACATATGTGATTTGTGGAATTTTAGAAGTGGGTAAGTATCTCTAAGTTTAAGAAATTCACTCTGCTTGTGTATGGATTAAGACCTTGGTTACCTAGGTTATTGGTAATGTTAAGGATATTAGAGAAATTCTGGAAATTCTCTATTTTTTCTCTTCAAAAAACCCTTTTGATTTTTTCCCCTTTTGTCTTTGGGAAGGATAAGTGAATTTTTTTATCCTAAGTAGTTACTCGAGTATTGGTGTGATACACTAGTAGGTTGTATTTGGAACCCCTCTTGTTACCTAATTTTATCTTCTAGCTCTCTTCAGTGCATTTTTGTGATGCGAATTAAGCATGTTCTCTTTTTATGATTATTTCAAAATTGGAAAGGATTTAAAATAAATGAATTTCATTATGTCTTACAGAGTAATTAGTGTCTCTTTTGGTTGATATGTTAATTTGTGAGAGGATTGTCTCCTAAATTGAAATATTATCTAAGTGTTGACGTTTCTAAATTAGGTTAGTGTTGTGTGTTTGATTTTGAGTATAAATTCATGTTATAGAAAACCTTGTGGCCATGATTTTACTTAGGATTACCATGAAAATTTAATTGAATCCTTTCGGGTTATAAAGTACTCCCATTGAATAGTCTTCTTGATTGTAAATGTTTTACAAATTTAGGAGTTTTCCTTATTGCTAAACCTCGTCTTGTGTGATCTTAAATTTTTTGAGGCAGTTTAGTAGACTCCTCTCGTACAAAATTTATAGACATGATTGGTATTTATTAGCCTTGTCTAAAAAACAAACAATAAATTTTAACCTAACTAAAGTGGAAGTCTTAAAATTTATTATTGAAATATGTAGTATCCATGGGTGACTATATGGTTATTCTAAGTACATGGATTTATCCCTATTAACCTTTTACCTTGCTGGTTGTTATTGGGTTTCCATTAGCAGTTTCCTATCTATATACTCTATGTTGTAGCTTGGTTGACTGTGTAGAATTACTCTGTAAAATTTAAAACTTACAACATTGTTGAAGAAATTTTAGCATGCATGCCAGCAATCTCCATTTTTCTTGTTGATTAGTGTTGGAGAAAACTTGGGTTTTAAGAACCCCATTTTTTTTTGAAATAAATAAATTCCGAAGAGGGCGTGACTTCTATTCTATGCATTATTTCCCTATCTCCTTGTCGTGACTTCCAAGAGGAAGTCAAATCTAAGGGGAGGGGGATGTAATTTCCACTCCTCTTCACCACTAATTGAACTATGATTTTAATTCCAGTTGATTATAATAATGAACCTTACTATTTTGTTCTTGTTAGCATAATGATGAGATACATGGGACACCATGATCACTATTGTGTTCTGATTATTATTTTAACTGTATGGTTGAATTGAGGACCATGAAGGGAATTTATGGAGATGATGATCTAGAATGGTTTCCTTATTATAGATTGATTATGATATCATTACTCTTCGACATTATTTTACTATGTTTTATTTATCTCCGTGGACTAGAGACAAGGACATTATTACACATTTTACCTCGATGATATTGATAAAAAAATGACATTAACTCATTGCTATGGAAATTGAAGGATAGAAATTCATTATGGAAGATAATGATGTGTTGTTAGTCTAGATATCGTTTGATATTCTTAAATTTCTTCATATTGATCATATTATGATGTTCGAAAGAAGAGATAGTGCACTTAGAGATATGTGTGAAATCATGAGGGAGTGATGGCATTACTTAATATAGATGATTTAGTTGGTTTATGATCTTATTTCAAATTAAGGAATTGGAAGAATCAAAATGTTGACAATTCAAAAAATAGGTGAATTACTTGGTTTTAGCAATAGTTAAATTATGATATTCAAGGATGTTAATTGCTATGTAAATATGTATGTATTTTATTATTTCGACATTGTTAATATGGCCACAAAGCCAGAAAAGTATTGTTTGATTTTGCAGGAAATTTTAACACAACAAATTACGAGGGGATATGAGACCAACAATGAAGGAATGTGGGGTATTGGCAACAAGTCACCATGGCAAATCGTGTAATTATTGTTATTGATGGATGTTGTCTTCTAAGAGGTCTCCATGGGGGAGCACATCAAATGATACCTTAGGGTTATGTTGTTGTTTCCTTGTTGTTTTAATGCTTTGCGAGTATTTTGGATTTAATTTTGTTTTATGAGTCACCTTGTTTAGTGTTAGTGAAAATGCTCAAATTATGTGGGCTAGACTTGATTAATTATGCTAATTAGTGAAGTTACATTAGGTGGTAAGAGATTCCATGGAATATGCCTTATTAATTTGTATCTCATATTAGAATAATAGATTACATGAGTATGGGTGTCAATTTTGAGTCCTAAACTCGAAATTTGGCCTAGAGCCCAGTGTAAAAGGTGGGTGGGGTAAGAATAACTTGTTCCCCACTCCATTTTTCACTGCTCCACCCATACCTATGACTTGAGAGGTCATAATTAGACCCTAGTCATGATATATTATTAAAATAAAGGAAATAAATAAACACATATCTTGAGCCCCTAAAACAAAATTTAAGAATGTGCAAGTCAAACATGCATGCACATTTTATAATGTATGACCTGCATCCCTGATATTAGTGGCATTTGGTTTTATGTGTAATTGATTTATGTGCAATTTAATAGAGTGAAGTGGCATCGTACATGGAGCCATCTTGCCCTCCTCTTCTCTCCTTGCTATTTTATGCTAGTGTTTTGGGATGGGTGAGGGGGTGACTTGTTTTCTATTTTTGGTTTTGGAATTATTGTAAAATTTTGGGAGAGATTGATTTGGAGTGTCTTTGGAGATTGGTGTGGTTTGGTTACTTGTTCATTCTTGGGATGCTTGTAATGTTTGACATCTTGCTTGTGAATGGTGATTAGATCTTGGAGTGGATGGTGCTTGCTTATGATTTTTGAAGCCTTCAAGTTTTCTTGTGGATTTTTCCACTTACAATGGAAAGGTAGATTTTCACCCGTGTGTTACCTTGCTATTATTTTTCTCATATGTTTGGATGATGATTTTTGTATTTCTTGTGATTGTTGGAATTAGATTTGATCTTTAGGTTATGGGAGAAATGGAAATGGGGGTAAATTTTTTGGAAGGCATAAGAGTGATGTATTGGGTATTTTTATGAGGGAGTTAGGATGGGATGTCCACTATGTAAATAAATATAAATTGTACTTATTTTGTTATTTTCTTGAGGGAGGCATAATAGTGATAGAGGCATAAGAATTGTTGTGTGTTTTGTGATGGAGTTCTTGGAGGCTCATAGGTGGACACCCAAACCCTTGGGAGGTATAATAAGAAACCCCACGCTCCTTTCTCCTCATTAGATTTAGTATGAAGCCTTGGTGATTGTGAAATTGATGGTTTTGTTATGATTTTAGTAATGCTATTATTGTGTTAAATGTCTTGGTTAAATGTGATTATGGAAACCCTTTTGAGATGTCATTGGTTTTTTTTATACCCATCATTCCTTCTTTTTTGGGGCTCGGGGGCCAATGTGCGAGAAGGATTATCTCCCTCATTGGATATTTGGTTGGCTAGAGAGTGTTGCCTACTCCCCATTATTTTTTTGTGTGCTGGATCTTGATGAAGATGGTGGAACTCAATGGGAGAAGTGCTCTTGTTTGGGAAGGCATGTGAAGTTGTAGATGGTCCTTATTTGACTCTGCAACTTCTAAATTGTACTCATATCACATTGATGTAATTTTATTCATTGGGTAGTTCTTATACATGAGTTATTATGACGTACATCATTTTAGATGAAACATGAATCTTATAATGGTTTTGTAATGAAAAGAATAATATTCTCAAACCTATGTTTTGCTTTGGAAGTTGTATGTTAAATATGGTTTGGAAGGATTAGTGCTATTGGGTGAAGTGAGTGTTGATCATTTTTGTAATATTAACAATCATCCTTCAATGAGATAATTCTTTTTATCTAAGTATGTTCCATATTTTCTATTCAAATAAGAAGGAATGATTAGAATTAATTTTATGATATACTTTTCCTTTATAAAAATAGAAGTTTTCTCAAGTAAATGAAAAAATACAACTAAGATTACCCCTTTAAATAGTTATGTAAAGGAATTTGAAAATCATAATTTGTTAAAATCGATAAATGTACAAATTTTACACTATAGTTACTCGGATGCATATAAATGTATATCCATATAAATTTCATAATTGTAACATTTATCCTCCCACAATAATTACAATTCCATATTTCCAAAAGGAGATTTTATATATATATAATGTGTGTGTGTGTGTGTGTGTGTGTGTGTGTGTGTGTGTGTGTGTGTGTGTGTGTGTGTGTGTGTATAATGTGTATATATACGCTTGTGATAAAAATAATGAAATATACCAGAATAAAATGGGTAAATACCCACAACTCAAATAAGTTAGTTCAAAAAAATAACATCAAGTATGAAAAATTTATATAGTTTTGTGTAAATACTTGTATACACCAAATTCTTGTTGTGTATTTTTCTCTATTTACTTAGAATAACAATAGGTAAAATTGCATAACCCAGACAAGGGTAACCCATCACAAAAGAAATACATTAACCAGTAGAATGTCAAATGGAGCATAAGAAAACCCTATGAGAGGGATGCTAAAACTAACTCCTCTTCTTGTGAAAATTCACCCTGAAACTTGAGCTTTCCTCCATGGCTTCATCTTCTCCTTATTCCTTGGCCTGCAAAACAACAAGAGAAAATGAGGGGATAGGATAAGAAAGTGGTAAAATATAACCCATAAGGATTTCTAGCATTTCTTTAGTGCAACCTAGATCTAAGTGCTCAGATAGAATAAATATAATGGTGTAGGATGAACCCTACATACCTTAAGTGATGGGGTATTTAGGTGGGATTGAAATAAGTAAAAGATGTATGTGTAATGTTAAATGGATCTTAAGGGGTTAGACTAAGTTGTGCACCTTGTCCCCTTTTGGGATAATTCGTTTAATTATGTTGTGCATGTCTTTAACATTGCAAGATTATTATCCTTGTCTAATTTAATTTAAACATTGATTATGGATCTTAAATGAATTAATTTAAAAGGAATTAATGGAGTTAAGTAACAAAAATCTTATGAGGATTATTTAAATAAAATTTTGGAACCTTGTTAGTGGAAGAATTAAAAGGTAATATTAATTTGTAAAATTTAGGCAATCTTAACTAGTCAATAATTGATTTCCGATGCCTTGTAATTATTTAAAATTTTATAATCTGGATTATATTAAATCTTGGCTATTTCCTTACCCTTTAAAAAAAAATATTCCATAATTTTACTTGTTTTCCAATCAAGTTTTAACATGATTTCTTGTTGAGAAAATGAGGGCATTACAAAAAGTTCAAAATATAATATAACTCCCTAGTGCTTCTAAGATGAATGAAGGACCTAAGCTTGGGTTCTGAAACATATATGAAACTTTATCTTCTCTAATATATTTACATCTCTTTCTCAAGCTGGTATGCCTTTATTTGATCGTCGAAATTATTTTCATTACACTAGTTCTATTTTGCATCTATATGAGATCATATAATTTTCTTTACAAAATATAACTCTTCTGAACTACAATCTTGTACTCTTGGGATAAAGTTGAAGAATTTGCCTCCATTTGATGTGTTTCAAATAATATTGGTCCAATACAAGGCCCGTTGTAATCTTGAGAGTGCATTCCTCTTTTTTACTTCTCTGTGAAAGTTGTATAACTTGTTGCAGATGTAGACATGAAACTTGTACAATGATTTGGCCATTTTTTTGGATGGAGATTTTCAATCTTTGATGATCATATTTTCTGAGATTGGTCATCATTGCAACCTTTGAATTTCCTTTGAACTGAGCTATGTTTGAACTCTTGCATTCATTGAAGTATATAGTCTTTTATTTTAAAATATTGGCTCCTTGTGCATCAAGTTCATTGTGCTTTGTTATATCTGATATGAGCATTTTCATCTTACGAAAAGATTTATTTTGGGAATTATGTATAATGAAGAAAACGTATCCTTTTGTACTACATTCAAATGGCTCACTTACTATATGTAGTTAGTACTCCATTTTAGATCTTCGGTGCATTTCATTTTTTATACTTGAGAAATTTGTAACAATATGTATTTTCTATATAAATTGCAAGTTTTCTGTGACTTGGAGATTTGAAAAATGTATAATGAGGTATCTCCTTGATTGATAATTGATTACGAAAATATGCACCTATCTTTCTATTATTAAAGCAGGTTGTCATTCCTTGAATGATCTGATGAATATTCATTTCCTTCAGAAGCTTTGTATTGTTGTTCCTGTAGCATTCAAGCTTTATGATTCCCTGTTGTTGATTATAGGCTGAGTTCCTTTCCATATTTTTTTGAGAGTGGTCATCCTTTTCTTCATCCTAATCTTTGACATGTAGTTCAAGAAATGATATGATAGTTTTTTCTTTCTGAAATTTAGCATTATACTTTCCATTTGCAAATCTATACTTTCCTTGGTTGAGGATTATGGCTTGAAAACCTTGAGGTAAATTTTACTATGATGAATAACTGTAATTATTGTCTTGAATCAAAACATGTCCTTTCATTCAAAGAATACAATAAGCTTATACTTTCCTTCGTTGTTAGCTTGATCTGTACTTGAAATTTGTGCACTATTCATAGTTACTGTACTTGATGATTGGTTTGCTACCATGGCCTTATGAAACCCAAATATGTTATTCTATAATAAATATATATCTTGCACTTGAACACTTATCAACTAGTAATAAAATATCAAATCCATAGGATTTCTTTTATTGCTGATTTCTTCTTGTGACATGCTAAAATTGATATACTGCTTATGAATTTTTTTTTGTACTTACTTCTGATTTCAAATGCATTATTTGAAAGTTCATCTACTTAAAGTTGTGAATACAAAAATATTAGAATCTAGAGCTCTAAAAAAATATCTTTTCTCTTCTAGGTATAATGACAACAGCTAATGAAGATGGTGAAGAGGAGCATTGAGGAGAAAAAATCAAACCAAACTGATGGAAATCCAAATAATGGTGGATTATATTCTTTCTTTGTTCACAACCTTATGTTTAAGCACTTTCATTTATGTACTTAATTTTTATATTTATTCCCATGGCTTGTGTGGGTTAATATTTATGTACTTACGATGGCTTAAGATTTGTTGTTTGTAATAAGACAACTTGGAAAGATGAGAAAGTCTAACCTCAGTGTCCCATTGGGCAGTCCAAAACTATTAGTACAAAATCATAGCACCCCCAAATGTCTTGAGTCTGAAATGGGGCATCTAGTTCGATTGCACAATATTGGACCATCTCTCAAGCTATGGGACTTGTGGACTTGAGATGGACCTCCAGAGAAGGCTAGTTCCCGCTTCCTAATCTACCTACCATAAGCTACTCTAGTGTAGGAAAAACCTATCTATCTTGATCTAACCATTCCAAGAGATAGGGAGAGAGAGAGTGAAAGAGAGCCTACAATAAGTGGTGATACACTAGAATAGGAAGTGGCGAGATACTTTGCTGAGGGAGGATGAAACAGGGGAAAAAGGAGATGGGGAGGTCAGATAGAAGTGACAAAAACCTAGATCGTAATCCACCATTGAAACTCCACGAAACACAACATCTCAAACCTATAAACATGAAATACATGCATAGGAAAAAAACATGAGATGGAGAGGCACAAAGAAACAATAAACCATGAGAAAGGGTTGAAGAACACAAAAACATGATTTTATTGCTCTATGAGGTGCACGAACCATTACATGGATGCTTAGAAGCATAAAATACACTTTCCAGGCATAGGATAAGTCTTACAGCTCAAATGGAGTTGGGAATTTTTTATTATAGAGTTTCCCCACATCCTAGAATGTCTCCCCTTCTCAAATGAGAAGTGTTTACAATATATAGATCATGAAAACCATTGAGAAGGAAGAGAACCTCGATTTTGCTCTTAAAGCTCAATCACCATCCATCAATTCCCCTAAAAATCTACCTACAATATGTCAATTTTGGTTACCCATATCTGTTTGGCATGTTGAAGGAGGAAAGATGGAAAATCTAGATCAGATCTAGGTAGTTGGTGTAATCAGATCCTTCATTAATGTTATGAAATACGTTTTCCTGATTTTCACCCAAAAAATCCTACTTAAATTAATATTTTATACTTCCATGGTGTAGAGGATGTCGAGACCTTTCCAAAAAGTCTTCTCTTTCTCAAATTTGAGCTTCCAGTCAAAAGATATGGCCGTTTGAAGATTCTGCATTGAGACTGTGTAAAATGGCAAAAATGTAATCTTTGCAAAGTGGATTTATGTGTCCGAAAATAAAAACTGTGCCTTTTGTGAAAAGATGCAAAAAACAAAAAACCACTTGAAGCACTGTAGGCCTGAAAATACACTTTTTCCCAAAAACCCCCACAAGCCCACAACCTTCTCATTTTGCATTTGGTGAACAAACCTCCTCGGGCTCGCAGGCCCACACTTGCAAACTACACTTTTATGAAAGTTACAAAAATATGAAAAACTCCCACGGCCCTGTAACTTTACATTTCCCAAAAGTCATTTCTAGGCCAGCCGGCCCACATTTTCCACTTTGGTGAAAAGTCTTCCCCAGGTTTGCTGGTCTGCTTTGGCAAAAAACCCTTCCAAGGCCCGCCTCCCCGTATGTACATTAGGCTTAACACGTGGCTTCTCTGGGCATTGGCGGAGGTGCGGCTTAATTTTATACTTTATGCCGTTTAGAAACAAAAGCTAAAACAATTCAAACTACCTCCAGTGACCCACCTTCCCACTTCGACTTGAAACATGGCCACGTGTAGAGGTTGCGCACGTTTGGGGACTGCTTTTGGATTTTAATTTTGAGGTTACATGAACAAGGCACGTGGAGGCTTCTATTGACCCTTCTATAATTAGTTGATTTAAATGGCCACCTCTATCCTCTTTTTTTACTTTTGGACATGTGGCAAGCCTGCGCTTGTTTGGAACTGGCCTTTGGGTCTGACCTTTGAAGATGTGCTGATTAGACATGTGGAGGCCTCCGCTGTCTCTTCTTTCCTTATCTGATTTAATGGCCATCTTTGCCCCCATTTCAGACTTGGGACACATGGAATCCTTGCACTCATTTGAGTCTCTACTTTGGGCCACACCTTTGAAGTTGCACCGATGAGACATGTGGCTCTTCTACAGCTTAGCTTTGTTTATTTAATACTTAGCCGATTTAGGCCTACTGCCTTTCTCGGTCCCTAACTACGTGGCAGGCTGGCGCATGTTTGAGTCTCTTCTCTAGGCTACGCCTTTGAATTTGTGCCGATGAGACATGTGGTGCAATCCGCTGGCCTGAGACTTTTTAATTACTGACTCTGTCTCCTTTTCAGACTAGGACACATGGAGGCTTGGTGCTTGTTTGAGTCTCTGCCTTTGGCTTTGACCCTTAAGGGAGTGTCGTTGAGACATGTGGCACCTTCCACCAACACTCTTATACTTAACCAATTTGGGCCCACTTTGTCCCCATTTTTGACTTGGACCACGTGGAGAGCCTACGCTCATTTGAGAACCCACTCTTTGGACCCACCTTGGTGTTGCGCTGATGAGAGACGTGGAGGCCTCCATCGACACTCTTATACTTAACCAATTTAGGGCCTTGAGTAAACACTGCCTCATCTTTGTTCTGGGACATGTGGAAGCTCCTCACTCATTTAGGGACTGTCCCTTGGGTATCACTTCTAAATTTGTGCCGATTTGATGTGTGGAGGCTCAGCCCACATTTGGGACCTACCTTTTTTATGCGCCTTTTGGAATTGCGGCAAGCTGACACATGGAGTCTTCTGCAAGTTTGTTGTTTAGTTCCGAGTCGACTTGTATACGGCTAAGTTCGAAAACTTTGAACCCATTCGACTTTTGTCTTCCCTTGTGAGCCTCTAGTTTTTTTGATGCTATTTTCCTCCTTTTCCAACCTTGCTCCTCCATTATGAAGTCCCACCTATAACCTGATTATTGGATTTGAAATGTGAGCTTGCAGGACAGAGCCAACCCTTAGGTTTTATTTTGTGTGAGGTCGTGTTTGATCAATTTTTCTAGGGGGAAAAATTGGGATAACAATTTAGCGACTCATGGGGACATCTACCTGCTATATGAAATGATCAGTGGCCTTGAAGCATCCATTGGGCATGGAGTCATGAATGATAGCTTGACATTGATCTTGTCCCCAAAACCGTGAACTTGGCTACTTGCGACCTGTGACCTTGAGCTTTCCCCGTTGTCCACACTCTCATTTTTTTCAAGAAAAGTCTTGAAGGTGAGCTTCTGAGAGTAGAAAATTATCTTGACCTAGGGCTTTCACCCATCCCTGAATGGACTACGCATGAGAATCAAAACACCACAACACACACTATGTATAAAATTGAAAATCATACATGCTCCAAGCAGAACATGCAGAGTGTGCAAAAGCACTTGTTTTGCTGAAAAAAAACCTACTCCTACTCCTACACTAACCCTAACAAAGAAAAGATAAACAAATCCTACCACAGGTAGGGAGAAATAGCTTCCCTTTCTCAAAATAGGATGCCATGTATCTGATTTGACACTAAATATGGATTCTTGTAAGAGTGAAAAACTAACTATAGGACGATCTTCCACCAAATCATCAAGGTATCAATATCAATCGAAAATACCTCCTCAAGCTAATTGGCATTGGAATCTTGAAGGTGTTGATGGTGACCCTTGGTACTTTGATAGCTCATCCGTCATGCCCTGAAGTAAGAATGACTTGTTGTGGCTTCTCCCTTGGCTCCAATGAAGCCAAGTATCTGATTGGGAAAGATCTGGTCCTTTGAATTTTCCCACTGCTATGATATTTAACTCGAAAAATGGAGTCTTCTTGCATATCTTCTTGGATGGATGGTGTGGGAAAGATGGGATTCTCATACTCTTTTCCTTCCTTCTCCTGATGAAGAACATGGACAGATTATGATATTCCAACCTTAGGCCCTAGAAGGCCGTACTATGAAGTGCGGGCTGTTGTGATTGGACGCTCTCCTTCATGGCAGCGGACTCATGTGCTTTGAAGGTGGATGATGGGGAAGCAAATGATGTGATCTCCTCTAAGCTCCTCTCTATCGAAGAATTCCTCCAAGTCTGATAGACAATCTACCTCTTCGTTGTCCTGTTGCATGTGTTTGACCTTCTCCATGGTGTCCTCCTAGATTTGCAATTTTCTCACCATGGTTTCCTTCATCCTCAACCATGAAGTTTGAAAAATGCCTAAAAATCTTCTCATCCCATTAGAGTCTGGAAAGGGGATTTTTAGTGGGATTTGGAATATCACGTGATGCTCATTCATCCAATTACTGGTCCACTCTGCAGGCAATGGTCAGGCTGAATCGAGCAAGTGTAACTTGGTTCTCCATAATCAGAAAGTTGAGTCGATGAGAATTAGAGGACATGTGAAACTACAAAGGCGCAGATGGTTTGATACCTCTATGGGCTGATCGTATTACTCGTAAATGAGCTCCTCCAGAATGTCCCCATATCAAGGTGTTGTACTGGAATTGACGCTGGAACAGGCCTATCTCTGTATGAATTGCCAGCCTTACCAGTTGGAGCTAAAGCAATTGAGTCACACCACTTCTTCAACTGTCATGCAGTTGTCTAAAAGGATGAATGTACCTAGCTAGGCTAGAAGGGGCATTAAAGCAAGGGTGATGGATTCATTTATCACACAACCAGGAAAATTAAACTCAAAAGAATATTTGATAAGGAAATCAAAGCAACGAAGATTTCCAAGTCAGAGATCTAGTACTTCTCTGGGACAAGTAGAAGAGAATTCAGCACTAGGGGAAACACATGAAAAGTTTGACTCCTGACGCTGCTGTGATGATAGAGTCCTTTAAAAAGACATCAGATAAACCATGAAGGAAAAGGAGCTAGTGTCTGATCATACCCATTGATGGAGAGTTGCTCTCTCTACCTTGCTCATCTGGCCTCAACAACCCTCACTCAAGATGTTCCACTGTGTAATGCGAAGCACCATCTCTTGCATTGTAGTCATAATCTTATTTTGATCGTGCTTGTTTGCTGTCTTTTTTTTTTTTTTGGTAGGCCTTCTTTAGACAAGGTGCCGTATAGCCCAATTTTGATACAGCTTTTGATTTGAGTTCTGTGGCCCTTGATTTTCTCAAAGAAATGCCTCTAAAGGCTAGAGCAAGTTGCCCTGTCGTTTTTAGCAATCCTCTATGTATTTGTTACCATTTTAGATACATCCACAGAAACTTGTTATTACAGAACCTCCTATGGCCAAACTTGTTTTGACACTACTAATGTGGGTAAGCATTCTCGGGTTCTAGATCAGGGTCATAATCCTGATCTGGAGGAGTCGTGCAATACATTGTCTTTGGCCTACATTGTTTCTACTGTTGAGTGTGAGTTCCGAAATTCGTTGGAATTATGAAGTCATGTCTTGCATAATCATTTTCAATGGAACCTAGAAGCAAAATGAAAGATTTTCATGGATAGAAGGATTCAATGTAGATGGGTGGAAATGTCGATTAATAGGAAACTCTGCATCTTACAAGAGTGAGTTGTATAACCCTTGATGTAGTCGCTAGAATGATGCTTAGCAATGTGGGGGTTAATAAGGCTGAATCTGGGACCGAATGATAAACAACAGGATTGATGTACCATGAATTGGTAAGCGTGATTCAGAATCCTGGAATTGTTGTGAATTGATGTCCTCTGGGACACAAGCATTATTTAATGTTTGCATAAGGATGTGTATTAGTGCGGGAGAAGACTTAAGTAATTCCATGATGTAAATATATGTTGTGGTATTTTCACAGCACCCCTGATAGTGTCCTGAAGTGAGGGCGTAGGTTATGGAGTGGAAGTCGGTGGTGGAGTTGCACAACATGGGTCGATCTATCAGGAGATTGTGAGACTTGCAGAATTGAGATGGAAATTTTTTTTGACGGTTGGGGACCCACTCTTTTTTCTAAATCTAGTGGTGACCACAAGCTAATCTATTGCAGGAAAAACTTTATTCTAGCCTAATCTAAGTCATTCTAAGGTCATAGCCTATGATTGAGATGATTGAGTCATACTCAGACTTTTCTTGATGATTGGCCCTTGTCCTTTGAATTATGATCGTGGTGTAGGGAAGAGGGTTTTTGAACATGTTGAGTTTTTCAGTGGGTGATCTTTTTCTCAGAAAAAGTATTTGGCGAGATTTCTCTGTCTTCAGGGATTTGATGAAGTCTGGGAAAAGGTAGATGAGTGGAGGTCAGTATGCATTGACCTGTAGAGTGCCCTTTTATGTGATGGTAATCACAATACTCATTGTCCTTATACCAATTCGGTTTGGTTTTTCACAGTAAACAAACACAAAATTGACGATGACACATGTGAAACAACAAAACATGAGAAAGGGTTGAAGAAAACCACAAAAGGCATGATTTTATTGCTCTAGTGAAGGTGATACGGACGATTACATGGATGCTCAGAGGTATAAAATCCACTTTCTAGGTAGATTAGGAGAAGGCTTACAACTCAAAATGGAGTTATGGAAACAAATTTTTATGAGAGTTTCCCAACACCTAGAATGTCTCCCCGTTCTCAAATGAGAATTGTTTTCAATATATAGAATTCGGATTTGAAAACTGGTATATGAGGAAGAGCAGTCTTTATGAGGTTGATCTCTTAAAGGGTCTTTTACCAACTATCAATGTGCCTCTTGTAGTCTCTAGGTCAAATCATGTCAATGCTTTGTTCCCCATCCTCAATAAAGCATGTTCCTGAAGAAGGAAGAAAGGTGGATCAAACCAAGATCTGTCTGAACCTTGCCAACTAGGAATTAGATCTTACACTCTAATGGCATTTGGGACAAAAATGCTGAACCTAATTGAACTTTTCCTACCTAACTTTGAGAAACTGATAATTGTAGGCATATAACTCCTTGTCATTGTTGTACAAAGGAGGTCGAGACCTTTCTCGAAAAGTCTTGGGCCTTTCTCATACATCTAAGAATGTCCTAGTAGAGATCGAATTCATGGTTATTTCTGATCTATCTCAGGGTTGAGAGATTGTGCAAAATGGCGAAAACAATCTTTTCTGAGTAAGCATGTTGCATGGTAGATTTACCCTTTGGGAAGATGTACAGAGGATTAGGTCACAGGCCTATCTTTGTACAAATATGAAAATAATTGTAAAAATATTGTCATGATAAGCTACTACTAACCTTACTCATGTACTCGTTGTCTAGGTGAACATCTTCACGGGCTCATGGTCCCTTGCACTTGATCAACTTTCATCAAATTTATAAAAGTTTTACAATGATGGCAGAAATGGGGTAAGCTCGACATTTCTCAACAATGTAGTCATCTAGGCCCTGGGGCCCACATTTCCATTCCAAGTATGAACATTGTTTTAATTACTTTTGAAGTCCAACTAGATGTTGATGTTTGGCCTTCATATGTTCTGACATCCCAAACATCGTGACACAAACTGGAGCCAGGTATCTGGATGGGTTAGTCAAGGACCAATGATGAGTACTGTGGTTCTGGAGGTGGGGCATCTTCTTCAACCTGAGAAAGGGCTCTCCAGTAGGTTGCTTCCTAAAGTTTCCTCAAACATAACCTGCTTTGGGATCTAAATCCAGTGCAGGAATCTATTCTAATCCTAATCTAACCATGCCAATGGTGCCAAAGAGAGAGAGAGATTTGACCCAGAAAAGGGAAAAATATTATGCCTCCACTGGGTATGATGAGGCTCAAAGAAGGAAAATGTGGGTGCTCTATATGTAACTGCCATCGGAATAAGGAAGTTGATTATACAATGCTTGCTCTATAAATTTATGGAAACAGATAGTGCATAACACATTGTCACCCAAGGATCTGAGATTCCATGATCAAAAATGTCTCCAAAATGCCATGAACACAGCTCCATATCATACCTGTAAATGTATTAAATACATGCAACGCTGCTGACAATATGTTGAGATTTGAAATGCGTGAGAGGTTGTTCATTTTAGCGAAGAAAGACTAACAAATGATTAGTCACTGCAAAATGGATCATATGAATCACCTGTCCAACACATGGAAATTGCTCTATTGGGTTCCACAAACCATAAGTTCATGCTTAAAGGCAAAAAACACCATGCCTCAAGATAGGAGAGGAGGTTTTCCAACTCATTTTCAACCCTGGAGTCCTTGGAAACAAATTTGGGCAGAGTTGACCGCCAAAGAATACTACTCTACTTTCCTACAAACGAGACAGTGTCTGAACAATGCCAAAGAATGCATCTGTGATTCGAGCCCAAGAGTTGAAAAATCACTGAAAACCGTGGGATATGCATGAGGAATCCTTCAGTGTCTTGAAGGCTCAGATGCACATCAAAACATGTCGCCCTGATCAAATCCTTACAACTTCTTGTCCATTTCTGGAATATGAAAGGGAGAGTGATGGGTTGTGCAACCTGGAGAAGAAGGACCTGTAATCAAATCAATCTGGTAGTTGAAACCATCATGTCTCTGGCCATTAGACCATACTGCACACTAGAAGATGTTTCTTCAATTTTCACATAATGAGCTCAAATCTAGAGGTGAAGGATGCGAATTATGATACCTCCCTGAGAGCATGATGAGGCCCAAATACCACTGTTTCCAAAGAACACGAAATCTTCTCCCAAAATCCCGTATGAGTTCTGGAGTCATAAGATTATGGTCATTATGAAGGATGGTTAGGTTCAAAAATCCTCGTGCACCCTACAGCATATTTAAAATATTTGATTTCATGAACACTCTGTCCACGAGGATGATCTACACTAGTTTGAATTGGACTCTGATTCCTTCGTGGGCTCATTGCAAAGCTGATCCCATTGTGGGGCATTCACGTGGTGGACTTCTACACTGTTCCACTATTTATATTGGTATTCTTATGGAAGGCGGTCTTTTGTCTACCTTGATAGTGTGCACTGTAGCCGATGAAATTTCCATTTAAGGTCAATCTTGTGGAGACAGACACTTGTGGCACCTTTCATCAAGATCAAAGGCTAATCAACAGCTTGTGCAACTTTTGGAGTTTGGATAAAGGCTGTATGCTCTGTTTAATCCTTAGTTTGTTATTTACACTTTTGGACGTTGTATCGTTTGTTTCATGTTTGGCCCGGATTTCCTGCAACGAAGACATCCTCCATGGAATTAGTCGATTTCGGGCTTCCGTCCTGAAAGAGGTATTTATCCCCAAAGACTTTGAATATTCACCAGTGGTGAGCATTCCATTGCACTCAGGATGGATAGCTTTGACAGCTTTCTCATGAAGGCCCTTTAGCTGCAACTTGAGGCTAAACTGGATAAACATGAAGTGCAGTAAATGTTTTGCTTGTGATTTGAAGGGCACAAAAATACTATTCGCTGGATAACTCAGAACCAGATCATTTGTGAATGATGTCTTCTTGCACAGGGTCGGTTGATCTTTTGCCCTAGCCCCGCCACTTCCATTGAAAGTCGCCTGAAATGGAACTTCTTGTCGTCCTGGAAATGGCCATTCGCGATGGTCTATCATGTAAGACTTTGTCCTGATCTTATCATTAACCGATGTTGATTAGTTACTTTGAAATTACACTGATGTCGGGAAGTCAGAGCGCCCAGCGTCCCGCGTACAACCTAGGTAAATACCGCATTGACCAATTTGGGGATGATTCTTTCCCCTTTCCGCCTATAGACACAAGGAACATGTATGATAATGTGCTCACTTGATGGGAAATGCTTTTACAATTTACATATAATGATAGTTGCATGATAACAATTGACACGTGGTGGCTGGCGCTTGTTTGGGGGACCACCTTTGGTTTCAACCCTTTAAGGTTTTCCATTGAGACACATGGAGGCTTCCGCCGGTCCTTTCATACTTAGTCGATTTTGGTCCACTGCCATTTGACTTATGTCAAACCCTAGACATGTGCAGAGTTGGCTCTAGTTTGATCACTTACCTTGTGGTGCTCACTTTTAAAATTGCGCCGAGCTGACACCAGGTTCTTTTTGTTGGTGTGTGGGATCCTATGTGTCCTCCACTCACATATGGAGGGTCATCTCACATGGGTTAGGTTTAGGGTTTTCTTGTGTGTCATGCACTAGGGTTACTCAACACCCTATATGTATCCCTTCATTTGACATTTATGAGTATGCCAAGACACTCCGCTGTCTTTCTCTCTATGTGCAAGCTTTGTTTCTGTTGATACAAGTTCTTCCATTGATTGATCGATTCTTCTCTTGTGATTACGCTGGAGCTATTACATTTCTGTTTAGAGTGCAACTTCATCATGGTTCACCATTTTTGATGTGATTCTTGCAAACTCTTTCATGGTATCAGAGCTGAGATCGGGTAAACGTGCATTCGTCATCTGAGTTATGATCACTCTTGGTTTTGTTATTTTTTACTCGTGTAATTTTTTTTTTTGATCATTAGATTCTGAAATTTCATTTGTTAATGTTCTTAACAAATTGTTCTTAGAAAGTTTCAGTTTTACTGTGTTCTTTGTGCATGTGCAGATCTCCTTGAGTTTTTCAAGGGTTTTATAGCTACATTTAGCTAACTACAACTAAATTGTGTAGATCAGTTAAAATAAGAGGTTATTTTCTTGTTTTTTAAAATCATTTCTTAAACGTGATTTTTTTAGATCTTTGTTTTTTTCTAGTTTCTCTATGTTTGCATGTTGGTTTTGTAGAGTTTCAGGTTAAAATTATAGGTTTGAAGCTGGTGTTTTGGTGCACTACTCCCAACTGAGCTCTCCACCAAGCTCCTCAACTTTCCTGTGAGCTCCTTTCAAACTCCTTTGAGCTACCCTCTTAACTGAGTTGCTCTATGCAAGTGATTTTTTGGTTTTCCTCATGTTTCCCTTTGCCGAGTCGATTGTGTTCTACCTTGGCCGAGATGATCTCCATGTTACCTTTTCTTGGAAAGATTTTTTTTTGTTTGAGTCATTTTGGGTGAGTTGTTTCCTGGCCTACTTTGAGCCATCTCGCTTCTCCCTTTCTCAACCTTACTGGCTCGCCCTCTGCCCTAAGCTCTGTATGGTTTCCCCTGGTTTGAGCTCACCTTTTTTGGATCTACCTCAAGTCGTATTGGCTGAGATGTTTCTTCCTCTTTGTGCTTGTGTTTGGCCTGCCTCTGGTTCTCCTCTGCTCTGCTATGGTTCTCTTTTGTGTGGTCTGCATGACCTTTCCCACTGTTGGAGTCTCCCATGTGCTTTCATATTCGTTGGAGCCTTTCCTTGGACACCGAGCTCGTTGCCGACTTGCCTCCATCTCCAACGACTTCTTCCACTCACTACCCACCATCCTCAGGATTCAAACCATGCCCAACTCGGGATCCTTCCAAGGTATCTCTCCAATTCGGGTTTTCAAACAACCGTAAGTTGTTAACATTTATTTTTGGCAAGTTTTTTAAATTTTATTTTTAAAAAAATGGAAAGCCTTTTTTATATAAAATTTCTTTTTGGTAAAATTTCAAATTTGAGGTAAGTCTTTTTGATTTATTTAGGTGTGATTTTCTTTAAAAAAAAGGAAAGTATTTTTAAATATTTAATTAGGATGTAATTTTAATTAGATCTTAATTAGTGTTTCTTTATTATTCATAATTAATTAGGATTTAATTATATTAAATCTAGTTTTAATTAGAATTAATTAATCTAATTTAATTAAATCTATCTTTTTACGATTAGTAATAATTTAAAATCGTCTTTTAAATTAACATTTTTTTATCAATTTTAAAATTCCCAATTTCTCTAAAATTAGTTAAATTGGGCGTTTCAAAACAATAATTTTTTAGGCGTTATTGTCAATTTTTTTACTAATCATGTGCTCAAGTGTGCAGTGACACTCTGAGCACATATTTGTCTTCGACGTGCCTTTCTGGCATTCTGAAGATCATCGGGACTCATCTTGAGTTCATCTAAAACTTGTATTTACCCTTATTATTGCTTACGACTAGTGAGTGCATCCGCCACAGTTTGCAGCAAGGGGGTATCCTTTGCGATGTGAGACGACTTTTTCTCACAACCAGGATTTGATTTCACCTCCTTCCTAGTTTTTTGCAAGTTGTGCTTGTATACGGTGTCACTTTGCTGTGCTCCACGAAACACGATTGTGGTCTCCTCTCTTGTACATTATTACGCTGATTACAAGGTGAGTTACCAACTGTTTCAAGACACATGCTCGGACCCGATTGTATTCAACGCACTAAACTATAAAGTGCCGAAAGCAGGGTGGTTATTATATTGTCTTGGTGGTTGTGATTCTTGTGTTTCTTTTCTGCATTCTTCTCTCTCTCTTCACTATGGATGCTTATTTCAATTCCTTTTGCTTACACCGTTCAAATTTTTCGAATGGAGATCGAAAATAATTATGAAACTAAGGGGTAAAGGGTTATTTTGCATCACCATGGGAACTGAGACTGAACCAGACGATGACCCTAAAAAATCTAAGTGGTTAAACTGTAGTGATGAAGCTTTAGGTCTTCTTTGCATGTCTATTTCTCCTGACTTGCTCTTCCACATTGAGTCATCCGAAACACCTAATTCTACGTCCAAAACGTTAGATGGAATGTTTGGACAACAAGATGACATGAGAGTGCATGAGTTGGAAAATGAACTACTAGGGTTAAATCCTAGTGATTTTGAAAACCTACAAGCATTCTTCTCTAAGTTTTTCCACACTAGATTGTTGTTAAAGGAATGTCAAGTAGAGAAGAAATATTCTCAACTGATCTTGTCGATTCTCTCTAAGTTAGGTCCCGAATATTCTGTCTTTGTGTCAAATTTTTACACTACAAAAGCTTACCTTGGGAAAGGATTGGAATATGCCCTCCTTTGATTTTTTTCATCCCAACTCATTCAAGAACAGGAAAAACTCATTCAAATGGGGTCTCTCAAGTCCAAGTCACATGCCCTTGTAGCAAGTACTAGTAAGGAAAAGAAGACTGAAAAGAAGAAAGAAAGAAAGGATCAACCTAAGAAGGAAACCAAGACCAAAACTAAATTTAACACAAATGCTTCGAATTCTGAGCCTAGAGCACAGAAAGACAAGTATTTGTGTTCCTATTGCAAGAAGCCTAGTCATAAAGAGCATCTATGTATGAGAAAACAAATTGATCACCTTACTCATTTACTTGAGAAAAATCAAATAGGTGTTCCTGAGTCTATCAAACAAAATGCTCCAAAGGCCGAGTCTTCTACTGCAAAAGGTTCTAAATCTAATAAGAAGAAAGGAAAGGGCCTTGTAGCCAAAGTTTCTCCTTCATCGACGTGGATTACAGATTCCGGTTCCTCACACCACATGGCTTATTCGCATGTTGAGTTCTCCAACATAAATCCTTGTGGTATGTCCCAAATCACGATGGGTAATGACATGAAAGTGTCGGTTTCCGGTAGTGGATCGGTAGAGATGGATGGGGGAACATTCAACCAAGTGTTGAGTGTTCCTGATCTCTCTACCAATCTCCTATCAGTTTACCAAATTACTCACCTTGGTGAAGGAATGTGAGTGGAATTTGGTCCTAACTCGGTGATTATTCGTGAGCTTAACGATGACACTACAATGGCTGAGGGAAAGGTGGATCACCATTCATGTTTGTATACCTTTTCCCACTTTACTTATGATTCTACGCCCACTTCCTTGCTCACTCATGCAAATGAGGTTAGTAAGCTATGGCATGAGCATTTCAGACATCTAAATTATCACTACCTTGAACAATTGAGCCAAAACGAAATGGTCAATGGGTTACCCCGCGTCAAGTTTTCTAAGGGTCTTTGTGAGGGTTGTACCCTTGGAAAGCATCCTGAAAATAACTTTGACAAAGGAAAATCCTGGAGAGCTACTCGTCCTTTGGATCTTGTTCACAACGATATTTCTGGTCCATTTCCAAGTCTCCTTTGTTTACTAGAGCTCTTTATGTGATCACCTTCATTGATGACTATTCAATTATACCTGGGTATATTTTCTTAAGCTTAAGTCTGAAGTCTTTGAACATTTTTAGGACTTTAAGGCTCTTGCTGAGAAATAGGTGGAACGGTCTATTAAGGTTCTTCAAATTGACAATAGAGGCGAATATGTAAACATTAGGTTCATGGATTTTTTTACTTCTGAAGGGATCTCCTTGCAACATACAATTGCTTATAGCCCTTCGTAGAATGGAGTCATAGAAAGAAAGAACCGTACTCTTAAGGAGATGGCCACTTGTATGATTCACTCAAAGTCTCTTCCTCCGCAGTATTGGGATGAAGCAGTGAATTATGATAATTACATTTAGAACAGTGTTCCACACAAGGCAGTAAGAGGGATGACACCCTTTGAAGCTTGGTTTGGATGCAAGCCTAATGTTGAGCACTTTTGAGTCTTCAGATCCAAGGCTATGGCTCGGATTCCCAAGAAAAAACATAAGGCATTGGAACCACAATCCAAACCTTGTATCTTTGTAGGGTATCCTAATGGCGTGAAGGGATATCGATTGTTGAATCCTACTTCTCATGAGCTTTATATTGAGAGAAGTGTTAAGTTCGATGAGTCTTCTTCGACTTCTACTTCTCTACCTATTGAGGTTCTTCAACTTGCTGATTCAGATTCTGACTCATCAGATGATGATGTTGTTGAGTGTGCTCCTCTTCCTGATCCTCCCAACCATCAGACCTTTGAGTCTTCTGATTCTGATAGTAGTGATGACGAGGACTATGTCCCTTCTCACTCAAGTGATGAATCTTCCGACTCAGAGCCTGATCCTCCTGGTCCTCTTTGGGCTAGGAAAACTTTGCAAAGTGCTGGATATTTAGTTGGAGATACTTTGGATATGAGACATACTCTCTCAAATTTCATTAGACCCCACTCTTTCTTCACCTCTGCTTCTGATCCACAATATTTCTGGGAGGATTTTGGTATTCCTGAGTGGGATTTTTCCATGGATGAGGAGTATTCCTCTCTCATGAAGAATGATACTTGGGATCTCACCCCTCTTCCGAAAGGAAGAAAAATCGTTCAGTGTAAGTGGGTGTTCCAAACAAAGTATGGAGTAGATGGAGATGTCAAAAATTTCAAAGTGTGATTAGTAGCTAAGGGTTTCTCCCAGATAGTTGGGGTTGATTATACTGAAAACCTTTGCTCCGGTTGCGAAGATGACTTCTATTTGACTGACCCTTGCCATTGCCGTAGCAAACAGATGGAAAGTCCATCAAATGGATGTTAAGAGTGCCTTCCTTCATGGTGACCTAGAGGAAGAGATCTACATGGAACAACCTCCAGGTTATGTCCATGATCCCTCCCTCGTTTGTAAGTTAAATAAGTCTCTTTATGGCCTTAAACAAGCCCCTCGGGCTTGGTATGCCAAGATGGACTCCTTTTTACTTACATCAGGGTTTACTAGGTGTCACTCTAATCCAAATGTTTATATTCTATGGCAAGATGACTCCATACTCATTCTTGTTCTCTATGTTGATGACTTATTGATCACAAGAAGCTCTTCCTTTATCATTGTCTCTGTGAAGATCATCTTGGCCAATAGGTTTTCCATGACTGACTTAGGCCTGCTTCATTACTTTCTTAGGATCCATATTTCACAATCTCACTCAGGAATTTTTATTTCACAACCTAAGTATACTCTTGACTTGTTTGCTCATTTTCAGATGTTCGATTGCAAGTCTTTTCCTACTCCTTTTATTTCTGGGGTTAAATTGGTTTTTGATTGCTCTACTCCCCTTGGTTGATGGTACCCTTTATCAACAGTTTGTGGGGAGATATTCTTGATTTACTTGACTCATACTCAACTGGATTTATCTTATGCTTTTGGGATCATGTCCAGATTCATGCAGGAGCCACATGAGCTACATTAGAAAGTAGCTAAGTAGATCCGTCATTATGTTCGTGGAACCTATACTAATGTCATTAACACATATTATTATTGAGGGGTGGATATTGACTTGATTGGGTTCACAGATTCTGATTGGGCCGGTGAGTTAGATCATTGGAAATCTACCTCTGGCCTACAGTTTCTCTCTTGGTTTGGGTCCTATTAGTTATTCTAGCAAAAAGAAAAATGTAATTGCGATTCTATCTTCTACAGAGGTAGAATACAAAGGAGTAGTTAACACTTCTATAGAGGCTATTTGGCTATAGGGTATTCTGACAGAGTTTGGCATCCAGTTTTGGTGGCCTACCATTTTCTATTGTGATAACACGAGCACTATCTCAATTTACAGAAATCCAGAGAAAGCTGGTTCTTGTTCAACATCAGCGGATAAAGCACATTGAGATCCATATGGATTTCATATGAGGGCTTATTCATGATGGTATCATTGACATTCAGTACATTTAGAAAATTGATCAGATTGCAGATATATTCACCAATCCCTTCACTGAGGTTGACCAATCCCTTCACTGAGGTGAAGTTTCTTCACTTGTGGTCTCTTCTTGGGGTGAGGTCTTATGCAGCTTCTCATCTTTTTTGGTCTATAGAGTCCTTCTATTCTTCTTCTTCTTCTATGAAGATGTTGTTTGTACATGGGCACCTTATCAGGTTTCCTTAATTTAAATATATCTACCCCTTTTTGTTTGTACATGGGCACCTTATCAGGCCTTTAGTTGTCGGGCCCCATTGACACATCTTTCTTAGTTGTTTAAGAGTGTCTTCTTGTTTTGTCTGACTCATCATAGTTACTACCCCAACATCAATGAAAGGGGGGTGCGCTTTTCTTAGTGTTGGGGATCTTATGTGTCCTCCACTCACATATGGAGGGTCATCTCACATGGGTTAAGTTTAGGGTTAGGTTTAGGGTTTTCTTATGTGTCATGAACTAGGGTTACTCAGCACCCTATATGTATCCCTTCATTTGAAATTTATGAGTATGCCAAGACACTCTGTTGTCTTTCTCTATATGTGCAAGTTTTGTTCTGTTATGCAAGTTCTTCCATTGATTGATGGATTTCTCCTTGTGATTAAGCTAGAACTATTACATTTCCTTTAGAGTGTAACTTCATTGTGGTGCACCATTTTCAATATGATTATAAAAAAATATTTCACTTTCTGTTGGCACTTTCTATACTTAGCAGATTCTACGACTGACTATGTCCCCATTTTTTGACTCTGACAACGTGGCGAGCCCGCGCTCATTTGTGAACCCACTCTTTGTTCCAATGAGACACGTGGAAGCTTCTATTGCCCTCAGAATTTTCAACTACCGATTATCTCCCTTTCAAACTTGGGACACGTGGAAGCTCCGTGCTCATTTAGGGACTGTCCCTTGGGTGTCACTTCTGAAGTTGCACCATTTGGACACGTGGAGGCTCAACACACATTTGGGACTTGCCTTTTTGATGTGCCTTTTAAAATTGTGCCAAGATGACACATGGCACCTTCCACGAGTCTCTTGTTTGGAATTGAGTCAACTTGTATGTGGCTAATTCTGAAAAATTCGAGCCCTTTTAAATTTTTATTCACCTGTGAGCCTCTGGTTTCTTTGATGCTATTGGCCCCCCTTAATTGAATTTTCTCCTCCATTTCAAGTCTGTACCTGCTCATATTTGAGATCGATTGTCGGATTCAAAATGTGGTTCATATGACAGAGATGACCCTTGATTTTTTTGTGCAGGGTCGTGTTTGATCATTTTTTTCTAGGGGGAAAATGTGATAACAGTTTAGTGACTCACAGGGACATCTACTTGTTAGATGAAGAGACTAGTAGCCTTGAGGCATCCATTGCACATGGATTCTACCTAGTAGACAAAAATCTGATCTTGTCCCTAAAACCATTAGCCCGACTACTTGCTTGGTGACCCTGAGTCTGCTTTGGAAATGGACTACCTCGAAACCTCTGTTTTTTTTTGTTTTGGAACTAGAAACTGTTATAGGAAGCTATGGGTCTCTCTGATGTGAATACTGAAGGGCTTGGTGCATGGTAAAAAGACAAAATCATAGATACCTCAAATAAGACATGCAAAGTATGTGCAAGTACTTCTTCTACTAAAAACAAAATCTACTCCTACTCCTCTACTAACCCTTATCAAAGAAAAGGTAAAACAATCCCACCACAGGAAGGGAGAAATAGCTTCCCTTTCTCAAAATTTGGGACCATGTAGTTGATTTGGTGCTGGACATGGTTGGAAATGAGAGTACAAAACCAATTTGCATATGGTGTCTCACCCTCCTCAAAGTATCAACAAACACGATGTACACCTTCGAGGGTTGTTTTGCACTTGAATTTAGGAGGCGCTATTGCTAACCTTTGGTACTTTGTAACTCAACCTCATGCTCTGAAGTGGGCATGACTAGTTTTGGCTTCTTCCTTGGCCCCAATGAAGCCAAGTACCTAATTAGGCATGGTTTGGTCCTTTGAATGTGCCCATGTTTCTGAATCTTAACTCCACAGATGGAGTCTTCCTATAGAACTTCCTGAATGAGTGGTATGGAAGGGATGGGATCCTCATGCTCTTTTCCTTCCTCCTCCTAAGAAGAACATGGAAGATTCATATCTTCCAACCTTGGTTCCAGAGGGTTGTTATGAAGTGTAGGATGTTATACTTGAATGATCTCCTTCATGGCAGTAGGATCATGTGCTTGGAAGGTGAATGATGGAGGAGAAAATGATATTATCTCCTTAGGATCCTCTCCATCAAAGCAATCTTCCAAGTCTGAAAGATAGTTTGCCTCCTTGTTTTCCTAATGCATGTGCTCAACCTCCTCCATCGTGTCCTCTTGATCTGTGACTTGCTTACCATGGTTCCCCTCATCTTAAGCATGAAGTTTGAAAGATCAAAATTTTCTTCAACATTAGAGCTTGAAAGGGATGAAGTGTGAGAAAGGACTGAAGATTATTCTATGGCCTACTCTATGTTTGGAGCCTCTAAAACTTTATGGTCCTCCTCCATAACCAGAATGCAATCCTCTTCTTTTGGATTTGGAGTAGATTATTCTTCCCACACTTGTGCTGTAGATAAATCTTCCACCACTTGTGGCATGACCTTATCCTCCTCTATAGGCTTAACCAACAAGGTAATATTTGTAAACCCAAATCTGGTAGCCCAACTCTTCATATTTTCTATCATCTCTTCTCTGTTGGGTTCCTCTTTTCTTTTTTTTTCTCCTTGACTAGATTCTCGAGTATCTTCCCAACATGGAATTGGGAAAGTAGAAGGAGTGGTGGGTAGGGTCTCCACTAAACTTGTTTGTTTATTTGTGGTGGAGGGGAAGGTATTTCCTTTGGCTCTTGTGGAGGGGACTTGGATATGGAAGGGAAAAGGGAAGAAGAATTGAGATGAGATGAAGGGATAGGAGATGGGGAAGGGAAATCAAAATTTTGGGCAGTAAGTGGGGGGCTTGACTCTTGATCATGCTGAAATGATAAAGTTTGAGAAAGAGAAAATGAAGGACAAGGAGTTGGTGATTTACTTACCTATTGACAAGGTTGTCTTACACTTTTCTCATATGCCTCAGTGTCCTTAATCCACTACGCAAGGTGAGGTAGCATTTCAGCCATGAAGTCAATCTTCTCCAGAGGGTTGCAATGTCTTGGCATAGGGCCGACCCATGGACCAGGTACCCTTTAGCTAATTCTGAATGATTTCATCTGAAATGTGGCCCTTGATTATACAATACATGCATCTAATATTAGAATTTTCCATCTACAAATTAGCTTGTTCAGGTGTGGAACTACCTCCAAAATCCATATATCCATGTTCTGTATCAACTGTATAGTTTGGAAAATGACCAAACTGATTTTAATTTGACTCACCTGGATATCCATAGTGTTGATTTTCATTGTGAAAAATTTTTGGAGGTGTGCTGAAGTAACATGGAGATGGATCTGAATAACAATATTACTGCAAGTGTGAATGTCCAAGATGTAAATGAAGTCATGATTTCACAATTTCATGGAATGGAAGAAAATGGGATATGTGGAAGGAATGATGGATGTCAAGATGGATGGAAATGAATGAGAAAGTCTGCAACTCATAGGATGGGTTGTTAACTAGATGGATTTGCTAGATGTTCTTTTCATGTGCTTTCAGAAGGATGAATCTCACAAGAAAACATCTACCTGATGAAATGAAGTGGTAAGGTGCTTTAGTCACAATTTAATCATGGACGTGCCCTATTAGGTCACACGGTGGCTTCAAGTATTTGATAGATATCCAATAGAGTAGATAATCACCTTGGAAAGAGTATCTTAAGAAAATAATGAAGTCCTGTGTCCCTCTGGTGTGCTAAAAGGATATTGTTAGTGCAAAATCATAGCAACCCCCGAATAGTCCTAAGCTTGAACATGGGGCATTCAGTGTGATTGCACTACATTGGACCATATCTCAAGTTGTGGGACTTGCAAAACTTGAGATGGACCTCCAGAGAAGGTCTAGTTCCTACTTCCTAATCTACCTACCACAAGCTACTCTAGTGCAGGAAAAAACTAATCTAATCCTAATCTTACCATTCCAAGTAGATATGGAGAGAGAGAGAGAGATGCATAGAGAAGAGAGAGAGAGTGAAAGACTACACTAAGTGGTGATACACCAGAAAAGGAAGTGGCGAGATACTCTACTGAGGGAGGATGAAACAGGGGAAAATGGAGATGAGGGAGGTTAGACTAAAAAGTGACACAGACCCAAATCCAAATCTTGCCATCTGGAAACTCAACGAAGCATGACATATTACACATGCAAATGTGAAATACATGCACAGGAAGCAAACAGGAAATGGAGAGGCACAAAGAAACAATAAAACTAATGATAAAGGGTTGAAAACACCACAAAAACATGATTTTATTGCTCTATGAGGTGCATAGACCGTTACATTAATTCTCAGAGGCATAAAACCATACTTTCTAGGTGTAGGAGAAGGCTTATAGACTCAAATGGAGTTAGGATACAATTTTTTTACAGAGTTTCCCCCACATCCTCAGAATGTCTCCCCCTTCTCAAATGAGAAGTGTTTACAATATATAGATGATGAAGGCAGAGAGAGAAAGAAGAAAACTTAGAATCTGCTCTAAAATCTCAACCACCAAACAATAATGGCCTATAAATCCACCTACAATCTATTAATTCTGGTTCCCCATATCTGTTTGGTACGTTGAAGAAGGAAGAAAGGTGGATCAAATCAAATCTGATATGGGTAGTTGAAGCAATCAGATTCTTCATTAATGACATGAAAGAAGTTTTCCTAATTTTCACCCATCAAAGCCTGTCTAGAAATAATATTTTATGCTTCCATGGCATAGAGGAGGTCGAGATCTTTCCAATGGTACCAAATTTGTTGAATTTTGAGCACTAGATGGAAAGATATGTCCCATTTGAATTATTTGAATCGAATCCGTACAAAAATTATGACAAAAATCAGTTTTGTAAAATGGATCGGCGGGGCCCGAAATTATCTTTGGTGCCGTTATGCGAAAAATTGCAAAAAAATCCCCGCAGCCTGACAATCCTGAAATTCACTTTTTCCCAAAATCCCCCGCAATTCCGCAACCTCTCATTTTTCCATTTGGCGAACAAACCTCCTCAGGATCGCGGGGCCCGCACTTGCAAACTGCGCTATTTTGCGAAAAGTGCAAAATTTCCAAAATTCCCCATAGACCCATCCGTCCCGCATTTACATTTGGGAAAAAAATTCCTCCATGGCCTCGCAACTTTACATTTGGTGAAACATTCATCCTCGGGCCCTGCCAGCCCGCTTTTGGCCAAAAAATCCTTCCAACAGCCCGCCTTCTCGCATGTAATTTAGGTTTGACACATGGCTTATTTAGGAATGTCAGTGGACATGTAGCTTCCTTTTACACTTTACGCCTTTTCGAAACAATATCCAAAAAAATCACACTGCCTCCAGCGACCCACCTTCCCTCCTTGACTTGAATCATGGCCACGTGTACAACTGGCTTGTGTTTGGGGACCATTTTTGGATTTTATTTTTGAAGTTGTGCCGAAGAGACACATGGATCCTTGCTATAGCTTTTCTCTGTTTCATTTTGTATTTTTTCTAAGTCCCTTTTGTTGAGCGGGGCCATATAATTAACCCGAGATACATGGAGGCTCAACGCTTGTTTGGGACCGTCCCTCTGAGATTCTACCTTTGAAGTTGCGCCGATGTCGACATGTGACACCTTTCTACTGGTTTCTTATACTTATCTGATTTAAGGCATCGGTTAAATTTTTGGGCTTTGCCCACGTGGAAAACCCATGCAATCATATGGGAGCCTACACTTGATTTTTCCTTTGAAATTACGCCGAGTCAGGCATGTGGAGACAATCCGTCAACTTTTCTATATTTAACTGTATTTAGTGGCTAGTTATGTCCCCCTTCCCACCCATAGACCCATGGAAGCTCTAGGCTCACTTGGGGAACTCTTTTTGGATTTACCTTTGAAGTTATGCAGATGAGACATGTGGAGAGCGCGCGCTTGTTTAGGGGAATGCTTTTGGCTTCAACCCTTGAAGGTGCACTAGCTACAAGACATGTGAAGGCTTCCGCTGGTCCTTTCATACTTAATCAATTTCGGTCCACTACCATTTGAATTCTGTTAGACCCTAGAAACGTGCAGAGCTGGAGCTAGTTTGAGTTTTTCTGCCTTAGGCTCTGACTTTTAAAATTATGCCGAGCTGAACACGTTGTTCTTTCCACTAGCCTTTTCTTTTTATACTTAGCTAATTCTCCAATTGGCCACTATCCCCATTTTTTGACTTTGACCACGTGGTGAGCTCGTGCGATCATTCAGGAACCCACTCTTTGGACCTAACCTTGGTGTTGCACCGATGAGACATAAGGAGGCTTCCGCTGCCTTGAGAATTTTCAACTGCCGATTGTCTCCCTTTCAGACTTGGGACACGTGGCAGCTATGTCACTCATTTAGGGACTATCCCCTTAGGTCTCACTTCTGAAGTTGCATCGTTTAGACACATGGAGGCTCAGTACACATTTGGGACCTTCCTTTTTGATGCACCTTTTGGAATTGCACTGAGCTAACATATGGCACCTTCCACGAGTCTGTTGTTAGGCCCCGAGTCGAGTCGTATGCAGCTAAGTCTGAAAAAATTTGATCCCTTTTGACTTTTTCTTCACCTGTGAGCCTCTGGTTTCTTTGACGCTATTGGCCCCCTTCGTCGACTCTTCTTCTCCATTTCGAGTCTGCCTGCTCCTCAGATTTGGGATGGATTTTCAAATTTGAAATGTGGTTTGTATGACAAATATTACCCATAGATTTTTCTGTGCAGGGTCGTGCTTGATCAATTTTGCTGAGGGGAAAAAATTGGCATAATAGGCCCATCGACCCGCTTTGGCAAAATATCCTTCCAAGGCCCGCCTCCCCACATGTACTTTAGGCTTGACACATTACTTCTCTGGGCGTCGGCGGAGGTGTGGCTTACTTTTATACTTTATGCCTTTTTGAAACAAAATCCAATAAATTCAAACTTCCTCCGATGACCCACCTTCCCGCTTCGACTTGAAACATGACCACGTGTAGAGCTAGCACACGTTTGGGGACCATTTTTGGATTTTTCTTTTGAAGTTGCATGGACGAGGCATGTGGAGGATTCCACTGACACTTCTATACTTATTCGATTTAAACGGCCGGCTCTGTCCCCTTTTTTCTACTTTTGGACATGTGGTGAGCCTACGCTTGTTTGGAATAGACCTTTGGGTCTAACCTTTGAAGATGTGTCAATTGGACATGTGGAGGCCTCTGCTGTCTCTTCTTTCCTTAGCTGATTCAATAGTCATATTTTCCCCCATTTCGGACTTGGGACACATGTTAGCCTCCCTCTCATTTGAGTCTCTACTTTGGGTCGTACCTTTGAATTTACGCCGATGAGACACATGGATCCTTCCGCAGCTTAGCTCTGTTTCTTTTATACTTAGCTGATTTAGGTCTGTTTCCATTCTCGGTCCTTGAATACATGGTGGGCTAGTGTATGTTTGAGTCTCCACTCTAGGCTGCACCTTTGAATTTGTGTCAATGAGACACGTGATTCAGTCCACTGGTTTGAGACTTTTTAACTTCCGGCTTTATCTTCTTTTCAAACCTGGGACACGTGGATGTTTGACGCTTGTTTGAGTCTCTACCTTTGGCTTCGACCCTTGAAGGTGCACCATTCAGACACATGGTTCCTTCCATCGACACTCTTATAATTAATCAATTTGGGCCCGTACTATCCCCCCTTTTGAATTGGACCACATGGCGAGCCTACGCTCATTTGGGAACCTGATCTTTGGACCCAACCTTGGTGTTGCACCGATGAGACATGTGGAGGCCTCCACCGACAATCTCATACTTAGCCAATTCAAGGCCTTGAGTGAACATTACCTCATCTTTGTTTTGGGACATGTGAAAGCTCCATGCTTGTTTAGGGACTATTCCTTGGGTCTCACTTCTGAAGTTTTTCCAATTGGATGCGTGGAGGCTCAGCACATATTTGGGACTTGAATTTTTAATGTGCCTTTTGGAATTGCACCGAGCTAACACATGGTTCCTTCCATGAGTTTGCTGGTCGGCCCTGATTCAACGCATATGTGGCTAAGTCTGAAAAATTTGAGCTCTTTTGAATTTTGTCTTCTCCTGTGAGCCTCTGCTTTCTTTGACGTTTTTTGCCTCCTTCGCCAACCCTACTCCTCCATTGTAGATTCCTGCCTGTTACTTGATTATTGGATTTGAAATGTGATCTCGCAGGATAAAGCTGACCCTTACGTTTTCTTCTGTGTGGGGTCGTGTTTGATCAATTTTACCAGGGGAAAAATTGGGATAACAGGAAGTTAAAAGTAACTTCCCTTTCTCCAAAACTGAGGCCAGGAATTCAGCTCTAGAAACCAATAAAGTGACAATGCTGAAAACAATATATGTACCTTTATTCCATTCATTAGATCAATCCAAGAATTGGGAAAAAACTCTATCTGATCTGTAATCTATCTTGGCATGATTTTATGCTTTTTATTGAGAACATGAATTCACTTTTGTGTTCTAAGACAAGCATGAATTATTGCAATGTTTTAACCGAGTGAGAATCAACCAAATACTGAATAGGACAAGGCCTCCTAGTAGCAAATACTTTGACTATTTTGATTTGATCTAAATCATGAACATCATTTTCAACTGTGAGCTCTTTATGAAGTTGTTTTATGTCCTTCAACTACTATAAATCATCTTGAAACTACTTTGAGGGTTGTTTTTTCACTACAAGTAAGTCTGATTTT